>CM046429.1:5205000-5805000 GCA_025506505.1 Flaveria sonorensis
TGTGCTTTTTGGATCTGGAATTGCATTTGCTGTTGATTTAGTGCTAATTTTTTGATATTACGGTTTATTAGTGGCTTAGTTAATTAATTACGTTCACTTGGTTGTGTATTGTGTGTTGCTTGTTTGAGGTTATGGTTTAATGTTAGGGTTTTGTTTCAGAAATCGATTTCTGATCTGGTTATTATGATATCATCGATATCATTTAGTGAACTGCAGCTGATTAGCTCTAATTTGTATAGTTTGTTGCTTGATTTTTGCTGATAATGGTTTGATGTTGCGATTTTCAGTGGCTTAATTACATCCTGAATTGCTTCTGCAATGTGTATTTGTGTGTTTAGTTTGTTGTGTGTTACTTGTTTGAGATTAGGATTTAAGTTAGGGTTTAGTTTCAGAAATCGTTTTCTGATCTGTTTATTATGATATCAACGATTAAAATTGGTGAATTACAGTTGATTTTCTCTAATTTGTATAGTTTATGGTTTGATTTGCAGGGAAGAAATGGAGTTATGTTGTGGTGAGATCTGGTGGTGCAAAGATGGACAGTGGTTCGAGCCAGATTGGTGGTAGAGCTGACCATTTGGTTACGAATGCTGTGGCGGTGAGTAGCTCTCTCTATCACTGTTTCTCCAGGTCTGTGTGTGATCTATCTGATCAACTAATCAACTATTGTATCATGAATTGCAGGCAAGGGCTGATGCTCCAGCAGCCTCAACTGCATCTAAGCCTGGGTAGTTATATCCCATTTCATATGCATATGAATTTGTTTTACTTGTTATAATATGTTATCAGAGCATATTCAGTATAGTAATAATAATAATGGTAATGTAATGTTTCATCTACAGTCATGAATTATTACTCTTTGAAGCTCTTCGGGAAGGGTTGGAAGAAGAAATGGATAGAGATGCGCGTGTATGTGTCATGGGAGAAGATGTGGGACATTATGGTGGTTCATACAAAGTCACAAAAGGACTTGCACAAAAATATGGTGATCTAAGGGTTCTTGACACCCCGATTGCTGAAAACTCGTTTACAGGAATGGGAATCGGTGCTGCCATGACGGGTTTAAGACCAATCATCGAGGGTATGAACATGGGCTTCCTCCTCCTAGCTTTCAATCAAATCTCCAACAACTGTGGTATGCTGCATTACACATCCGGTGGTCAATTCAAAATCCCTGTTGTCATTAGAGGACCAGGCGGTGTCGGGCGGCAGCTCGGGGCGGAGCATTCTCAGCGGCTAGAGTCCTATTTCCAATCCATTCCTGGGATTCAGATGGTAGCATGCTCAACCCCTTATAACGCGAAAGGACTAATGAAAGCAGCTATTCGAAGTGACAATCCTGTCATTCTTTTTGAACATGTTTTGCTTTATAATCTCAAAGAAAGAATCCCAGATGAAGAGTATGTTTTGAATTTAGAAGAAGCTGAAATGGTGAGACCTGGTGAACATGTTACAATTTTGACTTATTCCAGGATGAGGTATCATGTGATGCAGGCTGCTAAGACTTTGGTCAACAAAGGGTATGACCCGGAGGTTATCGATATCAGGTCTTTGAAACCTTTTGATCTGCACACGATTGGGAACTCGATTAAGAAGACTCACCGCGTGCTTATTGTTGAGGAGTGCATGAGAACTGGTGGAATTGGTGCTAGTTTGACTGCAGCCATTACTGAAAACTTTCATGACTATTTGGATGCACCTATTATGTGTTTGTCATCGCAGGATGTGCCGACCCCATATGCAGGGACTCTAGAGGAATGGACCGTGGTTCAACCACCACAGATCGTGGCGGCAGTCGAGCAGCTCTGCCGGTAGGAAAGTGGCTAATGGTGGAAATGGAAGACATTGTCTCCATTCTCATCCTGGTACCATTGCTACTATATATTAAACTGCTGTAATTGACTTGTTTTTTTAATACTTCTGGTGTTTTTATTTTTGTTTTCTTTTTGTTTTAGTTGTGTTTTATCATATAATTATTAAACATTGTTATTGTTGTTTATGGACCTGGGGTGTGGGAAGAACAATATTCTTATGTTATGGATTTGTAGTTGCCATCTTAATATAGATTGTGTTGCAATTAGCCAATAGTGTGCAATGATTAAGAAGATTTGGCTAATGATGCAATTATAATTTATTTTGTTTAGTGTGTTTAGGAATGGTAAAAGAACCAGAACCGGGCAGGAAAATGTGAACATTTGGGACGGGTTTAAGATTAGTTTTATAAAATTAAAATTCGTTTGAGATGGAAATGATATTAGGTGATACTTGCTTGGCTACATTAACCTGATTACCACATCGAATATATTATATATTCCTTAAAACTATAATAAATTGTATTTAAAGCTAATAGCAACTTAAATATATTTCAACTACAGAGTTGTAAGAAGTATAGTTACTCAGTTGACATTTCAAGTAGGTGATTAAAGTGAGTTTAATATTTGGTTTCAGGTAATGGGCATCGTTATCCGAGTTTAAAATTTGATTTCAAGTAATAGGCATCATAATCCTAATGAGTAAAACTATCTATTAAATTATATATTTACATTTGTAGGAACATCTTAAACCTAACAGGTAATGAGTAACGAGTACCCGAGAAATACGTGACCTATTTTTAACACGACATCCAAATGAAATTATAAACTATGTTTCATGTTCAACAAAGTTACCATCCTACCCTTGGAAAATTTAAAAAAGGAAAAAGAAATACTAGGTATTTACTAAATACATTTTTACTGACTTTAAGGTGATTTAAAGATTTATAATAGGTATTTAGTTTTCTTATTGTTCCTTTAAACGATAAACACACCTCTCTTAAAATTTACTTGTAATATTCATCTATTAATTGTTCATCTCATAAGACTCTAATAGTAAATAGAAGTTTGGCCTATAAAAATACAAGTGGTCGATAGCCTCTTGAAAGAAAATACATGGAGATTCCGCGTCCAAAAAGTGATAAATAAACAGCTAAAAACTTAACATAGTATCACATGACATTGTCATGAATATTATTTAGGTTATTCATTTAAATAAGCATTAAACAGCTTAAAACTTAACATAGTATCACATGACATTGTCATGAATATACTTTAGGATATACATTATTGCAACGCCATTAGATATATCTCTAGCAAAAGTAATGCTACGTCTACCTATACCCCTACTATCATCATATTAAACTATATTGAAAAAAAGAACTTTAAAATCTCGAGATATTTAAACTCTAGAAAGTACATATTTTTATGAATCTGTAGTACACAATAGGGTGTTTAAATATGCTTAAATAATAAATGTTGCGACTTTAAATACATGGTTTTTGTATATTTAACATTAAGGAAGCTGATTACGATTTGTACCGTGTGAATTGATTTATGATGTATTACTTGAGTATTAGAAAAGCAAATCTACCCAGGTAGAAAATAAATAAACTGATTACCAAATTTGAAAAATAACCACTTATTCCGGTGATGAAACATATTTCTAGTTAGATGGTCATCATAAGTTTCTCGTCTCTGTTAACTGCAATTAAAGAATTATACTTATGTACTTAAAAAAAATTATTTTTATATAAGAAATTGAAAAATTTTGGTGTCTGCATGGTTAATGAACCCTCTCTTAAGCATATAACTTTTAACAATTACTTAATATCGTATAGTTATTGTAAATTAAAAATTTTAAAACGGCTAACTCACTTTTTTTTTCACAACTTGAACTCTCCAATCACATAAGAAGAAACTTTTTTTCACATAACTTTATACAACTTTTTTTCCTGCTATACAACTTAAACTCCCAACCAGACGAACAGCAAATATAAACATCTTTTTTGCACACATTCATACGGCTAAAACAAATATCTTATACTTTACAAATTAAATATGAACATCCACACATAAAGTTGCTGGAAAACGGTGTACAACACAGCTTAGGAGTGGGCCAAGCTGGCGGTTTATGTATGTATGCATCCATCCATCCTTAACATAAAAGCATCCTTATCATTATTATTATAATTTATTTTTCTTATTAACTAATTGGATAACTAACGGAAAATTGATATATCCGATCATCTCTATTACCTGAATACGAAATTCGTGATCATCCTCATAAGTAAACTACTAAACTGACATAAATGACGGAATACCCTATGCCCTAACCTAAAATCTTTTTTTTTATTACATTTAAGAACTAAACCTAGACCTTCATATTTAATAATATTTTAGGGTATCTTAACGTAACCATTTAAATCATAAAAGACAACTGGTTATTATTATTCTTACTATTATTATTCTTGAACAACAAACTATCAGATTTTTAAATTACTCTATATTATATTATCGTCAGTTTTTAAACCTATAAACTTCACTTTAAGAGATAAATCTAGGTCAGTCACAAGGTTTATTTATTATTATTATTATTATTGTTAATATTATTATTATTATTATAAACTACGGAGTAAAGTCTAGCCTAAGCCTACTCCTCGACACTCGTGTTTGCACGGGTGGGTCGGCACACCCCTCAACCGCCCCCCACCACCAATATAACCACCACCACCACCACTTCACCTTCAACCTTCAACCTTCAACCTTCAACCTTCAACCTTCAATCTTTCATCTTTCTGTTTCTTGAACGACAAGGGAGTTCAATCTTTCATCTGGGTGTCCCTCAAATTTACCCCTTTTTCAATCCCAACAATCTTTACACCCAAAAGCTCAAATCTTGAAGATGCAAAGGGTTCGAATGTCATCACACCATCAGAAATTAGAAGATTCAGAGGCCAAATTAACCCCTAAATCTCAATTGGGTGTCGAAAAAGATCGTTTCTTTGAACAAGAATCTTGTTTTGAGCCTCTGATTTCTGGTCTTCCAGATGATGTTGCTTTGAACTGTCTTCTCCGGCTGCCGGTGGGGCTTCACTCCGGCTGCCGGAGTGTCTGCCGGCGGTGGCGGAAGCTGTTCGGAGATAAAGGTCGGTTCTTTACGTTGAGGAAGTTAATGGGGTTTAAAGATCCATGGTTGTTTGTGTTTTGTTACAGTAAATGTACAGGCAAGATTCAATGGTATGTTCTTGATCTTGTTAATCTTTCATGGCACAAGATTCCGGCAATGCCGGTGCCGGAGAACGTCGGTGGAGATGGGTTCCGGTGTGTCTCCGTCGCCGGCGACCGGTCGGTGGTGGTCTGCGGTGGTGCGGCGGCGGACGGTGGTTCTCCGGTTAATCTGGTGTTGAAGTTTGATGTGTTGGGTGATAGTTGGAGTGTGATGAGGAAGAAGATGATTACTCCGAGGGCGTTTTTTGCCAGAGGGGTGATCGGCGGGAAGGTTTATGTGGCCGGAGGGACCGGGTGTGACCGGTTCGAGCTTGGTTCTGCCGAGGTTATGGACCCGAGAGACGGGGTGTGGCGCCCGGTTGCGAGTATGGGTGCAACCATGACTTGTTATGACGCGGCCGTGCTCGAGGGAAAGCTTTATGTGACCGAAGGGTGGTTCTGGCCCTTCTACTTTGTGCCGAGGGGCCAGGTTTATGACCCGGGGTCGGATATGTGGGAGTGTATGGCCCCGGGTCTTAGGGAAGGGTGGACCGGGTCGAGTGTGGTAATGTTGGGTCATTTGTTTGTGGTGTCAGAACATGAGAGGACGAAGCTTAAGGTTTATGACTTGAGCAATGACTCATGGGAGACCGTAAGTGGGCCTCCACTACCTGTGCAAATTTGTAAGCCGTTTGTAGTGAACGGCTACAATGACAGGATTTATGTTACTGGAAAAAATCTTTATATTGCAGTTGGTTTTATTCATCGGTTGAATAATCAAAAACTGGACTTTATGGTCCGGTGGCAAGTTGTGGAAGGTCCACATGGCTATTCGAACCCGACACCTTCAATTGCACAAATTGTTGAAGCGTAGTATGTTTTTGGTTATAACATATCTTGTAATTATGTTTGTGTTTAGTAGTTGTGTGGAAATGCATATGTTAATGCTATCATCACTTGTGGTTCTTGTAGTTGCGTTTGTGCTCTACTATTGATTTGGATTGATTACTCGAATTTCATCGTATATAATAACGACTAGGTTACAATCTCGTATAATACACGAGTTGAATAAATTTACTGTTACTTAATTAATAATATAAAAAGTTATATCTTAAACATTGTGTATTATTATGGATTAGCTTTAGTAAACCCGTGTATTACACGGGTTTAATAAATAAAATATTAATATAATAAAATTTATTAATAATAAAATGGTATTTTAAGATATGATATGACTGAAACTACGTATGAGAAATGACTACAAGTAATAAAACAGTGATATTAACTTTTAAAAATTTTGTTTTTAAATTTTTTCCCAAAAAAACAAACATTTTGTTCTAAAGCTATCTGTATAAAAAAGTCATTTTTAAAAATTTCCTTATTATAACTCCCAAATTTAATTACTTTTTGTTTTAAAAAATTGAATATTAAAAATACCAATTTTAAAATATTTCGTATCTTTAAAAAAGTTTTATGCTTTAGAAAAATTTATTATTGTATAAAAATTTTATTTATTTAGAAATAAAATTAATAAATAGATCTCATTTTCAATTTATTAAATCTAAAAGAGTGTTAAATAATATTATTAGTAATTAAGATAATTATTTAATAGGAGAGAAAGACGGGAAAATTTTGGTGAGGATGATTGTGGTGCTACCATGTGTGATCTTAAATTACTTTTTTATTAGAGTAGTAAGATAGTTATTAATTAATAAATAATTATGGATAGTTATTAATTAATGAATAAACCTGTATATTACACATATTTGAAAATTAAAGTTAACATTAAATATTAAATTATTAAATACATAAAAATATTTATTTCTAATGTTTTTATTATTTAAAATGAGAGAGATACGGGAAAACCAATTATTAGATGTTTTAGAATGATGACAAGTGTCTTGATTTACTTTTATTTATTAGTATAGAGATTCACCGTAAAAGTATGAAAAGCAACTAATACATCGTAATTTTGATGTGAATTTGCCGGTTTACGTTAATAAAATAGATACATAAACCTTTTTCATGAACATGTACATCTTCTTACTCTAATAATAATAAAACTACTCGGAAACACATGACAGAATCATATTTATTTTTTTCAAAACTTTCTCAATTATCTATTCTATTAAGTATTTACGTTAAATATTAATAATATGAGTGAGGTTATTCAACAAAGTGTATTTTTGCTATAAAGTGTGAGAATACATAAAGAGTCTAAAAAAGTCACAAAAAAATTATATCTCACAATCTAAATCGAATTTCAAAAAAGTACTTCAGAGTCTCTGTTCCTATCGCCGTCCTCTTTCAGAAAAAAATAAAAAAAAATTTAATTGTGTCTTTTATGACACAATGACATCATTGTGTCTTTCATATTGACACAATGACGTCATTGTGTCTTTCATAAATAACACAATAAAACAACATTATTTTTTTATTTTTCGTTTATTTATTTCTTAGTGAGGACGGCTAGAGGAACAAAAGTTCGGAATTACTTTTTTGAAATTCGAGTTAGAGTGTGAGATATAATTTTTTGTGACTTTTTTGACTCAATATGTATTCTCACACTTTGTAGCAAAAATACATTTTGTATTTGAACCTCTTTCTAATAATATTATTTAATTCTTTTTAGATCTAAATTAGTTTTATAAATAAATTAAAAGAGATTTTTTTATTAATGTTATTTTGTAAACATATTTGTATAAAATATTTTTTTCCTAAAATATTACACTATTTTAAGAATACGAAATAATCATAAAATTGGTGTTTTTAAAAAAGTAAAATTTTTATAAACCATAATAATTAAAACTGAGAATCATAATAAGGAAGTTTTAAAAAATAAGATTTTTTAAGACGGTTTGTTTTAAAACAAAATGTTTAATTTATGAAAATAAAAAATTTTAAGAACCAAAGTTTTAAGAAAGTTGATATTATCTTAAAATACCATTTTATAAATAATAAAATTTTATTATATTTAATATTTTATTTATTCAACTCGTGTAATAAACGGATTATTAAAACTAGTATAAATATTTTTAAAAATACAAATATATTTATGATTTTATCATATATTTTATATAAATTACTTATATGAACTTCCTATTTAGTTGTTCTCATTACTCAATTTGAAAATAGTTATTTAAAATACTATCTTTGAAATTTTTTAAAAGAAACATCCCCAAACACTACTTATAATGGCTGAGAGATTTTGTTCGATATTTCTGCAATTTGCAATAGATGTTGGTCTAGTCCATATGGGGAACACACTTATTAGGTAAAAACATGATTCGGTAGTTGAGATACTTTGTTAAAACCTCATGATCAATGATATAAAGGTTTAAAATGATGATGATGATAATAAGAATAGTAATAAGGGTGATATAAGAGATTGTCTTTTATTAGAATGTTAATCCTTTCTCCAACTTGTATTTTTTTAACAATATTTTTATACTTAAATATCATCTAATTCATCTAAACTTGCAGAGATTCGAAAATAACTTACAAGTAAACACTTTTATTTGATTAAGCGAGCTATGTGTTAATTTATTTTTGAACCATTTTACTTATTTGAATATATTGTTTATTCATTCTTGAACATCAATCTTGAAATCTTCTTTCAAATCTTCATGTTATTCATGTTTAGTAATTTAGAAGTTAAATAATTTAATTTGATTAAAGATCTTTACATTTACATGTTGATCATTATCTCTTAATTTATAATCTATTACTTTAAATGTGCTTCAAATCTTCTTAAATTTCTTCATGATATGCAAATCTTCAGTCAATCACCACACATGACCACAAACCACCACCACCACTCACCATTAAACAACAACCAAAACATCATCGATATGACCAAACCACAACTTTCTAGGTGCAACGAATTTGTTATCAGTTACAAAACAGTAGTTTTAAATCACTGAATTACAAAACCGGATGGGCTGGTGGTTGAACCGGGCACCATACCATAACTAGTTATGTTAGCATGGGTTGAACTGGCAGTGGCTGGACCGTCTAATTCTTGACGAGTGGCGAGTGGCAATTAAATCGGTGAATCAGTGCACTGGTTTACAAGTTGAATTCATTTTGAGTAAATTATTCTTCGAAACTATTTTTTTTTAAATTGCAATACTTAAACTTGAGACCTCTCATGCACATTTGAAAATCTTTGTCTAACAACTATAGAAAGGTATTTTTTATTTTATTTTATTTTATTATTATTTTTGCTAGCTAAATGAATACCTTTAAGTATAACCAACAATATGCATACCATTTAAATTTTTTCATATAAAAATACTTTTTAAAATTACTTATGATACATATGGCTGGCTTTAGAGTTAGGTTCAGAAAGTTATATAAGTGAACCAGTAAGTAGATCGATTGATAATATTAAATTTTCAACAAGAGTCCACTTTTTCTTAGTTTATGATAAGTGGTGGATCTAGAAAAATTTTCCATGGGAGGCGGAAAAATTTTAAGGGTCATTGACTAACGCTATATAATAAATTTTTCAGTTCAGTTCTGGTCGGATCAAATGAGGTCATATTAAAGAAAAACACAATCAAACCAAGTTTTATAAAACCAACAAAAACATGTCAAATGTTATTACAAAAACATAATAAAAATAAAAATACAATATATCTAAAGTTTCCTATAAGGTTTTATTTTATAAAATCTTTTCATAACAATGTCAGGGTGACATTTTAAGTAAGTCTTACAATATAATCTTGTTTTAATTTTAAAACCCTAGTCCTCATCAATGAAACCAAACCTAAAAAAAGCAAAAAATAAAAGCCCTTACTTGCGAGGAGCACTTCGATGACACTCAGCTGGAGCAGGTCAACGACAACCGATAGCAGGTTGCCGGCCAGAGCTAGTCGGCACTCGGCGGCAGAACGGGTTTTAAAATTTGAAAACTTTCTTTGATTCTTTACCAACTTGTGGCGGTGCCAATCCCAATTTCATCTTTATTTTTTTTGAATAAATTAATTAAGATTGAGCTTTAAAGAAAGTTTCACAATTTAAAGATTTTGGCTTATGTTTAAAGATTGTATTTCAACACGGGACGATTCCAAAATTTAATGACAAACAATCGGAATTTAAGCGTATATATAACACAATTTTTTAAGAGTTAATTACGCAAATAGTCCATGTGGTTTATTAAAAATAATAGGTTTGGGTACTAAGAGTTTTTTGTAACAAGTTTGGGTATTGTGTTTTTAATTTGTAACAAGTTAAGGATTCAACAGTAACAGACGTTAATTTTTTGTTAAATCTAAAGACATTTTTGTCTTTTTATTTTACAAGGACTACTAATTTATTTATGGGGATTATTTGTGTCATTTAGTATATGTAATGGACATTTAACACAAACACACACACACACACACACACACACACACACACACACACACACACACACACACACACACACACACACACACACACACCACACACACACACACACACACACACACACACACACACACACACACACACACACACACACACACACACACACACACACATATATATATATATATATATATATATATATATATATATATATATATATATATATATATATATATATATATATCCACCACCACCGCTAGCCCCACCACCGGCCACCACCACTAACAGCCCCCACCACCAACAGCCCCCACGGTCGGCCATCATCCCCAACAGCCCTCACCGCCGGTCACCACCCCCTCACATCGTTCTCACCACTACCATTTTCTTCAACTCTTTAAATGAAACAACAACACCTTCAACATCATCTTCATCGTCGCATCATTACCACCATCACACAATTCACCGTCGCTTCATCTCCATTAAATTACAACATCTTCATACAAGCCCCAAAACCAAGAATCTCCAATTGGGTTTTAGGGTTTTGAGAAAATGTTGAGGTGGGGGGAACCGACGGTATGCTTGCAACTGGTTGTGGTGGTTTTGTCAAATGGGTGAGGTAGAGGAAATGGTGTTGATGATGACCGATGGTGGTGGCTAGATGGCTGTGGTTTACCCTTTTGATGAGTGGGGGTGGTGGCCGGTGGTGGGGGTTGGGGGTGGGAGCCGACGGTGGGAGCTGGGTGATGGTGGCTGGCGGTGGGGGCTTGGGAGGTGGTGGCCGACCGTGGGGGCTGGGGTGGTGGAAACCAGCAGTGGGTGTCTTGTGTATTTATATACATACACACACACATATATATATATATATATATCTATATATATACATAATTACACAAACAATCCTTTTTATGTATTAAATGATATAAACAGTACCTGTAAGGTAAAAAGATAAAAATACTCATAGATTTAACAGAAAAATTAAAATCTGCTAGTGTTAATACCTTAACTTGTTACAAATTGAAAACACAATACCCCTACCTGTTACAAAAATTCTTATTACCCAAACCTGTTATTTTCAATAACCCACGAGGACCATTTGCGTAACGATGTTTATGATTGGAACGCGTTGGTCCACTTATTCATTTAATAATTACAAAAAGGAGGTCGATAATGTTGACCTTAAACTTGCAAATGGCCGTGAGATGTACATTGAGGATGACACGTCTCAAATATGTTCATAAGATAATATATAGTGTCAAAATGTTATAGTTCCATTGTTGATCTTTTCATACGGGAGATTCACACATCTTTATTCAACTTTTTTATTTTTTAAGCCTAAAAGTTCGTCATAAAAAATTGCAATTCCTATTTAATAATCTATTCTTTTTTGAACGCAAACGTGTTATTTACCTACTAACCAATGAAAATTGACAAAATACAGATCACAATGGACATATGACTTGTAAAAGGTGTAAAAGACAGAGAAACCGATGATAGCTAGATTTAAACATTTATAAACTTAAGTTAACTCTTCTTCATTTATGACAATTACTCCAAAACAAATAATTATATTTAATTATATGGCTAGTATCATGTAAGAACTCACAAATATATTTAAAACTATGAAAACCTCTACTAACACAACTTTTTTTTTTCTTTTTATGTTTTATGCAAAAAATATTGAAATATAATGTTAAATCATATTTGTTAAATTTTAAAAAGAAAAACAATGAACGAAAATTTTAATCTACACATGTATAAGTCATGTGTAGGTTAAAATATCTACACACAAATAAAAAAAATTAAAAAAATATATGCAAAACATTACTTTCACAACTTTTATGTTGCTTTGATAGTTTTTAATATATATTAACATTCGCAAATGTGTGTTAAGAAAATAATAATGTAAATAATATGAACTATTCATTATAAATCTTGCAGTTCACGAGATATTTATTAGTTCTCAGATGGTTTATACGTATAATTTTTTCAACTAAGTATTGTTTTACTTCATTAGACGCACTGAAAATTAGAAAACAATCTTTATCTATTTATTCTCAAGTAAATTGATTGTATTTAAATCTCCACAATTCCACAAGGATCTATATATTTAGCCGTTAAAAAAATTGATTGTATTTATCGTATTGGTTGAAGTTGAGAAACGGTTTTCCTCACTTTTGACCAGATATCCCCAAATTTAAGGAATCTACCGGAGTGGCATAATGAAATGAATATTATTTGTTTACTTTTTATTCAATATATATTTTTAAACGATACTAATTTTTCTAATCTAATAAAAAGCAACTAAAGATGACTTGTGATATTATTATATTTATTCTTATCAAAATTTATCGTTTTTCTCTCCAATTAAATAATAACATTAATTACTAATAATATTATTTAAATCCTTTCTAGATTAAAATAGTTTTTAATAAATTATTATAAATGCTAATTCTAAAAAAAAACTTTTATAAAATAAAAAACTTTTATAAAACATCATACTTTTTAGTAAATATGAAATATTTTAAAATTGATGTATTTTTAATTTTATAAATAAAAAATAAATTGGGAGTTATAATAAGAAAGTTTTTAAAATTGGCATTTTAATACAATGTTTATTTCGAAACAAAATGTTTATTTTTTTTCTGAAAAAAAGTTTAAAAAATTGATATAATTGTTTTATTACTGATAGTCTTTATTTATACGTAATTTTAATCATATATTATCTCAGAATATCATGTTAAAATCTTTCAATTTTATATTTTGTTTATTCAACTTATGTAATACACGGGTTTAATAAACCTAGTATAATCATATATTACTCAAGTTTAAATCTCCTTAATGCCTCAAAATCTTAAATGAGATTGAAATCAATAACTCTTAGATGAGGGGGGATAACATTACCACTATATTACATAAAATACAACATGTAGACTCCATAGTTTTGACATAAAATACTTAAATAGTATTAGTTTAAACATAAAACACCTTTTATTTTTTAAATAAACAACGTTAATTCTTAAGCATGTTAGGTTGACCCAAGGGCCAAGTCTAACATGCTTCAGCAAACGTGTTTTTGTATTCAACCTAAAACTCATTTAAGGTAAACTCGAACCGCAAATTAGACATAGTTTTAGTGTTGTACCGAAAACTCATACTCAAGTGTTAACTATGAGATCGATTTAATCAAAATTTAAATATTCCACCTTTTAAATCACCTAAATTGGATAGACATGATCAAAAGAGCATCAGAGCTTACATCGAGACTCTTGATAGTAGAACATAATAGAGTAGTGATAAGATTACGAAAATGTAACCATAATTATTTCGTTACGAAGAAGTCCATTTTCACTTCATTTGTTTGAATGTGTCGGCAAGTAGTTGTGCGAGCAGACAATTAGTCTGTGTATAAAACGTTGTCATGACAAATTAGCGAAGTTTGTCTTTCCATCTTGGTTCATAATCATGAACAACTTTTGGTGCAATGTCTTTGAACATATCCACGACATGTATCCAGACATATTTCTAACTTGTTTGTTCTATCCTAACCGCAAACAAGCACATAATACAAGTGTTTGTTGTCATCTATTATTGATTAGATTAATTTCTTTTGTTTGCAATTTAGTCCCTCTACTTTAAAAGTTACATTTCAACACCCAATTTTGACAACTGACAAGCCTCAACTCATTCAGATCCTTTGTTCATATGTATCAATACTCTATTATAATACAGACGATGAGATTATTTCTTTACATCAACTTTTAAAAGTTTAAGGGACACATTTATTTTTTATGAGTTTAAATTTCTTCTTTATCTTATACACACATATCAATTATTGATTACAAATGTTTACTTTTGAAACAACCTTGCTCACGATTTCTAAATAGCTATAACTTTTTCTTATGTTAAGATTTTTTAAGAAAATTACTACACTATAAAACCAAACAATTTATTTTCTTTAATTTGAGTATGGTATTACCATAGTTTTTTTAATTTAAAAAATTTACATATTGTGTTCTGCATCATCCAGACACGCATGTAATTTATATAAAGCTAGATTAAAAGCCCATTTATTATAATAATGGAATGAATTCAACATATTATAAACCAGTAGTTTCAACAATGATTTGTATGTTGGATGTTATTAGCTATTTATAACTATAAAAACAATATATATTTAGGAATTATATATAATAAATAATGAAGAATTTTTACAAATAATAAAGATCAAGAATTATATATATATATATATATATATATATATATATGTATATTAAATAAAATATAATTGAAATCTTATAATCTAGTAACTTTTAGTAGATTATTAGAATAAGAATATGTATATTTTATATATTAATATATTTAATTTACTTATTTAAAATTATATTTATTTAATAGGAGAGAGAGAAAAACAAAAGTTTAGCCTTTACCAGAAGACGTTATGTGTCCCTCAAGTTATTCATTTATTATATAATATAAGCAATAAAGATTTTTAAAATGCATTAAATTATTTTAATATAAAATATAATTAAAATATTTCTGACTGATTTAGTAAGCTTTAATTATTATGTTAACAAAAGCTTCTTTCTTTTTGTATCCTCCCATGTATCATCAAAAGATGCTTTAAGTTTCAAAATGGAAAAAGACCATATCTTTGTCTTCTTCTTCACCACATGCCATGTTCTTGTCATGCATGAATTTACGGCTTATATTAAGGATTCAAAGCATTTTTACTGAAATAAATAGTGCCTATGTTTACTTGAAACAAAATTTTAGAAGCATCTCTAGATAATCTATTATTAACAACTTTTTTCACAACAAGAAACAAAGTTTCTTATATTAAAGACTTATGTCAACAAGAGAAGAAACATACATTATAAATTTTTTACTGATAATCACAATATATTTCCTATGATAATTGAGCTCATAAACTATAATCAACTAACAATTCGGACCACAATGTTTATTGATCAACTATATTGGTATCATAATAATAATTTTCATAGATACTCATGATATGTTTCCTATGAAATATATTGCTTTACGGCCCATACTAAAATCGTCTTCTTCTTAAGCTGAACTATGTTACCAGAAAATTTTATGGTTAGTTTCTTTAGCACCCTGCACGCCTGTATTATTTTATTAGTTGTTGAAATTAAAGGTAGATATACACGGTGGAGATACACATTTTAGCTAGTGTGACACATTTTAAGTTAGGTTAGTTATGGTTTGTTATTTCTTGTGAATATGTGATGATACTTGTATATTTCTATATATAATTTTGTATCCATTACATGTATAGATTGATGATGACAATGTTATGAGAGAGACTGTTTTCTAGTCTTCACCTTTATTTTTTTTCTCTCTAAAAACACATAACATTATGCAATAAGCTCGATTCACATGTCATCAAATTAGGTTGATCCAATCATTCATTTTCAACAAAAGTTAGTTTTTTTTTGGGAAAAAAATATCGAATCAAGATTAAGTTTCAAGTTTTCCACTTAAAAGTTTGATTGAACCAGTGGTTGGAAAAGCAGTAGAGATCGGGCAAGACGGATCATGGTTAGAATCAAATTAGTTGTGGTGGTAGACTGGAAGCTAGCGGGAAGATCAATCCAATTGGTGAAACACTAAAGTCTTATTTCAGTGTACTTTTTGTGATTTTAGTGTCACCAATTAATTTTACGTATTTAGAATTTACTTGAGATAAACATAAAATCCAAAGCTTCGTTATGGGCTAAGATGTATGGAGTGCATACTTGTTAAAACAATAAAACGCTCACATATGAAATTGATTGTACCATATTATCCAGAACCATTCTCTATAACACTTGACAGAAGTAAAATGCGCATTGGATTTTCTCAAGGTTTCAGGTTATATTGGATTATTGGGACGAATCATTGTTGGGCCTATTCTAGTTAATTAGTCATTTAGTCAAACAAGTTGGGCCAACAATTCTAGGACTCACAAAGCCCAGTAAGGCCTCACAAAGTGGTTTTTAGTTAGTCAACAATTCAACATGAATCATATCATGAATCATCAATGTTTATATTGCAATCCCACTCTACAAACCACTCAATCTTGCTTGTTGATATTTGACAAAAGGACTTTGGAAATTGGAACAACCGTCCATATAACTTAAGAGATCTCATTTGTGCATAATGATCAACCTTAAAATACACCAAATCGTGTTATTAGGGGCAATGATAGGTCTTTTCCTGTCACTCATATTCTATCCTCTCACATATTGCTTTGAAACCACTACTATTTTGCTAATTTAAACTAATATTGAAAGCCTCTTTTCTCTCATCAATCACCACCAAACATTTAAAAGATATCATGCACACTTCTAAACAGACTCAATGTCAAACCAGTCGGTTCCTTAAAGACTCGTGTTTTTTTTACCGCATTTCATGCCCCAACACCCCAAACAAAGCGGCATCTTGAAAAGAAAAGTTATCGTTTGTTTTGGGCTACTCGTTTTTTACTTTTTCATGTACACTTACCAAGGAAATTTTAGTATGACGCATATACCACTACAATCTTTCTCATGAATGGTTTTACCTTTTATGATTTAGCTCATTATTCTTGTATGACATTTTTTCATCCTCATTCAGATTACAATCCTTGGTGCGTTTTGTTGTCTTTAATATGCTTTTAAAGAGAATGCGTGACAATGTACACTATCTCCTAATTTTATTAATTGTATATTCATTGTATATGCTCTGAGACATTGTGAATTTTATGATCCATCACTTCTTGTCATGCTGTTTTCATGAGTTTACATTCTCGCATGCATCTTCGTAGTTCTTCGCCTATCTATTCTTCGACCTCTATAGTTATTTAATTCGAATTTCGTTGTATCCCTTCATTGGGTAAAATATTTGTTTTGATGGGATCGGATCGAGTCGGGTCTTAGTTTGGTTTTTGTCTTATTGGTCCTTTTAGGCACCATATCAACTAGTAGTATATAACAAGTGGAGCATTTGATAATATTTGTGTCGTACGCTTTTCGTTTTTTAATCGATACTCTGACCGAGTTAACGTATAGTGATGAAATAGGAGTTACTTAACTTCCAGAATTTAATACCTTATCGAAAAACAAAAGTTTATATATGCCATTAATATAATATAAAAAAAAACTTAAAAAACTAGATATAAGATAATGCTACATGGCCAAAAGCCACGAATCTATGTAGGGATGTTTAAAACCATCTCCGATGGTTGTTTTTAGGCTAAGAATTGTATATAGTCGTTTTTCATTATTGAGCGCTATGTTTTTAGAGTAGAAGTTAATCATCATAAACATCAAAAATGAAAGGAAGGTGAGGCCAACATGTTTTTTTAATTATATTAGATATACATATAGAGAAAGATAAATAAAAAGGTGGTGATAACGTGTCATAATCTTTTTGTGTTTTTAAGCTTTTTTATTGGGGAGGTTTTTGATGTTTTGAAATGATGAGTGCTTTTATAACATGACAGCTGACTTGATATGTTTGTTGGTGTTTTTATGTTTTTTTATTGTAGATGCTCTAAAGGTAATTAAGTAAATGAGATGGTTGTCTGTGAACTACTCGAGATTAAAGTATAAAAAGATTAAACTAAGTTAGTTTAAATGAATTTAATTAAAGCTCAAACTTTATCAAGTAGACTAGTCTTGCCTTAAATCGGTGAAACTTGCCATATTGGTCCATTTACTGACTATAATTTTTTATTTTTCATGAACGGCTAATTGAATTATTAACGAATTATTGACCCACTCGATCATCTCTATTATTAAAATATGAAATCTGATCACAATAAAAGAACTTATATTATATGAAAAAACCTCCAGACCATCAGAAACCTCATTTTATTTTAATACATGCACTCGGAACCCTTTTATAATTTTATTATAAAGGTAAAGATAAATAAATAAAAAGCGCCGTATAAAACAAGACGTTAGTGGTGGAAACGAAAATGTAAATTTGACGGTTGCTAAGCACTGTTTTCACCTTTTCAAGGAGTGGATAACTTTATTTTTCGTTAAATCCACAATATTTATAAACTTTAAATTCACTGTTACATATATTTATTGAAATCACCATTTGTTTAAACTCAAAGTTACCAATTGAGTTAGGCAAATTAAATTTAATAACTCAAACTATTACACATTGACCGATAATAATCTATACTATGAATTCGGTCGGTAACACTATTAACTTTCACTTTTGCTACCGATAACAGTCTCACTAATATAATTATCAAAAATTTACGTTTAATTTGAATTTGATTTCACTCACAATAACGGTTATGAACAAAGTGAAGTAACATACAAGTGAAATCGAGCGGAAAATAAATACGAGTTTGAATCTATGATAATTACGCTATTGGAATTGTCACTGGTAATAAAAGTAAAAGTTGGAATTGTTACGGATTAAGTTAATAATATGAATTATTAGCCAATAAATAAAAATTAAAATTATTAAAATCTAATTTGTCTTTATTTTATAATCTTAAGAACCAGTTTCTTGAAAAGCCACTGGGAATCTATCACTACATGCTCAGTAATAATAGTAAGATTGACTATGATGATTAATTTCAGAACAAACATGGTCATTTTTCTTGTACAATTCAAATGCCTTTTGGCATGTTAGAATAAACTATACATTAATAGTAATGAAGACATGAACTACACGTATTCTTCTGAATTTCATGTGTTTTTAATAAACTTGTAATTTATATGATTGGTGGTTTTGTTATCTTATCCTAAACAATTTCTAAAGCTTTTGGTCACAAATGTGACGCTCACCAAATCTTTCTTAAAAGACACATCCTTGTCGAATTTTAACTTTTCCAACAATGACTATGAGCAATCACTCTTGCATTAAAAACACGTACACTTAAGTCAATAAAAAGGGTCTTTTGCTTGGGCAAATATGATGATTAATGATGTTTTTGTAGTATCTTTTGACAAAAGAGTTTTTTTATTAACTATTTTTCTTGAAAAAATAAGTTCATAAAAAGCGTTATTAGAGTTTATCAAGCTTTAAGTTACAACTCTTCTAATCCAATAGTTTCAAGAGGTAAGGCGTTTGGATTATGTCCGAAGGTTTATAGGAAAATTTTGTACTAAGTTGACAAAGCTAGACGTTAAAACCAAGTATTATACTTTGATACGTGTTGACCCAAGAGTTTAAGCTCTATCGAATTGGACAACAAGAGGGCTATAAAAGGGTATATATCCACTTGAGATTAACTTGCCTTTTGATCCATTTGAAGTTACGGATTTGTGACAAAAATGAATTTAGGAGTTGATCATCGGTTTGACAGCCTTCGTAGGTGGCTTTCACAACCATATTCCCTAACTTCCTCACCTAGGGCTTCAATTTTGTTCTTCGAAACATTTTCCTAATTTTATTGTTCTAATTTCATCTCATTGTCATTTTATAAATGTCATTAGTTGATGTGCGTTTCCATCATGTTGATATACCTATTTTTTGATAATAAAAATGTATGATATAAGGCTTAAATCATTTAAAAAGTACGACTACTTTTCTCTCAAAACATGTGTTTCAATTTTGAGGTCATCTTCTCTAGAAAAAGTTTAATGATATATCTTGATTAACAATGAATAATTGGATGTTTGTAGTTTAGTGCTTTTTTCAATAGAAATGTGAGGTGGGTTCTCCCTCTTTTACATATAAATGGCTTTAACAAAAGCATATGTATATTTATTATTTCTCTTGATTAATCTTGAATTATCATCTATATCCTTATGTAATTGCAAAAAGGAAAGAAAGGAAAGAAAACCCATGTAATCAAGAAAAGGTGTATAGGTGATGACATCTAGCTTTAATGCTTCATGTATGTTTTGGACCTTATTAGGATATCCTACATGTGTGTAGGGATCAACAATCACCCAAAGGCGACATAAAAACCTAAAATCTGAAACATTTGAGATATGAAATGATAAGCTTATTGTATTAGGTGATACATTGTTTAGTTACTA
This sequence comes from Flaveria sonorensis, assembly GCA_025506505.1. Lineage (NCBI taxonomy): Eukaryota > Viridiplantae > Streptophyta > Magnoliopsida > Asterales > Asteraceae > Flaveria > Flaveria sonorensis. The sequence goes on from CM046429.1 coordinate 5,225,372, forward strand.
AGAATATTTCTATAAGTATTTGTTTTTTATTTTTTTATGTCCTTGGGTGATGAAATAATCTACTAATCCAATAAAATTTTATTTTACTTTGTTTTTTTATAAACTTTTTTGGGTAGTAGTTATATAAACATTTGTCTACGTGGAATATATATTTTTTAATTCAAGACTTTTAGAAAGTAACGTTTAATTAATACAAGAATTAGTTATTAGTATATGTGGACGTGCATGTGTGCACATGGTGATGGGCCCTCAACTGGGTCTATTTACGGCAATAGCATGTTCGAGTAAAGCAACCAAACGGCCCGAAAGTTAACCGTCACTGTTTGTTAGGATGTTCATGCACAATCTTGCCCACCATAATTCACATGCACGGCACTACAAGAGGTGACCGGATTTGAACCCGAACCGAAACAAATTTGGCAAGAACTGGTTAGGAACTGACCCAAACCGTAGAGTTGGAATTGGTTTGTAATTGATATTGGTTTGGTCTCGACCAAACCTGAACTGACCGGGTCCGATCAAAACATGGTTTTCAAACTGATCAAACCCGGTCAAACACTCCTCAAGAACTATTCCAAACTCGGACTGGTTTGACCAAAAACTGGTTTTTACTTTTGTGTCCAAATTTGAACAGGTTTAACCTAAAAACCCAAAATAGCATGTAATAATATATTTTCAAAAATGTTTCAATTTATGTTAAGAAATAAGCCAATGAGTAAGTCCCTATATATTTTATAGTAGGCAGTTAGGCACCCATCTCAATACTTAGCTTTTACATGTTGCACTTGGTTTACACTAATGCTAAGCTCCATCTTTCCTACTACAAGATAACTTTATTTATTAGTATTAGTTCTTATTTTGGTTTCTTAGTTTGGTGATGCGGGATTAAAAAATATGAACATTTTGGTTTTGAATTCTATTCTATCTAATTAGTACATTACGTATGTATATTGATCTTATACATAAACTAATCATTTAATTAATACTTATAAGTTTCAGCTTTATCACTTATAATAACCACTAATAATTATTTGAACTAAATCATTATTATTAGGTTAGACAACTTAAAATTGTATTATTTAAAGAGTGATAAACATCTAACGTTATTACTCGATGTAATTAATGAGTAACCTACGTAACAAGGTTGTTAAAACATTCGTCATATATATACACATATATAATATCAGCCGGTCTTTAAACTTATATTTTGATTGTAACTTTAGATTTTCGAACAATGATGATCGAGCAATCATGTAACTTCTATTTTGATTTTAACTTTAGCTTTTTGACTCTACCATTTTGACCCAACCCGTTTTGACCCATACCATTCTAATATAACTTAAATTTATATATATATATATATATATATATATATATATATATATATATATATATATATATATATATATATATATATATATATATATATATATATATATATATATATATATATAAGTTCTCCCCTCCCTTTATAACTATAGTTTAAAATTTACATTCGTTTAATTATAAACATGGTGTTTTTCAAGGCTTTTATATTTAATTTTCTCTTTCAATCACATTTTTTATGAGTATGTGAGAAAGAAAACTAGTGTCGATTTTCATGAGTAACAAGAGTTGAGATCATGTGCAATACAATATTACTCAAAGATGTTTTATACCTAAGATTCTAGTTAATTCGTTCATCTTTCACTTATCGTTATCTTTTCTATACAATCAACCAACGCTTGTTACAATGCATAAACATATAACTGTCAAAACTACTTCGAAATTTCTTATTTTTTATGGTTATTTTTTGTTTTCTTACAACACTTTATAAGTTTTAAGTATGATGCTTTATAAAATATCGGATTTGTCGTTGCAACATGTTTATTATTATTGGTGTTACGTGCCGCTTTTACCAACATTTTAATATTTAAAACAAAGCCACAACAATCTTTTACTATGTCACCGTCTTAATGCTTGGCCTCTACCACCTTGTTACTCATAATTATAGTGTATTATATAATGCCTGTTAATGGGAAAATATGGCTTTCTTTTTACTATACCATTTACCTTATCTTAATAAGTTATATTTTTTTATTAAAAGAAATTTGCAAATGTTCAACTTTAAAGTTAAAAAAATTTAAAAAAAAAGAAAATATGATAAAAATCAGAAGAATGTGTTAAAGAAATACGAGAAGATTTTTATTTCAAAAGGTGAAATTAAAGGAAATATCATTACTCATGAGGATAGGTTTAACTTAACTTTTTTCTTTTCCTAAACTTCCTTTTCTTTTTGCACATTTTTAATAACCTGGATGATTATAACAATTTTAAAGACACCGTAATTTACGGTAAACTATTACTTGATACATATTTATTGTCTCATCCCAGTTCAAAGATATACTTATGTAATTGAAATCAAATTCTACTTTAGCATTAAAAAAGGATCAATTGTAAAATCATTAAAAAGATTTTCATTCCAAAACATGTTTTAACCTTATTTCTATATATGAAAATGTCTAAGGTTATTAATCTATATACTTTTGGATTTACAAATACTTATTTCTTACATTAAAAGCGGTCAAAATTTGATAAAAAGATTTGTAATATATATCATAAAACATCAATTTTTTTATGAGCTAGCTTTCTATGTTAGTAAAAAAGCATACATAACATTCATATTGAAAAGACAAATTCAATTTTAATAATCCAAACTATTACTAATTGACTGATAATAATCTATACTATTAATTTGAATGGTAATAATTTCAACTTTCAATTTATTTTTACCAATAACAGTCACGGTAACATAACCATCAAATATCTACGCTTGATTTTCACTCGATTTCACCCACAATAACGATTATGAACGAAAAGATATAACACATAAGCAAAATCAATCGGATATAAAAGCAAACCGAGTATGAATATCTGATAATTATACTCTGGAATTGTCATTTGTAATAAAAGTAAAAGTTGAGATTGTGATCGACTAAAATAAAATAAAATTTGATAATTTTATTTAAAAGTGAAATACTTATCCATAAGTATTAGTTGAAAGTTGTAATTTTCTTTAATCTCTTATGTCTACTTTATGAAAAAAGAAACGTGCGTTTAAACCTTAAACGTTAGCAAGATATGAAAGGTGCACAAAGAAAAAGATGGCAGTGATCAACGGTGATGGTCAAGGTTATTTGTAAGGTCCCATTCCCGAGACGCTTACAGTCGGTCAATCATCGTATAAAATATTTAAAACACATCATTTGCAGCGAAATTAAAACTTTTCATTCATGATTAAAATCATGTCAATACATCAAATCATTCACGTACATCTCAAAATTTTGTTAATACAATAATCATTCCCAAAAAAATATGGATGCCAGACTTAAATCATTCTCGGTAGCTTATGCATCCATGCCTGCACCTCCTCAGCATCAAACGATCACCTGACAACTATTATGCATACAAAAAAATCAACTACGCTGAGTGAGTTCTAGTTTTATAAATAAAATACGTCATTTATATAAACATATCCTTTACATCCCTTGTCCTCACTCATCATACGTGCATTTAGATAATAGTTAATTATTATCTTCATCATCGTTCATCATCGTTCATCATCATTCGTTACTTCGTTCATCATTATATAGATTCGGTCTCATGCAATACCCTCGCGTCATGCTTTAAAAAGCTGATACTGTACTGAGGTTTATAAATAAACCCCCACGTCATGCAGAAGCTGACACAGTACCGGGGTACACGACAAGAATCCCATCACATCATGGCCAATCTCAAGGATTAGACCCCTGTGCGCATCATCAAGGGTTAACTAAACCTCACACAGTTGGAGCATACAACTACTTCATGAGTCGTGAACCTCTCTCATTTTGCTTGCAAGACTTTTCATTCGTTCATTATGTTCGTCATGACTCACCTTCGTTATCTTTCACTTCATTACATAATACTTTACTTACAATACGTACATAGCAAGTAAAGCCACATAATAAACGTATAGTTTTAAAAATCGTTTAACGTGAAAAGATAACACATCACACAATACAGCATCACATGCGAAAACTTAACATACATCAGCAGCATCTCGCGCGAAAACCACTCCATCGCGCGAGAACCAACCTATCTCGCGAGAACTACCTGTCGCGCGAAAACATGCATATCGCGCGAAAACTATACCTTTCACGCGAAAACTTCCCAGAGTTCAAAATCTTAACGTACATCAAAACTGCTCGCTCGAAAACTACAGGGTTTTTCCGCCCAATCACAACTTATCGCGTCTAAGGCTGTTTTAACACGCTAACATCTTAAACATCATCAAACCAAGCATAGACAAGCATTTTAAAATGTTCTAGTATGCATAATAGCCGTAAAACATAACACTTACGTAAAAAGGGGACTAGAAACTCACCTCTTGAAGTTCTAGCACAAACGCAACCTTCCCGAAGCCTTTGCCGAGCGAAAACTACATAACCATGCGTTACATTCATCAATAATCCATTCTTAGTACATAACACAAGTTACTACACGAGTTACATACCTTAAACACTAGGATTCTTTACTTTCTCTCTCTACGCCGCCGATTTCTCTCTCTAGCAGCTGAACTTCTCGCGTGAAATGGAGTCAGATTGGGTGTTCTCAGCTATTTATACCCAGCTCCATTTTTCACTTGGACTTCTCACATGAGGTTCTCGCACGAGAACTTTCCTTCACGCGAGAACTTCATTCTGGCTTCTTTTCTTCGAAATTTTCAGGCGTTACAAGTCCACCCCCTTATTTAGGTTTCGTCCCCGAAACCTGTCAGTTCTCGAACAGCTGCGGGTAATGCTGTCTCATCTCTTCCTCGGTCTCCCATATAGACTCAGACCCCTTTCGGTGTTTCCACTGTATACGCACAAGTGGAACCACTTTGTTCCTTAACCTCTTTTCCTTTCTATCAATGATGGCCACCGGTTGCTCCACATAATTAAACCGTTCATCTACCTCAATATATTCAGTGGCACAATCATATCCTCGTTGACTAAGCACTTTCTCAGATGAGATACATGGAACGTCGGGTGAATTCCACTTAACTCATCGGGTAGCTCCAATCGATAGGCCACCTCTCCTACCCGGACAATAATTCGGAAAGGCCCTATAAACCTCGGGCTTAGCTTTCCTCGCTTTCTGAAATGGATGATCCCTTTCCAAGGCGATACCTTCAATATAACTCTATCACCCATCTTGAATTCAATCGGTCTACGTCTTTTGTCGGCGTACGACTTCTGTCTATCCTTTGCTGTCTTCATAAAGGCCTTAATCTTCTCCAACTTTTCAGTCGTAGCCTTGATCACCTCAATGCTTTCCAACTCCTTCTGCCCGATGTCACCCGAACATACAGGCGTTCTACACTTTCTACCGTATAACATCTCATATGGAGGCATACCAATACTGGCATGGTAACTGTTGTTATATGAGAACTCGGCTAACGGTAAGTGTTCATCCCAACTTCCCCCAAAATCGATCACGCATGCCCGTAGCATATCCTCAAGCGTCTGTATGGTTCTCTCTGACTGACCATCTGTTTGAGGATGATAAGCTGTACTGATATGTAGCCTCGTCCCCATTACGTCGTGGAATCTCTTCCAAAACTTAGATGTAAACCGAGTGTCACGGTCTGACACTATAGACACCGGTACACCATGATGAGTCATGATCTCCTTAATGAATAGATCCACCAACCTCTCAGATGAATACGTCTCACGGATTTGCAAGAAATGAGAACTCTTCGTCAGACGGTCTACTATCACCCATATGGCATCATACCCTCTTGCCGTACGGGGCAACTTCGTAATGAAGTCCATGGTGACGTGCTCCCATTTCCACTCGGGTATATCTAAAGGTTGGATCTTCCCATATGGCTTCTGATGCTCCGCCTTTACTTGCAGGCAAGTAAGGCACTTACTCACATACTCCGCTACATCGCGCTTCATTCCCGGCCACCAGTAATATTTCTTTATATCCTGATACATCTTCGTGGCACCGAGGTGAATTGAGTATCGAGTCTTATGGGCCTCATCCATGATCTTTCCCCGTAGATCCCCATAACGAGGAATCCACATCCGCCAAAATCGGGTTCTAACACCGAGAGTGTTCTCACCAACTTTGCGACTAGGCCCTTCATCCTTTCGGAGTTGATTCGACCCTCATTCAACGCCTCGTCCTAAAATTCCTTGACCTGCTTCATCACGTCAGAGGTCATTACCAATTGATAAGCCTTTACCCGAATCGGCTCGGGTCTCTCTTTTTGGCTAAGGGCATCCGCCACTACGTTGGCCTTGCCCGGATGGTAGTGGATCTCACAATCATAATCCTTGATCAACTCTAACCACCTCCTTTGCCTCATATTAAGATCCTTTTGCTTGAAGAAGTACTTCAAGCTCTTATGGTTAGTGAAGATAGTGCACTTCGTCCCGTACAAGTAGTGCCTCCAAATCTTCAATGCAAAGACCACAGCCGCCAACTCTAGATCATGGGTAGGGTAGTTAGCCTCATGGATCTTCAACTGTCAGGACGCATAGGCTATAACCCTCCCTCGTTGCATTAACACATAGCCCAATCCCGAATAAGAAGCATCTGAATAGACCACCAGATCTTCGCTCCCTTCGTGTAACGACAAGACAGGAGCTTGAGTCAATCTCGTCTTTAGCTCTTCAAAAGAATACTCCTGTTCTACTCCCCATATAAACTTCGCATCCTTACGGGTCAACTTAGTCAATGGTGAAGCTATCTTGGAGAAGTATTGGATGAATCTTCTGTAGTAGCCCGCCAAACCCAAGAAACTACGAATCTCGGATGGCGCCTTTGGAGACTTCCATTGCATCATCGTCTCAATCTTCGCCGGGTCTACCATGATCCCTTCAGGGTTGACCACATGACCCAGAAGCTGAACCTCGCGCAACCAGAACGCGTATTTGGAGAACTTGGCATACAGCTTCTCCCTTCTAAGCGTTTCCAGCACCTCCCGAATATGACCGTCATGTTCCTCTTCGCTCTTTGAGTAAATCAGAATATCATCAATGAACACAATCACTGATTTATCCAACATTGGCCGACACACCCTATTCATCAAATCCATAAAAGCAGCTGGCGCGTTGGTTAAACCAAAGGACATAACAAGAAACTCGTAGTGTTCATAATGCGTATGAAAAGTTGTTTTAGGTATATCCTGCTCCTTCACCTTCAACTGATGGTAACCAGATCAGAGATCTATCCTCGAGACCAACTGGCATCTTGGAGCTGATCAAATAAGTCATCAATTCTGGGTAACGGATACCGGTTCTTCACGGTCAACTTGTTCAGCTCACGGTAGTCGATGCACATCCTCATGCTACCGTCCTTCTTCTTCACAAACAAGACCGGAGCACCCCATGGAGAGATACTCGATCGAATGAATCTCTTATCCAACAGTTCTTGTAGCTGAGTCATCAACTCTTTCATCTTGGAGGGAGCTTGACGATACGGCGCCTTAGCAACAGGTTGGGCACCAGGTATCAGGTCAATCTGGAACTCGATCTCACGGTCAGGTGGCACACCTGATAAGTCTTCCAGAAATATGTCAGGGAAGTTGCACACTACCGGCACGTCTGACAACCATGGTACCGACTCCTCCACATCCTTCACATAGGCTAGATAGGCTAGATAGGCACCACATCCATGTCTCATACACTTCTCAGCCACAACCATCGAAATCACCTTCGAAACCGTAGTAACCCTATCGCCATAGATCGTCACTGAATTCCCATCAGACGCAGTCAATCGAATCATCTTCTTGCAACACACAATATTTGCCTCATAGGCTGCTAACCAATCCATCCCTAGGACTACATCGAATCCGCCTAAGGGCATCACGAATAATTTAGCAGTGAAACTGTGGCCATCCAACTCTATGTCATAATTCTCTATTAGATCAAAAATCTTGGTAGACTTACCAATGGCAATTTCTACATCGAAGGGCTCATCAATCTTTCTACTCCTAACAGGCAACTTAGCACAGAAGGCAGCAGAAATAAAACTCCTACTAGCACCAAAATCAAATAATACAGAGGCACAAGTCCGGTTAACTAGGAATGTACCTGACACAACATCGGGGTCCACTCTAGCCTCATCCCGAGTCATAGTGAATGCCCTGGCCTTCGCCCTCTGCCCCTCCTTCTCAATTCCCTTCCTTGCCCCGGAGTTCTCGGCCCTCGGCTTCTTGCAATCCCTGCTCATATGGCCCCCTTCACCACAGTTGTAACACTTCGCCATACGACAATCCCTTGCCATGTGGCACTCCTTCCCACACTAAAAGCAGAGATTCGATCCCCACTTGCATTCCCCCGCATGCTCCTTCCCACATTTCCTGCATGCCTTCTCTCCCCCTGTTAACATCCTCCGGTCATCCACCCTCACCTTTTTACTACCAGCCACGAAACCACCACCATTGTTCTGCTTCCCATTCCCACTCTTATCACTACCCCACTTCCTCTTCACTTCCAACACCGTCGCCGTCTCCCGCTCATCATACAGTCTACCTGCCAGATCGACCACCGACCTGAACGTACCTGGCCGGGCGGCGATCAGATGTCTGCGGATATCCGCCGGTAGACCCTGGATGTACTTCTTGGTCTTTCGTGACACAGGCGTCACACCTGATCCGGTACCAACCTCGCCATCTTGTTAAACTTTGTTGTGTTCAGTTGGTGCGTCATAGTGCCTGCCTCCAACTGCAGGAACTCTCTCTCGACCTTATCGAGCTCCCTATGAGGATAGAACTCCTAGATCACCAACTTCTTCAGCTCAATCCACCTCATCCTCTCTGTTGCCTTACTACCCTCGGCCTGGGCAATATTGTCCCACTAGCCCAAGGCTGAATCTACAAACGAGTGGGTTGCAAACTTTACCTTCTGATCCTCTCGGCACTCGCTAATATCAAGTACCGCCTCCATCTCTCTCACCCATCGGTGAGCGGCCGCAGCACCCCTATTTCCATCAAACGTAGGGGGACTGCATCTTTGGAATGCCCCATAGTTGCACCCCTTTGCAGTTTCATATGCTGCCCCCTCCTCCTCATCATCACTGGAGACAACCATCTCAGTATCCAGTTGCTCTCTTGCCTCTGAACCTCCTTCTTCGCCCCCTCGCCTAGCAGCTTTCCTCATCTCCTCCTCCTTCTTTTCATCCTCCCTCACAACACGAATAACCTCGGTCACTACAGACGGCAGAATCGTCTGCATGACCTGATGAACCTCCTCAACCACTGCCTCCTTCACTGAGGCCCTCAGATTAGCACTCTCATCACCGCGCTCATGGTGATTAATCTCGGGATCTGCAGTGTGTCGTCTCGGCAGTTCTAGCCTTATTCCTCGTGGTACGTGTTCCAGCACCACGTCCACCATGCACTCCACCTCGGGAAGCATTCGAAGATCTACCACCAGCCATCTAAGCGCTATAAGATTCAAACACCTACACGATCATTCAAGGTAATAGCTCAGATTACGTCAAGTATAGTAAGTCCCTAATTACAGTGGCCAGTTGTGATTAGCCACTTACTTTACTCTTCCTTCTCCAAGCATTCCCTATCCTGACTACATTGGTATTCAAATCTACTAGGGGCACATAAACCACATAACACGTGCACATAACTCCTTTTTATTATCTTACATAAAACATTTACATAAAACCTTTACCTGCAGGCATGTAGCTACTAGGACTGGCATCTCTTTCCCTTTTTTTTCGTCCCATTCTCAGTTTAAGTTTTAAGTTTTTGAAATATTTTACCTAATTCTCTTAAACTTTGGCTCTGATACCAACTTGTAAGGTCCCGTTCCCTAGACGCTTACAATCGGTCAATTATCACATAAAATATTTAAAACATATCATTTGCAGCAGAATTAAAACTTTTCATTCATGATTAAAATCGTGACAATACATCAAATCATTCACATACATATCAAAATTTTGTTAATACAATAATCATTCCCAAAAAAAAAATGTGGATGCTAGACTTAAATCATTCCCGGTAGCTTATGCATCCATGTCTGCACCTCCTCAGCATCAAACAATCACCTGCCAACTATTATGCATACAAAAAAGTCAGCAACGCTGAGTGAGTTCTAGTTTTATAAATAAAATACGTCATTTATATAAACATATCCTTTACATCCCTTGTCATCATTCATCATACGTGCATTTAGATAATAGTTAATTATTATCTTCATCATCATTCATCATTATTCGTTAGTTCGTTCATCATTATATAGATTCGGTCTCATGCAATACCCCCGCGTCATGCTTTAAAAAGCTGATACTGTGCCGGGATTTATAAATAAACCCCCACGTCATGCCGAAGCTGACACAATATCGGGGTACGCGACAAGAATCCCATCACATCATGGCCAATCTCAAGGATTAGACCCCTGTGCGCATCATCAAGGGTTAGCTAAACCGCACACAGTTGGAGCATACAATTACCTCATGAGTCGTGAACCTCCCTCATTTTGCTTGCAAGACTTTTCATTCGTTCATTATGTTCGTCATGACTCACCTTCGTTATCTTTCACTTCATTACATAATACTTTACTTACAATACGTACATAGCAAGTAAAGCCACATCATAAAACATATAGTATTAAAAATCGTTTAACGTTAAAAGATAACACATCACACAAAACAGCATCACATGCAAAAACTTAACATACATCAGCAGCATCTCGCGCGAAAACTACCCAATCGCGCGAGAACCAACCTATAGCGCGAGAACTTACAAGTCGCGCGACAACTACCTGTCGCGCGAAAACTACACCTTTCGCACGAAAACTTCCCAGAGTTCAAAATCTTAACGTACATCAAAACTCCTCACGCGAAAACTACAGGGTTTTCCCGCCCAATCACAACTTATCGCGTCTAAGGCTGTTCTAACACACTAACATCTTAAACATCATCAAACCAAGCATAGACAAGCATTTTAAAATGTTCTAGTATGCATAATAGCCCCAAAACATAAAACTTGCATAAAAAGGGGACTAGAAACTCACCTCTTGAAGTTCTAGCACAAGCACAACCTTCCCAAAGCCTTTGCCAAGGGAAAACTACATAACCATGTGTTACATTCATCAATAATCTATTCTTAGTACATTACACGAGTTACTACACGAGTTACATACCTTAAACACTAGGATTCTTCACTTTCTCTCTCTACGCAGCCGATTTCTCTCTCTAGCAGCTGAACTTCTCTCGCGAAATGGAGTCAGACTGGGTGTTCTCAGCTATTTATACCCAGCTCCACTTTTCGCTTGGACTTATCGCATGAGGTTCACACGCGAGAACTTTCCGTCACGCGAGAACTTCATTCTGGCTTCTTTTCTTCGAAATTTTCGGGCGTTACATTATTAGGGTTAACCACTAGCCGAGCTCGAGCTCGAATCTGTCATGAAGATAGAACAAACAACCAACAGATCTGAGTGAAATCAATAATTGTAAAAGTATGAGAACCTCACTAAGAACAAAGAACAGAAGTCAGATCATCATTATGATGAACTGATCTACAAAATACCAAGAACAATCACGAAGACAAAACTGAATTTCATCAACTCAATGAAACCCTAATAACAAGTACTTGACAGAGAGTTCTTGAGAGCATATGTGTGTGAAGAAATAGAGAAACTTCACTCGAAGCTACACATTGACCATCTATATATATATGCCCAAAATACAAACGACTTCATATGCCAAACCAACAGCAACGCATCAACCCAATCAGCAACTCAGCAATATCAACAGAAGCCCAAGAATCCCAGCAACCCAAAAACATGCCATCAATACAACAAACACAGGACAAAAATATTAGAACTAGACATAAGAACTAAAAATTGAACTATATATTTGGATATAAATTACCATCTTTTTTACACCCCCACTTAATTCAATATCCAAATACATCAAACATTTGAAGTTTTCCACACAAGAAATCATGTTGGCATGGGAAGAGGCCTTTGGTAAATAAGTCAGCCGGCTGTTGATCAGAAGACATGCCAACAGTTGTAGTTACCCCAGTAGAAATTTTTTCTCTAAGAAAAAACAGGTCAATTTCGAAATGTTTTGTCCGTTCATAGAATACCGGATTTGCAGCAATAGAGACAGCAGTATTGCTATCACAAAACAATTTTACTAGAAAGGATATGGGCACTTTTAATTCTTTAAGGACGTTAGACAACCACAAAACTTCACAAGTGGCTGCACATATAGCTGTATACTCTGCTTTTGTAGAGGATCTAGAGACAGTGGACTGTTTTTTACTTTTCCAAGAAACTAGAGAGTCTCCTAGAAAAATACAATACCCGGTCACAGATTTCCGTGACTGCAGGCACTTGCCCCAGTCAGAGTCAGCATATGCAGTAAGTGAAAAAGTACTACTTTTTGTAAAATGCAAGCCTTTACCCAGATTTTTCTTTAAGTATCTCAATAGATGAAGACCAAGTTTAAAATGAGACATAGAGGGACTGTGCATATATTGACTCAAGAATTGAACCGAGTAAGATATGTCTGGACGGGTATAAGCCATCTAGTTGGCTACCAGTCACCAGAGTTCTCTTTGTGAGTGAATCCTGGATAAGGCAATTATATTCATCAAATATTACATGAAGTTTGCTGTCCCGAGCAAGTTTATGAAAGGAAATAAGGTTTACATAATATTCTGGGACAATAAACACATCTTGTAAGATCACAGTTTCATTGAGTTTTATGTTTCCTATCTTAGTTACAGATGCACTTGTACCATTTGGATGTTTTACCTTAATGTTAAGGCTAGCAACATTTATTGGATTAATAATACCACTTCATTCATAATCATATGCTGATTAGCCCCAGAATCAACAACCCAACCAGGATTTCCTTTTGTAGGATGACCTGATGAGAAGTTATAGATGGACTTATTCAATAGAGATGAGTAGGTAGAATTATTACCACTTAAATTGGATGAATACTGCTCAGTTCTTTTATTCAAAAGACCTAACAGTTTTGATATTTGATCAGCTGTGTAAAGCTGTCACTTGAGAATCGAAAACAGAGTTAGTTTTGCTAGAGGATTCAACACATGAATTTGCAGATTTAGACCCTTGACCAGGATAAGGATGATTTTTTTGTTTATTTCCTTGTGGATACCCAACAACCTCAAAACACATCTCAACAGTGAGACCTAATTTGTTACAATGTGAACATTTTAGGTTAGGATTAGGTCCCCTGTTGTTCTTTCTTTTATAGTCAAAACTTTGATTTGATTTTGAGACAAAACCAACACCTTGAGTTAAAGTTTTTGATGTTTGGTTTGTGTTTCTATGTGATTCTTCTCTAGAGATTATAGAGAATGCAGTTTTGACAGTGGGAAGTTCATCTCTCGTTAATAAGCTAGTTCGAACAGGCTGATAGATGTCATCAAGTCCCATAAGGAACTGCATGAGTTTAATTAGATGGTTAAAGTTATTAAACTCTTTTGAAGCTTTACATGTGCATGATGGTAGTTGGAGTATGTTGTCCATTTGTTTCCACATGGTATTTAATTTGTGGTAATATTCAGCAACAGTACTTCCATTTTGAGATACTGAATTAATTTTTTGGTAAAGATTAAAGACCACTGAGCCATCTATTTTATCATAAGTTTCTTTTAAATCAACCCAAACTTTAGAAGCTAGCTTAGAGAATACTTGTCCTATATATAACTCTTCGGATACAGAATTTAAGATCCATGTTAATACTATTGAGTTACATCTCTCCCATTGTCCTGCCAATATTTCATTTTCTTTTGATTTTTTACATGTGCCATCTATAAAACCAGTTTTGTTTTTAACTTTTAATGCGAGTTTCATAGCATTAGCCCATATTATATAGTTTTCTGTTCCTTTAAGTTTTACATTTACAATCGTGAGAACACATGAGTCACTAGGGTGAAGATACAAAGGTCATTAGCATCTAGCTTACTTATTAGGGTTGGTGCAGATGTTTACTCTTCCATTATATCTTTTCACAAAACAGAATGCTAAGCAACCAAGCACATGCACAAAATAACAGCTAAGATTAGAGCCAGGTTTTCACACTAATTTTATTGGCAGATCAAGGGTTTATCCAAGCTGTTTTAATGCAATACACACCAAAAATGCTTATCGCACAAGTGACGCATAAAGAGCAAATTAAAATATACAGCACAGAATACAGGGTGGTGGCTCTCCCTGTTTAATCAGAATTCCGTACTCCTAACCTGGACAAAGTATGCCTAAAACACTTTAATCGTGAGATAGAAACCGTAAGAGCAAGATAGAGTTAGAAAGATCTCACAGTGGGGCTCCCTTTTTAGGGTGTTTCAGTAGACAACTAAGACACTGTAACCTTCACTTTGGGTTATAGAGTCGAGACAAAAGATAACAGATCATGTAAAGCACTAGAAGATAAAGGGCAACAACTTCGTCCTTCTTCTGCAGATCAGAGAAACTCACACCAGATTATCGAATAGAATCTTCCACACACGAGAAGGGTCAGCACGTGAGGGTTTCGAGTCGAGTCCCTTAGAAGTGTGATACGCCTCTTAACAGAGACGCCTTCGACAGTACCAAGAACCAGATCTAAGGTTTCACTCCGTGAAACCCTAATTCAAGAAACAAAGAATCAGTCCACAGCGGAAGATGAGTCACGAGAATCACAAGCAACAATCAACCCGAGCCTTCGGTTCTGATACCATGTCACGAAGATAGAACAAACAACCAACAGATCTGAGTGAAATCAACTATTGTAAAAGTATGAGAACCTCATTAAGAACAAATAACAGAAGTCATATCATCATTGTGATGGACTATCTACAAAATACCAAGAACAATCACGAAGACAAAACTGAATTTCATCAACTCGATGAAACCCTAATAACAAGTAGTAGACAGAGAGTTCTTGAGAGCATATGTGTGTGAAGAAATAGAGAATTCTCACTCTAGCTACACACTGACCATCTATATATATATATATATATATATATATATATATATATATATATATATATATATATATATATATGCCCAAAATACAAACGGCTTCATATGCCAAACAAATAGCAGCGCATCAGCCCAATCAGCAACTCAGCAATATCAACAGAAGCCCAAGAAGCCTAGCAACCCAAAACATACCAGCAATACAACAAACACAGAACAGAAATATTAGAACTAGACATAAAAACTAAAAATAGAACTATATATTTGGATATGAATTACCATAGTTTTTACAGAATCAAGTCACGTCAGTTAATGCTCAAGTCCAAAAGTATACTAGCCAACTTGACTTCATTTGAAATCTGTACGAGTCATAAATTCAAACTTGAACCTAACTTATAATTACAACTCGAGTCAAAAAAATGAAACGGCTTAGTTGGACCTTTCTTCTGTGTGTAGAAGGGTTTACTCGTTTATTTTATTTCTCAAAGCGAGTCAACAAGCTAGTTTGGTTTGTATTAACTATACGAGCTAATTTCAATCGAGCTTCTTTTAAACTATTTTCCTGAGGAACAATATCGCAGAAAAGGTTTTTACATTGTTATAATCCGTAATGAATCTGGTCTATCCAAACAGTATTAATCGCAAAAGTCATCAGAAATTATTTTAGGAAAATATAGCAACGCTATAGTGATTTCTAATGTTCATCACGAATTTTTTTCGTTAAAACATACATTATCCAAGAAATCTTTTTTAAATAAAACCCAAATACATGCATAAAATATGACCGTAAACCTTTATCATTTATGGATTTTATATTTAAACAGTCATGGATTCCACGTCCAAAGTAAACACGTACTTTTCTTTGTATCCAATCACAATAATCTTCTCCATATCTTTCTAATATTTTTTAGTTAAAGTAATAGAATGAATACATATATTAATCATAATAATCTTCCCTTTTGACTAACCAACTTGGTAACAATTTCTCTAACTACCAATTAATTAAATTCTCCGTGAAACCGCGTCAGGAAAAAATAATCAGTTTGTACGAAAACGAATTGAGACCGTCACATTAGCTAGTAGGACAAACGCGCTTTTGGGACATCAACTTTGGATGATTTGAAGCTCAGAAGGCCAAATAGCGCATCCCGTGTATGCACATAAGCCGCTTTCGAACCGGTTAGTTGATAGCATCGATCTAAATAGCCATTGCCATCAAGAAGACTGATATCCAGCAAATCAGGCGCTGGTGATGACCCGATCTTTCTATCTGTACCAATAAACGTTTGTGATTATAAAACATGATGCATGAAATACATCATCGCGTTTAAATGTGGTACAAAAGTGCATTGTATAGCGTTCCCTTAAAGATGTTAAATGTTCAAATTCCGTCATGAATAAATTGTATAGATTTAACAGTAAGTTTAAATCACGTTTGATCTCGCCAATAAAAACTAATAAAAATAATCATACAATGCCGACATACGTCGAACAAAAAATGAAAATAATGACGTGTCATAATATAAAGAAAGATTAATTAAAAAATGTGACATGTCATATATATTTGTATAGTAGGTGCACATATGCGGTCACATGCATATCAGATTCTGTAGAGCACCAAGAAAAGCACAAAGTGTAAAGTATAATTCAGTCTTTCCAAAGATATAGTATTAAACGTGATATGATATATTAATTAAACCTATAGAATTTTGTAATGATATTATTTGAAGATTTGTAATGTATAATATAGTAGCATGCATCATACTATATAAAATAAGTTTTTATGTACATCTAAAACAAAAATGTAATGCTTATAATGGGCTATCGATTGTTTATTCAATGCTAAGAGTATCCTTAATGTATATTTTTAAAACTTTATGGTAATATAAGAATTTATGTTACATCCGCATTCCATGCATTTCTTTTTTGTTTTTTACGTTTATTTTTGGGTATTGATGACCATAATTAAAAAAGATTAATAAATTAATAGCTTAATTATACATATGTATAAGTAATAAAAAATATAATAGTTCCTTAAAAATAATAATTTAGTTATGAGATATTAGTTCGAAAGTGAGACCTAACATAAAAAAATGTATGAATAATTGTAAGAACAAAATGCCTGATAGGATTATCAATCTTTTAACTATGAAAACCGAGTAAACACTAACCCTGGTAGCCATGGAAGTAAGCGAGATGAATGGCGAAGACGTCGATGTTGACTTCGGTGTTGATGTCGATGTCGATGGGGTTGTGCTCGTTGACAGAGTTGACAACCCGACATTGTAAGCCATCGAACCATCGGGTTGATACAACCCGTAGTTCCTCTCGGACGTCGGGCCGGGCTTCATATCCTCATTAAACAAAGCAAACAAGTAAATCTCTAGCCTCATTTTGGGCCTCAATGGTGTCCCTTCACCACTCAATTGTCTCTTCAACAAATTCCTATTGTAAATGGCTGCATTTTGTGGTGTTGCACCAACTTCATCAGGGTCACCTTTTGATGGCCACCCGGTTTCCGATACCCGAACCTCGATCCCACCGTACCCTAACCGGGCCATCGCGAATATAACCGCGTCCACTTGAGCGTATAACATGTTATCATAATGCATGTTGGTATGCGGGTCGATCATGCCCGAATTCGGGTTGAAAAGCGCATAATCTAATGATATTTTATCAGGGCTATCTTTGTAAGCAAAATAAGGGTATGCATTGATCCAAAATGGCGATTTCGTGACCGAAAGAAATTGTAAAAGTTGCGACATTAACGTCATGATCTCGGGCCTAAACGCCCCTTCGGATGGCGGGTACGAGTTAGCTAGAACCGCTAGCGACGAGGGTGTGGACACTTGAATATATTGTTGCAACCCTAATTGAGTCAAGGCTCGTTGGATACTAACCATGGCTGGAACCAAGTTATCCACAAGTGTCGTATCATCTCCGGTGTACACCTCATTCCCGACGGCTATACCGGTGATTTTCGTCGCTGGAAAATACGGTTTTATACGTGTAGTCAGCCATTGTAACGCTTGTTGAGGGTCCATTAAGGGCCCTAACATGTCATTCTCCACCGTGACGATCAGTTCTACCCCTGAACCCGCAAATGCCTTTAAGATGTCGGGATTCGTGTCGTAGATTCGGGTTTTCGTGACCCTTAGTGACTTGAGAAGCACGAGAACTTTGTCGGGTGGCGGTAAGTTGTTCCCGACTTGACCGTAGTTTATACCGAGTGATTCAACAAATCCGAACCCTATGAGCACAAACAATAATCACATCAATAACATGCAAAAATAAGCAACATAAAATATAATAATAATAATAGTAGTAATAATAATGAAAACCACGTAAGATATTTTGCAAACAACCAAAAAGGAAAATTAATTGATATGACAGATATAGTTATAACTTATAACATATGATCTTATCTATGTAACAAATCTTAACTGATGTACGTATCTTATCTAACGTACGAATAGCTGATATATTTTATCTGATATATGTATATATATATCGCGAACAAACAACAAACCTGATAGAGATAGAACAATTCCAATAACACATTGCACAGAGAGAATTGTTCTAAGACAAACTTCCATATGTTTAGAGATCGAGAGAAAGAGGAGAGAGGAGGAAGATGATGGTGTATGTATGTGTGTATGTATATGTGGTTTTTGTAGTGGGAATTCTTTACTTTGCTTGTTAGAAAATAGAAATTGAAGGGTAATGAGGAGTTTAAGAAGGTTGCCTTGAGTTTGAGGTTGGGGGCTATCTTTCATCTTAAGTAGTTGTCCTAAAAGACAAGCCCCCTTTTCTCATCAAATCTTTTATTATTATTATTATTATCATTATTTCACAATTACTTTATTTCTACAAAAGTTATCTTAACAATTCGATATGATTTAATGGTGTACGTATTTAGTGGTTAAGAAATGATTAAAAGTATTATTAGAGAATATATATAAAAAGAAATACAACTAATTAATGGATCAAATTAAAGTTAATTGAAAAGTGGTATAGGGCTTTTTTGGGGGCAAATTAAGAAAGAAAAGGGTTACGTAATATTTTTATTTGAGTAAATAAACAGTTTAGTAAAAATTTGAACTATAAAATTTTCTCTAATGAATTTTATCGAATAAAGACCGAAATGTATGCCGAAAAATGATATTCAAACACATGTGTGCTATGTGTTTTTGTTTAAATCATGAAGATTAAGAAAATATACATTTTAAATAAATAATTTAATGAATTATTAGGGTTGTTTTACATTGTTGTGCCGAAAAAGAAAAGGAAATTTGTAGGACATGCATCCTAACATGGCATGGTTGACCATTTGGAGGATACCTAGTTTGCAATTTTGCATATATACCCCACTAGATTAGTCCCGTGTATTACACGAATTGAATAAATTAAATATTAAATAATTAGTATTAAAAAATTATGCATTATAAAATCATGATTGAAGATAAAATATGTTTTAAAATTCACCTGTTTATAATTTTTTTTAAAAACAAAATGATTTAAAATATTTTGTTTAAAAAAGGTTTAGTGTGTTAGAAAATTTTATATTATATAAAATTTTAGTTTTTTATTATTTAGATTTTAATTAAAAGATGTGATTTCCAATTTTCTTAATAAAATCTATTTTTATAAAAGATAGTTTGATTTTAATAAGAGAGAGAAATATAGCAATTAATATAATTCATTTTTAATAAGAGAGAAAAATTTATTTGATATTTAAATTACTATAGGGAAAATTGATATGTGCATGTCTAGAAGAATGAAAAATGATAAAAAAATGAGATAAGAGAATGACAAGTGGCAAAAAAAACTTGCTTTATTAAGGTTATAGATTATGATATTTCTTTTCGTTCAGAAAAAAATTTCAATACTGTTATATTTATATTTTAAGATTTAAGATTAAGATTTATGATATACTAGTATCTTTTTTATATAAGTACAACAGTATGAAATACAGTCCGTGGAAGGTAGCAGGACTTTATTAATTTCACATAATTATCATAAACATAAATTAACACAAAAATTAAAAAAGTTTTGTTAAGATTTAGCATAAACTAAAACTAAAATAAGTCAAATAGGGGATGTTGAGACGTATGGTATAACTAAAATTATATATTTTTCAAGTATTAAGAGTAATAAAATAAAAAAAATAAAATACAAAACTTTTTAGATAAACTAAAATACACAAACATGTTATCAAACGTTCACGAACATTAATAAATGAACACGACATTTGCTCATGTTTGTTCATTTAACTAAACGAATAAAATTTTTTTGCGATCATGTTCGTTTATTAAGAAACATAAACTAACTTGTCGTCGAACGGTTCACAAACTGTTTGTTGAATATTTGGTTTGTTTACAGCTCTAGCGACCATCATTCAAATATAAATTTTGGTCAAGTTCTTTATTTTAGTTTTCTCTTATCCTATTTGTCAACGAAAATGAAACGGTCCAAACTTTTTGCGATCATGGTTTAAGAGGATGTGAATTTTACGAATGATTTGTAACCGAATTAGTGGCAGTTGCTGGTTTTGCAGCCACTGTAATTTCATCGCAAATCGATCACTAATAAGCTCAGAGTTTTCACTTTTATTATAGAAGATATAGATAAATATTAAAATTATTAAACTCACAATATCCCTCTAGAAAAATATTTGTATTATAGTTATTATAAATATAAATATATATATATAAGTTAAATACTTAAATATTTAAATAAAATAATACTTAATTTAAATAGCGAACTAGGAATTGCATTGCATTGCATTCTAGACCATAAACACAATGCATTAGTTACACACATGTAAACTTAATTACAAATCATTACTATAGTTGTTGTGACATTCATACTTAGCATTATTCTCAAACTAATACACATACTCTCACATGGTATACACTAACACTTATACATGAGGTACATATGTATATACCACCCAAACGTACAACATATTGTGGGCCTATTGACATCATCCACATCTCCCTCTATTTATGAGGAACACACCAATCTTATTACCACATTATTATCTACCCCCATTCCGCACCACCAGGGCAAAGGAAGACACCGACTTGAGGCTACCAGTGACGTCGTCAGCTATGACGAGACTTCTCATATTCATGTTAGGGGCGAGACCTAGCATTGGCACATATCTCTTCAGGGGTTGGTTTCATTGGAATGATACCCTCCCTTACCTACCGTCATAAATAACCCAACATTACTATCCTTACTCTACTTCAAGCCCGAACCCGTGGGCCTCGCATGAAATACACCATGTGGTGGTAAGCCTTTACCCATATTATTTCAGAAATTCATTGACATAAAGATGACATCACTCACCCGAGCCATGAGCTCACGTCTTTGGCTGATATTCTTTAGAAGGTAAATTCACCACATAGTTGAGAACATTTTACTTATTTCATACTCGAAACCTGATCTGCCTCATATGGCAGAACAACTATCTGCTTCTTCCAGTAACTTATATCAATAAATCGGTTTCACCTCTCAAAGTCACATCCCATATGCAAGTCTGTTTCACGTACCTATTTCCATCTACAATCCGTTGGACTGAACTCTCATGGTGTGTTTCAACTCGAGTGAATACTTGAATCAACAATTCTAGTGAGCCATCCTTACATAAATACTAGTTGTTCAAATAGTGATTGATCACTAAGTCTTTAGATGGAATTTCATCTTAGGCATCACTTCGTACTTGGTAGTACACGTGAGGGATATTTTAACACAAGACAGGAGGATCTAGGGTGAATGTGCAAGACAAATTATCATCACGGGTGCACACGAGATAGTAATTTGTAGTGCATGTGAATCCTGGTGAGACTTCAAGTGTTGTGAAATAGTCCTAATCTGAAATTTATTAACTTAAGTTTCCATTTTCAGTGGAAGGTTTCATGACCCGCTTACCAATTAGCTGGTATCATTAAACCTTTCCAGCAAGTGATAGATGCTACTATCAGGCCGAAAATGTTCATGGACCCACTGAGCTATTATCAATTAAATCCATCATTTTATCTTCATTCATATAAGAGTCTTAGTGAGCTTAAGATTTTCTCCAAAATTTTATCAAGAAAACCATATAGACTCGAACATTAATAGAATCTCATGTCACGCCTTTCGACATAGGAATATACCCAAAATTTGAAGAATTCCTCATAAGCTAACACTTTATTCCATACACTTAAACTATGATTTCTCTAAGTTTATTACCCTACCTAGTCGCTAATCCATTGTACCCCAGCATATCCAACACTTTAATTGGATTTCCTCAAATATGATTCAATTGCCTCAGTGATGTTAGAAAATGAGGATTCAAACCAACCAACATCTAGTTGAACACGATGACTTAAGCAACTATTTTATCTTTTATATTTATGAGATCGTTATATCATAAAAATTTTACCTCCATGAAAATCTTTTTCCTTAGCACTTTCATTTATCGGTGTACACCTAATCGGTGCGGTATTTCTAAAAGTCTTAGGAGTACCCCGAAAATTAGCCCACTAATACGGTTGTACTTTGAACCAAATATAAATCAATAACCTTGTGACGAATCCCTTGAGCACGTATTGAATCATCCCGGCGACCTCGATGGTCACGGAACCCAAATCGCTAACGGTATCTCCACCGGTAATTAAGGATTCTTGTTTCTTTTTCTTTTTGGGTAAAATCTTGATCTCGGATCAATTAGTATTAATCGTCTTAGAGACACCTAAAGTGTTATTAAGAAAGCCAATGATATAACTCATATCCTATGTCCATACTTAATATAAAAAAAGATCCGACACTGACTCATCTTCACTTGATTTCAGCCTCTAATGGTTCAAGTACTTATAGAATGCTATGTTGAACACAATCTAATTTACCAAATTTTCACTCGTGTAAACTCGGATTTTCTACTACCATTCGTTCACACTCATACGATGATGCGATCAAACTGAAATCTATTTCCCCCGATTGGAATATGAAAAAATTGGACGCTTGAAGGATGAATGATTGTACTTTTCCTTGAATTGACCAATAAATAAAGTTGACACTATTCTAAATGATCGATCAAACCCCTGTAACGATCTTACTCGTGAAGACTACATTCATCCTTTATTTCGCCTTTACACTATGAATAGTTTTACCCCCCAATCTATCATGCTAGTTTGCTACATGACTAGAGTAATGGGCACATAGCATTTGAGTATAAAAACCCTATCGGTTCGTCCCATTTGACTAACCAATTACTTTCTTAGTTACCACACCCAATTACTTTCTTACCCATACCTTGATATGGCTCAATCATTTACTGAACTTATACTCCTCATTAAACGGAGTGGATTTCCATGGATTTTATAATCAAGCACTACCGTGAAAATCCTATAAGATGCGACACCATCTAAGTGATTGTAGAATACTTAACCAAATCCACCACATTCTATAGTAATCAAAGATGTTGGCAAGATGGAGAAGTTGACTCCCATCTACATTAAAGGAGTAGTCTTACGGCACAAAGTGTCAGATGCTATTATCTCAGGTCGAGACACTCGATTTACTTCACACTTCTGGCAATTATTACAGTAAACCTCTGAGCACTTGGATCTGACCACAACATACCATTCCCAAACTGATGACTAAGGTGACTGTATAGTTCAAATCAATTAAAGACATGTTACAAGCTTATGCAATATATATTTCGGTAACAGTTGGGAGATTCACCTATTGCTAATGAAGTTCTCATATAGTGAAAGTTATCATTTCATCATCACAACTGCATCTTT
This sequence comes from Flaveria sonorensis, assembly GCA_025506505.1. NCBI lineage: Eukaryota > Viridiplantae > Streptophyta > Magnoliopsida > Asterales > Asteraceae > Flaveria > Flaveria sonorensis. The sequence goes on from CM046429.1 coordinate 5,249,151, forward strand.
CAAGACACGATACGAATAAAAATGCTAATCACCTATCTGTCGGGCAGGGGTTGGTGATAGTCAACTCACTGGTTCTGAACTCGTAAATAAGACTATAGAAAGAATTGTGCAAATCCAAAATCGTAAGAATTCCATATTGGAAGTAAATTTTTTTCAGTGGGAAGGGTGTGACTTGTTTTTGGTAAACATGATAATCTAAATCTACAATGTGATTGTATCATTCGAAAGCCTAAGGAGGAGTGATCCAAATCGCCTACCAACAGAACCTAACAGAAGAACAGAGTGGCGTACACGAATGTTCTTCGTCTACATAGATGATTATCTAAAGCAACACCATTCTTTCCACTTGATGTGTTACAATTAATGACCTATCATGGTTCATTGAAGAACCATTTGAGATCATGAATCAAAAACTGAAATCACTTAATCACTATAAGATCATTGTGGTCAAAATCTGTGGGAACTCGAATCTTAAACCTGAGTTCACATCGCGTGGGAGTGCGAGGAAAAATACCCTTATCTGTTTAAAGATTTTGTATCCTCCTCTTGCTGTATTCGTTGAACTTCAGGATGAAATTTCTTTAAACAAAAGGATGATGTCATAAATCTAAAACTTTCTTTTCTATTAAGACCTGTATCATCTTTACTCAAATTTTCGGGACGAAATTTCTTTTAACAATAGGATTATGTGACACCCGACATTTTCAGGTTAATTATGTTAACTTTGTTAGTAACATCTCGTTATTCAGTTAAGTTATGGATGCAAGTCACGTGATTTCACACACATGAGTCTGTACCTGAACGTTGGTGATCAAAATTAATAATAAATATTTTGAACATATAAATAAATATAAATTTTGTGAATTTATATGCTACCTGTTTCGGTGAAGCTATCTGTTACACGATTATACGATACATTGTTGTTATATAGTTATGCACTAGATTAATATATATAAAATGCGTAGTGTTTGTTTTTTATAATTTAGAGAGTTTCGTTTCGTTAGTTGGATTTTTAGCACAAAAACACCTGTAAAATAGCAAAAAGCCCGACCTGAAGCCCACTAAAAGCCCACCCAACTTTCTAATTACACTACCTAATAAAAACTAGCCACCCTAACCCCCATTCACCCAAAAATCGTTCACCCGAACCTTAATTCCCGTTTTTGAATAAACTTGTAGCAGAGATCGGATGATCCCCGAAGATCTAACCGTTGGATCGAAGCAAAATTTTTACAGGAGGTCCTAGAAACATATATGAAGGTTTGCACCGTTGGGATTTTTATTTCAAAGCCTAGAAATCAGGTTTTTATTTTTCCGAGCAGAACAGTGCTCCGGGGAAGTTTCCTTGCGACAGATCTGGCGTCGTCTGGTGGCTTCAAGTAGTGCTGATGGTAGAGCTCGGTGAGACGGACGCGTGGCCACTTGAATCACTCAATTCCGAGGTCGTTTGATATGGTTTCGACCTCCATTCGTATTTGGTTCAATTAGGGTATGATTCGTGGATGTTTCTAGCATCAGGAATCACTACTTAACGAAAATTAAGACAAGCAAGTAAGAATTCTTTTAGGTTTTGTGTATTGTTCGACCCTATGGTCATAAAACCCTAGGTTCATCCAAACAACAAAAATTAATGATAAAGATGCAAACTTTATGATCGCTTGAATGATTGTATGTTAATTAGATAATATTGGTGATTAGACGGAACCATAATATGTGAAATTGTTTATATGTTAATATTATTAGTAGCTTTAATTTAGAATTGCTTGCTAGGTTGCATAATTTGATACATTTAGATGATCTAATGGCGTTTGTATGTTGTGGCATGCATGAATAAATGAATTGGGTGTTGGTGTAAGATTTTGTTCATGATTTGTTCATATGTTTCCAATAAAGAAAACTTTATTAGGTTAGTATTTTGTGATGTGGGTTTGGGCATGCATGACAATTTGAGATGATGTTAGTGGGTCAATTTTCGTGTATAAACATATTCGAATTGATCAAACGTGAAAAACATAGCTTGTTTCTAGTAGTTGGCAAAAAATAGAAACTTTGTTAGTTTTGAATTTGCATAATAGACTTGGTTGGGAGGTTGTATTGTTACGAACATGTTGGTTAAGTATTATGAAAGTAATCTATTGAGTTGAATCTCATAAACCAACTTCGATGGTTAAGGATTGCTTAGAGTTTCTAGATATGTAGAAACGTTATTGGAAATGATGACTTGTATATATTAAATATTAGGTTTGCATGATAATGTTGGGGATGATGACATATCTATGTGATAATAGTCATAATTGGTAGTAAACGGGTTAAGTGGATTTAACTTACCAAAAGAGAAAACTTTATGGACTTTGACATGTATAAAGAAAAACCAATGTGTGTTACATGAAAAATGATGATTGAATTTATCTTTTAATGATTACCTAAGCATATAAGAATGTTAATTTTCCATCAATAGACATCTTATGACATAAAAACTTGGATTTTATGATTGTGGCTTTCTAAAATTAGTAACTTTATTAGATGTGCAAATTGCATAATATGACTTAGACGTGCTACACGAGATGTGATAATCTAGGGTATATTAGCTTAGCTACTTAAACATGTTACCAAGTTGGTTTACTAAAAATGTTAGTTCTTGATCATGACTGCTAATAGAAGGGTAATAAAGTTTAGATTGGAACTATGCATGTTATGTGATGTGATTTACTTGCTTAATGTGATTATATGTGCCTAGTGGAACAATAATATACTTAATGGGTCACCAACGAGTCATTGGGTCAATCTCAGTCAATCAAGGTCAAACTTAGTCAAAGCTAGTCAATAGGTCAAACCTTTCTTAATGCACATGAACAATGGGATTGTTTGGATAATTAGGGTTTCATAAACCTGCACGATCACATACTTATGAACCTATTTTCATGATAGGTTGAGTCTGATTACCATTGCTTATTGAATTACTCTGTTGTGCACCCTAAGGTGAGTGTCACTACTTTACTTAAACTTACTCCTTAGGGAGGGATAACATGTTGTATTTTCATTAATGGATTAGTAAAACTGTATGATCACATGGGTACCTAGTGTCACTTTCATGCCTTACTATTCGGACCGTTAATTACATTACTTAGCGAGAAAATTTTTAGTAGTACTACTGGGTCTGACAAACCCCACCCGGGCTGGTCGTGCCAGCACCACGGAAGTCAAACGGGTGATTAATTATCCTATCTTTACCATGCCTGGGAGGCATTGGCCAAGGCACACAGTACATACATTAGCATGTTTTCTCACAGGTTATCAAGATTAAGAGCACGTAGCGCATCTCATGGCATCATTGGTTTTTGGAAAGACATTTACTTTTTACATGCTTTTAAAGTTTTGTTTTGCATGTGTGTTTTGCGCAATCATTTACTATGAGATAACTGTTTGGGTTTTAATTGCATTTTCATTTTGCTTCTGCATTTCTCAAATCTTGAACTTTGATTTGGCTTATGGTTTCCTTTACATATGGTTTTTCTCTAAACTCATATAGAGTCATTTGGTGTGACTAATGGCTGAGATCCCGGTTTATCACACTCTCGCGGTTATACTCCGTCTATGGAATTTGAGGGTGTGACAGAATGGTATCAGAGCCACTCCTGTACCGTTCGGGATGGTGGGACAAACCTCACCGGGTATGGTGAGTTCTCGGGCTCATCGAGGACGATGAGTCCAAAGGGGGGGGGGGTGATTATGACACCCTACATATATCCCACATCGACCGTGAACAGGAGAGATTCCTGGTTTATAAGGAATGTTCGGTCTCTAATATCATCAACGCATTTTGGCGTATTGGTTGTGGATGAGAGGAGAACTCCACAGTTAAGCGTGCTCAGGTGACAGCAATCCAGGGATGGGTGACCTTCCTAGGAAGTTTTCACCCGGGCAACTAAAAGCAAATCCGTGAGCTCATCGTGAGCAAAGCGGACAATATTGGTGGTATGAAAGGCCGGGTGTTACAAAAAAATATAATTAGTAAATATAAATTTAAATATCAATTTATATTATTATAAATAAGATAAATTTTAATGAAATGAATTAAATAATATCATATTATTAAATAATATATTAATAATTGTATTAAATAATACAAAAATTAGAAGAAGTTAATTAAATGGGGCGAAAGTGAAATTATTGCATAAACACTTGTACTCTATGCTTAAAATGTTATATAAATATCTTACACAATAAATAAAATTACTATCTTATTCTTCTAATATGTATTATATAGTAGCATAGATATATCACTTACTAGTAATAAGTTATTTTTGTTTTTTAATAAAGTTACTTAAATTTTTTTACCATCAAAATACTCAAGTTTTGATGGTTTTTTTTCTAATCTTGTAAAGTTTCTTTTAAATATTATATATTTTTAAATAAAGTGATCTAAATTAAAAATATATGCATGAAACCTGCTTATCATTTGGAACTTTTTTTTAACTTATTTTTAGTAAATGACTTGTAGTCAATGATATTTTTATTAAATGACTTGGATATCTTCTATTATATCTATGGTATCACAAGAATCCAATCTAACATGTTTATTATATTCAAATTTGAAGGCATCAAGAAATTTAATTATCATGGGTAGTGATACTATTGCTGACATAATAACCTCTAAACGACATATCAATATGCTAGAACCAATAGGTGACGTTTGAAGCTTTTTGTAACAATTTAAATTGTTATAAAAAGATCAGTTTTTCATGGGCTAATCGGATAAGTGATCCGATAAATGTAGTTTCTTTTAACTCATTATGATTAGTTTGGCGGCCTATAGAATTGACTTGTGTTACAAGCTTGGTTTTAAAAAGCGAGAAGCGTACAAAAGCGACAAGGTCTAAAACTAAAGCGCAAAGCGCAAAAGCGGCGGGTTTTTCGTATGCGAAGCGCAAAGTATTAATAATACATATTTTAATTAGTTTCATATAATATTTACTATAATATTAATCTTTTATGATAAAAAATTAGATAATTAAAAGATGTATATTATTTAATTTATAAATAACCTCAATGTACAACATAGAAAGCTATTTGTATAAGTTATTAAAGCACAACTCTTAATGAATTAAGAAAATAAAAAACTAATAAACATATAAAAAAGTTTTAGGTTAAAATTGATAAAAACAAAAGCATTACGGGTGAAATTTGTAACTTATAATAAAATTAAATTGAAGTTGTAACCCTAGAAGGTTCAAAAGCCGTCATCTTCTTGTTCCACTTCTGCTCCATCCATTATTGAGCTATATCTCCGTGTTCTTCTCCATCTTCATCGTAGTTCTTCCTCTTCGAACCAGGTAAGCTTCAATTTCTTAACTTTCATCTTCATTTTGGAGTTTAAAATTTTGATTTCATGTTCCAGTACATGAATCCCGCGCTTTGCGCCTTTGGTTTCAACTGAAAAGGCGACATATGCGCTCGCTTCTTGTACATAGCTCGCCTTGTGTGACATAAAGCGAACCCCTCTGCGCCTGAGGTCGTCTTGCGCCTAGGCCCGCTTTTTAAAACCAAGGTTACAAGTGAGTTTTATTTTTGATAAGGTCTTCTTGTTAAATGTGCTTTATCATATCAGTGAGAGATCATGCCTTGCTTTCGCAAAAGTTCTTAGCTCACAATGTTTTAATAAAGTTAATTATTTTTAATATTCAAGTCTTCTTTAATCTTTTATTATTCAAAAAAACACAGTAATATTATATTCATGATGTACTACAAGCACTAGGATTAAAGATCATTACACGACATAATCTGATCCAAACACATCCCAACTAAAGACAACATAAAACTAATGACATTGAATTTCATGGCATACATACAAAAGCATATATACACACACAAAAATCATATAAGCATTTGTATATAGTGTATAAAAGTGTCACATGTTGTGGTAGGAAAAATTTGTATCATACTTAAAACAATATGTATGCAGTTATAGTAGTTTTTCACTTAATTTTGTATCAAACGCCCTGCATGTATATATATATATATATATATATATATATATATACTTTTGCTAAATACATCATACATTGATGCAAACAAACATACGTTTAGAATTTGAAGTTATCAAAAAACTTACCATGGAGATAATTGGCTTGACAACCAAACGTTCATATCAAATTAATCCATTCTAACCGGACCATTTTATCATCAATTTTGACTTTTATACTTAGGGGCCGTTGTACCTACACCATCTTAAATCTAACTCATACCTTTTCCAAACGATCGTTTGACCTTTTACCAAACTGTAGTTTGCAGGTTGAATGCCCGTTTGATATTATTGTCAAACACTTGTTTACAGGTTATGTCAAATCACATGGTCCTTCTACCTTTAAAACAATTATTTTAGTTTTTGTCAAACGACTTTTATATATTATATATGTTAAACTTAATGGCCCCTATCTTTTAAACGTCCGTTTGAGATAAATTCACACGGCCATTTGGATGTGATATTAGATGGGGATGGTGTAAATAATAAAAATAATAGGACCCTTAAATCTTTTGACTAGTTAGATAAATTGAACACATTCTTATTATCTAGTGGTGAAAAAATTGCATATATACATGGAAAAACAGAAGAAAAACAATAAAGTGGTATCTTTGACTTGAAATGAAAAGAGGTAATTTGGCCTCAAAAGTGGAATTTGGTGGTGTTTTATGAAGCGGATAAGGGTGGGCAGTGCGTGGGAATGACGAGATGAGACCTTATCATTTGCTTTCTATAAAACAAATAAATAAAATATAGCAAGTATAACATTTCTATCTTTTAAAAGAATCATGTGTAAAAATTTAATAAGGTGTAACTATTGATTGAATATGTCTTTGTAGTATGTTATTGTAAACAAAATGGAAGTATGATGAATCGATTTTTTTATCTATTATATGTTTGCATTATTATAATTGTATTGATCACGATATTTTCATCAAATAATTAACAGACCTCTTGGTTTGGATAAAAAGGGCAGAAAGAAAATATTTGATGAAGAATGTTCACCGTATCAATCATTATAATTTAATCAGTTAAAAGAAAATTATAGAAAGATAATACTAATTTTATCGTTAAAGGTTACAAATAATTCATGTTTTTATATGTTTTATTTTTATTGCTTTCAATACTAGTCATTGGCTATTCAAATTTATCCGCATTGCGTATGTCATCTAATATATTTTATTTGGGGGACAATTTTTTAAAGGTTATCATGAAATCTAATCAGCAATAAAAAAAAAATTGTCCTATACTTGACAATTTAAATATTATAAGAGTCAACGACACAGAATATAAATATGTTAAAAGATCATATTACTGTTTTTATCGTATGTTTACAGAAATTATATTTTTAGTCTTTACCATTTATACATTCTGTTACGGACATCAAAATATATTTTTAATGAAAAGACTATAATACTCACCGGCGAAGCTTCATCCCCATTTTTTTTTCCGGCAGTAGTGTTAATTTTCGGTTCGGCAGTGTAAATTTTTCGGTCCGGTAATGGAAATTTTTTAATAAATATAGCGTTCGCCCCCCATAAAATAGTTTACTTTCGCCCCGCCCTCCTAAACCATGATTCAAGCACCGCCACTGCTAATACTATTCTAGTATTATGTTTAAAAACTCTAGCCATCATCGCCATTATTACCGCCACTGATCCGTCAATTCACAAACCAAAAAGTATAGTAGATCAAGTTTTGGCAGTGGTTTATCTTGTTAATGTAATCTTGTGAAGTATATGGGTAATGATGTTGTAACACCTGACCCCTCGTACCATCAATATCATCCGCTTTGCCCACGAGTAGCTCACGGATTTGCTTTTAGTTGCTCGGGTGAAAACTTCTTAGAGAGGTCACCCATCCCTGGATTGCTACCACCTGAACACACTTAACAATGGAGTTCTCATCTCATCTACAACCAATAAGCCCAAAAGCAGGACATTTCTTATGAACCAAGAATATCTCCTGTACAAGGCCGATGTGTAATTTGTCAAGATAGTTACAAATGTCGTCCTTAATTACACCATAGAAGGTTTTTGCTGAGTTAGTTTTTCATTAGTTGTATATGAGTCTAATAAGGTTAGTTTTTTACTAGTTGTATATGAGTCTAATAAGGATGCATGTGGGTCAAGGTTAATTATTAGGCTTATAAATAGGATTATGTTAAATCAATTTTATCCATTATAATACGAAGTGACAAACTTAGATTCAACACTAGGGTGCCAGTTAATCTTTTAGTGGTATTAGAGCTTCAAGATGTTCGATTAAAGGCAAGAGGTTGATGGCGAGAGTTATATATCGTAGGCAAGACGAGTCTAGCAATATTAACTTAGGATCACAACTGTAACCTGCACTATACATGGAATATCCGCATCATCAACCAAATAACACATATCACTTTCAACCTATATCCTAAGACCTAAATCTTATATCACTTTGAAATCCTTAACCATAAACCTTAGAGAATGATATAATATTACTCCAACCTGAACATTGAATTCATTGCTATCAACAAAGTACAAACCCATTTGTCTGCTTGCTAATATTTGCCACTTTATTGCCTGTACACATGGTTAGACCAACCCACATGTGATGACACAATACCTAAATCATGCACGTATGCATGTACTCTAATAGCATGTAAAAAAGCACATATTAAAAAGTAATAATTTCATATACACACCTATACAATTTTACATAACATTATACTTAAAAAATATTAAAGAGTAAACTTCGCTTTTGCTTCCAGTGGTTTGGTCGAAATAACGGTTTTACTTCAAACGTTTCAAAATCACGATTTTGCTCCTTGTAGTTTTTATTTTATCTCAATTAACTCCAACTCATTAACGCCGTTAATTTTTTCTGTTAAATGAAAGGGTATTTTAGTCAATTTACGGCTAAGGGCTAAATATGTAATTTATCTAAAGTTATGGAAGGATCAATTATGTACTTAAAACCCAACCCCCCCCCCCCCCCAAACATTTTGCCCTCGTCATTTTCACCACTACCGGAACCCTACACCGTCGGCCATCCACTGCCACTGTCATCCAAATCACCTTTGAGGCCACCATCACAGTCTTCATCATCCTCATCTCTCGCCAATCGCCCCAATACCCCACAAACCACCTCGGCTCCCCATCTTCTGATGACCAAAACCACCATTGCCTCTCCTATCGTCACCCCTTTTTAATAGTTGCAAGATCTGATTCACACCTCATCTCAGGTGGGAAACACATCAAAACAATCGCGCAAACATCATCCCAAGCAAATCTAGGGTTACGTGAACGATTTGAATTGTTTGATGTTCGATTAGGGTTTCTGGTTTGATTAGGGAAATTAGGTTAGGGGTTGGTAAGGATGTTGAGGCGATGGTGGTTAGTCGGGAAGGTGAGGCAGAAATGTTTGGTCTGGGTGTGCGTTAGTGTTTGCATAGCGGTTGGTGTTGGTCTGGATCTGTGGTGTCGTTTGTGGCGACGGCGATGGTGATCGGATTTTCGCCTGGTGAAGTTGGAGAACGTTTATAGTGTGGGGCTAGGGTTATTTTAACCAAACCATGGTGGTGGGTGGTGGTGCGATGGTGGAGGTGGGTGGTGGTGCGATGGTGGAGGTGGGTGGTGGTGTGATGATGGAGGTGGCCAGGTGGGTGTGGTGGCACGAGGTGGTGGGGTGGGTTTGGTGTCGGAATAGAGATGGTAGAGCGGTTGGTGGCCAGTGGCAGCGTCGGTGATGTGGCCGGTTGCGGCGCTGGTGATGGTGGCCGATTTGCAGCATCGGTGGTGGCGGCCGGTGGCGGTGGGTTGGAGATGACAGAAAAATGACATAACTGAAAAAATTTAAATAAATGGCATAATAAAATTACATAATTGGTCCTTTAAATTACTAAACAAGTTTGAAGAAATGGCATTATTAGTCTTTATCAATAAATTGACTAAAATGCCCTTGGAGTTAACAGAAAAAACTAACGATGTTAGTAGGTTGGAGTTGATTGAAACTAATTGCAAACCACAAGGAACAAAATCGCGATTTTGAAACGTTTGGAGGAAAATCGTTATTTCAACCAAACCACAATGAGCAAAATTGAAGTTTACTCAATATTAAATATATATCCAGAAGCTTAAAATTTTATATTTACTTGTTTAAATAAATATAATTGATAGTATAGATATTATACCTTCTTATTCTTTTTTACGCTTTAAACTATGGATTATAAAAAGACAATATAAATGCTATAAATATAAATCGAGTTATTGATATTATAAATTTTGTTAGGTAGATATAATATGATGAAAGTTTTGAGAAATTCATTTATTAGAAAAGCAAAATAAGCTTATATACTAAATCAACTAAATAAAACAAATAATCATTTAACCACTGCTCAATACGAAGGCATTTGCAAATATATTAAGAATATACATAGTATAATTAAAATTATACTGAGTTGGAATAATGATAATGATTCTATGGAATCTGTGTGCTAAAACGGTCTAATGGTAAGGACAAGAAGAGTAAATATAACATGTATAAAATTTAAAACATTGGTTTGTTAAGGGTGCTTATTATTATTTAGTTTAAAACAAAATAAACCGAAAACAAAACTAGATCAAACCCAAAATCCCAATTACTGCTTAATTTGGTTAGTTAGGTTAGGTCCATGTCCAATACAACAAAATAGCATTTTCTTTTTTTATTTTTAAGCCCAAATAATCCACTAATAGAATCAGGGTAGATTTGTTAAAAAAATCTAGGCGGCATAATCCCAAATAATTACAATGGACAACATTTATGTATATGGTTTATTTTATTTTTGGTTCTTTAGTCTAACGGCGTTAGTTTGCATCGTTAAATTAGATCATGTAGTTATTATATCATGGTAGATGTGTTAAAAAACATCTAGGCGGCATAATAAAAAAAAACTAATCGAAATATTAGAAATATGATCAGTAAAACGTCGAGACCGACGAGTAATATCTCAAATAAATTTTATATATTTTTATCATCATTTTTTTCGAAACTGGTTCTAAAGTAAAATCTTTGAAAGCATAAAGGACAAAAACATTTAGCCGAATAACCCGACTTCTAAAATGCTCTCGATTATACTTTTGTTGAAAACTTTCTTTTAATAATTATATACAAAAGATATATATGCATTGAAATAGATTTCAAAACTATACATGCTTTTGCCAAAGGGATTTACTTGTATAAAGGAAGAACCACTCACATGGAAGGTGACATGTTGCTATTGAAAAAGTACTAAACGACATAGATTTAATGTTCAAGAAGTATTTAGAAAACATTGAAGATGTCTACTGGATATGTTGTATCCATGTTTTTCTATTTTAACATATTATATTTGTTTTGTGGGTTGGTGTCATAATATACTAATACATCTTTTTAACGACGAATTTTGATTAGAACCAAAACTAACGGGATACTAAATAAAATACAAACACAAAAGAACCTCCAACACTCAGAACAACAAAACAAACAAATTATGAAAAACAAAAAAAAAAATTCCGCTTTTGGTCTTCACATTTACGAGGACTCTAATTTTATTTTATTTTTATTTTTGGGTTCTAGTAAGCAATGAGAGTAAAAGTGTCACATCCACAATGTGTGATTTGTGATCGAAAGAAATCAAAGCCTAAAGCAAGGAATGAAATCCACATGTTGCATCTTTCGCAAATTTTCTTAATTTCAAGGCAAACTGCTGGAAATGATAAGAAACTATCACTTGACGATCACTCAAATAGTTAAGGGTCCACCTGTATTTATAGATCTAAACTAATAATCTGAAAATATAAATTTATTATATTTATGCATCTTAAATTATGTGTTTACTTAATATTTCACAACGTCTTTATGCATCTTAAATTGTGTAGTCGACTTATTTGTTGGTCTTGATACTTTATACTTTGATTTGAGCATAAGCTTGTTAATAGTTTTGATAAGACTAGAAAGGATGACGTGGCAACCCGCAACAGGAGATTGTCACCCAAGAATTTTGACAACAAAATGGAAATAGAGAAAGATGAATAGGGGGTGGGGGTGGTTTTCAATTTATTATACTTGTTTATTTTTTAAAACAAAATGGGTAAAATATTGGAGTATAAAATAAATAGACATCCATCCTAGGGCCAAAAATGTGATGGATGAGCGAACAATATGAATCATGTTTGTAAATTTTTGGGGTTAGAACAAAATTTGGTAAGACATAAGAACAAATTATCTTACTCAAAACAATATAGAATTTTCTCTACTTTAAGATCTCAATTGTTTTAACATTGTTCTATACAAAATGATTTTCATTTTTAATTTTCACACAGTTACTTAAATTAACAAATATATTTTTACATGAGACAGTCTCCTAATCTCGACTTTCTTTGTGTTGACAATACACAAGTCCTGACTTTGATTCTCATCCGACAAATCTTCAAGTCCCTCGCTTCTTGTCTCTCAAGTTATCACGTATAAATGCATTATTGATTTAAAGTAGATGACATGTATGAATTATATCGAATATGAATAAGTTCATGATAAATATTATATGAGAAATGTTGATAAATAAACAAAAACATAGCAACGGAGTACAAATCGAACTGACCCTCTGACTTTTATTATTTATATATATCTTTTTATTTTGGAATATGTAAAATATTTTTATCATGAAGATTATTTTGTCTCTCGTCACTTGGCTCTATCTACTTTCTATGGGATTTGTTATATGTGTCGATCTTGTTACTACATTTATCTTAAAGTGACATTCTATCCCTATATATCATTTTCCATACCATTTATGCAACCTTTCATTTTTTAACATTCTCGCCTACAAGTACTACTTTTCAAGATTCAAAAGAATAAGAACATAAATCTTGACTCGTGACCATATTTTGGGCTTTCTCAAATTTTTATCACCTTAAGGTTTCAACATTTTGGTGGTCGTGGAGGTCCGATTTTTTTAGTTGTCGGATCTAAATTTCTCAATGAATTTAGTAGTGTTTTGAAGACGATGTGAACAAAATTAAATCATTATAACTTCTAAAAGGAATATAAATAATACAAAATTTCATAATCACATGAAAAATTAATATTTGTTAATATTTCAGTCAACAATACTGAAAACACGTAAATTTAAAATTTATGTGTTAACTTGACTCGTGTGACCATATTTTGAGCTTTCTCAAATTTTCATCACCTTATGTTTTCAACATTTTGGTGGTCGTGGAGGTCCGATTTTTTTAATTGTCGGATCTAAATTTCTTAATGAATTCAGTAGTGTTTTGAAGACGATGTGAACAAGATTAAATCACTATAATTTCTAAAAGGAATATAAATAATACAAAATTTCATAATCACATAAAAAATTAATATTTGTCAAGATTTCAGTCAACAATACTGAAAACACGTAAATTTAAATTTATGTGTTAACTTTTTTGTGTCATTATCTTAAATTCTAAACTTATAAAGAACAAAAACATCTAGGCGAATTGAAAAATGTGACTTCTAAAAAGCTTAACGTTACATGCCAAAAGGATATGCATTGAAATAGATTTTAAAACTATACATACTTTTGCTAAAGGGTTTTACTGTTGTATAAAGGAAGTACCACGTACTTACCATTCACATGGAATTAAGATGTTGTAATGCAAAAGTACCGAAAGACATAGATTCAATGTTTTAGAGCTAGTTAGGAAACATAAGAGATGCTTATAGGATGTGATGTATCAATGTCGTTCTTTTTTTCATATTTGTTTGTGTCGGTTTTTTCCAAAATATGCATGTCGACTAAAAAGACTTGTCGATGAGAATTACAGAAGATAGATGTTTCTTAAAAAGATCCAGAGTGATAGAAACTAATTAGGACTCTAATTGCTTGTGTTAACCATCAAGTAAATAACAATTTGTTACACGTTAACCTTCAACATTTATGTAAAGAGTTCGGTTTTTTTTTTTTTTTCAATCCATTCTATCATTTAAACAAGCCGTTCAAAAAATAATTATAATAAGAAACCATTTGGTTTCTTTATCTTAAAGAATTGCGTAATGATGAACACAATATCTACTATGCTGATTCTATTTCTCTTCACATATATAAAAACCATAAGTTACAAAGCTTATTTTCCCATTTTCCCATAAAAGCATATAACAAACACAAGTTTTTCACGAAAAATAAATGTGCGCTTTTTTAATTAGCTATTTTCTACACGAGAGCCCTTATTTAAATAGAAGAGTATGAAAATTGACATAATCTTGTTTTCGTTCAAATACATTGACTAAAGCGGAAACAAGAATAAACATAGAGAATACTTAATGAAAAAGTTGCTAAATTTATAAGTACTCAACTATTACATAAATTTGATAGTTTTACCAAATTCCAGAATTACAAACCGTAAGCTGGATAATGAAATTAAGGCTATAAACGCATGCGTAAATCATGCCAACCAAAGTCTTACACGTCGTAGGCTAAGAAAGGACCTATTTGAAAGTTGCAAATTCGAGGAAAATCCTGGTTAATCCAGTTGAGACATTAATTGATATAATTTGAGTCTGTCAACAGATCCAAACTGCCATAGGCTGTTTATTAGATGATCAGCTCGTTACACCATGGATCTTGTAATTCCACTTCTAGGCCAAGTTAATTATGATTGTTTGAAACTTGTGTACTTTGTGTCATATTTCCCGTTGTCTGACTGGTTCAAGTAAGCGTCTGCCAACTCTTTGAACAGCTCTTCATCAATCCTCCTCATTTGAGACGAACTCGCCCTTGCGTTCTATGGATAATTGGATCAAGGGTATGATGGATAATGCTTGTAGATTTCGGCTACATTCAATGTTTAGAGATGTACTTGGTTTTGAGAAGGTCAACAAGGTAGGGATTACTCATGGTGGCCATAATCTTAATTTGTATTTGAAAACCATATATATCAACCAAACCAAGTTATTTGGAAGATTTAAATATATTCTACTTAACTATAGGTAGTCTAATTACTTCCAAAATTCGAGTAGATGGCCTGGATTATTTCTCAAAAAATTATAATTTACTTAAATAAGAAGAAAGCCAAACAAACAAGGAAATCTTCCCTGATAAAGAAGATAGTGCAGACACGAGTTTTGTAAGTGATGATCCATATTGACGGACATTGGCATTGGGAAACAAGACATCCTTGGCAAATCTTCTCCACGTCGGTGCTACAAAAGTCAAGGACGAAGCCAAGGACCTTCTTTGCTAATGGTATTAATTAGAGGTGTGTACGGGTTAGTTTTGAGCTCAAACCAAAACAAAACCAATATTTTGGTTTTTACTTTTAATAAATCAATTGATTGTCACTTGAGTTGGTAGTCTAGTAGTAACAGTCAAAAACTTTTTTAAAAAAGAATAGGACTTAAATCCTAGCATAAGATAATTAGAAAATGATGTAATTTAGTAGTAGAAGTTGATGGGTGTGTGAGTAATTATTCTTAGAAAAAATACACACACAAATTGGTTTCGGTTTTACATATGGGTTTGGTTTTGTCATGGGTCAACAAATTGTTTTACAATTGGGCTTAAAGTGCTTCAACCCCATAAAAAAACTAGCCCCAAATAATGACTTTGGATTTAAACTTTCCGCTTAAAGTTTTTGTTAACCACCTGCTAATAAATCCGGGCCTAAAACATTCAGCACAAAATAATTAAATTGGGCCACAACTTAAGCCCAAAGTAATTAGTTTGGGCCATACATCCAATACCAAACAAGCAGCACGGTTCGGTTTGGTTTTGGTTGGATTGGGTGCGCTTAGGTTCTGGAACAAGGTATGACCGAAACCAACCCATAACTTTTCGGTTTTCCAAAATCAAAACCGAAACCGCTAGTTTTCATTTTGTTTAAATAAATCATTTTGTTGAAATTTGAATTACTTATTGGGTTGATCGATGATGGATATGACTTTCTAATACATTGAACGATACTAGTAACGTGCCCGCGCGATGCGGCGCGTGCGACACTTTTTATTATGGTATTTGTCTCTGGTTAGTTTTATATTTAAAAAAGTGAATTCCTTTTTTTAAGCATATTGTAACAAACATAAAAAAAATTGTATATAATTAAAGGTACGAGTGTCTAAGTGTAAATAAGTTTAACGTTCCACTTTTTTAGTAGCGTTAGAAAGACATAATTACCCTTGTTAAATTATTTTTTTAGGTTGTACCTTGTGCTTAAAATTTACAAATCTCTTAACTTTGGCCGGAATCCTTTCATCGTGCATTATAATATAGTATAGATAACTGGAGGTGGATCGTATAGGGTCAACATCTAATCAAACAACAGGAATTGTAAGTAACATACGAACTAGGGGTGTGTTTTTTACCCGAACCCGAACTATACATTAACTACTAATGATATTATTTAATTATTATTCAGATTATAAATAGTATTTAATAAATTAAGAAAAATATCTTTTATAAATATAATTTTTGAAAAAATTATTTTTTATAAGATATGATATTTATCTTAAAACATCAAACTTTTTTAAAAATACAAAATATTTTAAAATTGGTATTTTCAAAAAGTTAACTTTTTTAACTAAAATAATTAAAGTTCGGAGTTATAATAAGGATAATTTTAGATATGACATTTTGTAAAACGGTTTATTTTCGAGTAAAATGTTTAATTTTTTATTTTGAAAAAAGCAAAAAAAAGTCTAAAAAAAGTTTAAAAACTGAAATAATTATAATCACATCTTATCTGAAGAGATCGTTTTACAATTAATATATTTTCTCTACTAACTATTTAATATTTTATTATTTAACCTGTGTAATAAACGGGGACACTAAACTAATTGTGCTATATAAATATATAATTGTATATATAGATGAAAATAACTATACATGTAGTTAAAAAATCAAGCTTTAGACGCAGAACTTAAAACAGCTCACCTCAGCTCATTTACGATTTATAAATTATAATCAAAATTTATATACACGTATGCTTTATGAAACTCCAAATACCATATGAAGTTTGGCTTTGTTATTAATCATGTGAGGAATATACATATTTTTATTGCTTGGGTGTCTCTCTCCCTCCTGGTGGCTGCTAATTTCATTAATCGAACTTAGACAAAACTTGTGCTAATTAAGCAGTCAAAAGATCACAAGTTCGAGAAAAAGTTCGGTAAATGTTAATATTCTATTGTTATAAATATGAAGCATCATTTTCGTTACAGATGGTTTGGTTAATTTGTTTAGTTATCGGTTTTGATGTGAGTGAATTCAAACTAATTTCAAATTATAAATCTAATTTATTTTGGATCAAGTAAAATGTTAGCTATCAGTTTAAATTTAATTTATAAAAGATAAGTAGAAATTAAGTCCATCTGATGTCGCGGCATTTGCGAATTTCGTTACACGCATTGCGAAAGTGAGATTAGTGTGGTTAAGTACATAAAAGAAACATATAAAGTTGTGACGACTCGGTTTTGAAGATCGAAACATAAATAGAAGACAATAATATAATGATACTGATGTTCTTCGCTTGGTACTGATTTTATTCTTCATGGTATTATCACGTTACGATCAGTCAATAAAATCTGTGAAATAAAAAAAATACTTTATTTTGAATACAACTTCATATTCAGTTAAATTTATACAGGGACGTCAAGAAGAAAATTAACATAACCACGAAATGTTCTTTTTAATTAACGAACGAAATATTATCATATAGATAAAGAAAAATTTTATAAAATGTAAACTTATTTAACTTGTTATGCTGCTTTGATGATTTCAATATTCTTTTCCGTCCAAAGTATGGTTGCTTTTGTAAACTACTTTGATGATATTAACCCGTCTAACTGGTGATGTAACTACTAACTAACGGTGGATCCAAAAAAATATTTTATCAATTTCACAATTTTTCGCTCTCCCTGTCCCTATCAACAAGGAGTTCTTACTCGGTCCAGTATATTTTTTATTGGATCGAGTATCTCAAAATACCTCATTTCCAAACTTTTAACCCTCATGACCAACCGTAAATACTATGTAAAGAAGTTATAATCATGAATCCTAAAAACATAACTCAAATTCATAGTTTCGTCACTCCACTTTTGTTCAGGATTTCAATATTAACGGATACGGTTCAATCGTATCGCTCAAGAGCTTTATATTTCTATAAACCAAAGAAAACATATACGTTTCTTGTGAAGTAAAGAGATTAAGAGGGCTTAATTGTATTGAGATATTGCTTTTTTCTGTCTTTACATTGTGAGGAAAAACACCATACTTATACATGATTACAGAATGAAATAAAAGGAAACATAATAAAGTTTGGGCTGGAAATATGGCTGGTAATTAGCTACATAATAAAGTTTGGGCTGGAAATATGGCTGGTAATTAGCTGACGGATCCTTTATTTTGGGAGATGATGTTGCTCAATCTTAACTGATCCCTAAATCATTTCTTTCTTCTAACACTCCCCCTCAAGTTGAATAATGGGATCCCCAAAATTCAACTTGTCCAAACAATTGTTTAAAATTCTGCTTCCGACAGCTTTGGTTAAAATGTATGCCAATTGGTCTTCAGATCGGACAGATGGAAGTTCAATAATATTAGCTTCAAGTTTCTCCTTGATGAAATGTCTGTCCACTTCTATGTGTTTTGTTCGATCATGTTGCATGGGGTTTTCTGAGATTTGAATTGCAGCTTCATTGTCACACATGATCTTGCTTGTTTCTTTTGGAGGGAACCCAATTTTAGTTAGAAGTTTTTGTATCCACAAGACTTCTGCCAATCCCCTTGCTATCCCTCTGAATTCGGCTTCAGCACTTGAGAGAGCGACCACCTTTTGTTTTTTACTTCTCCAAGTGACCAGATTACCACCTACCAGAGTGAAGTAACCTGACGTGGATCTCCTGTTTCCTTTATCCCCTGCCCAATCTGCATCAGTGAACACTTGAGTGTTTAAATGGCCATTTGATTTGAAGAGTACTCCATGACCAACAGTTCCTTTGAGATATCTTATAATCCTCAAAGCTACCTCCATATGAGTAACTTGTGGCTGGTGCATGAATTGGCTTATCACTCCAACTGCATAGGCTATATCTGGACGAGTGTGCGAAAGATATATTAGCTTCCCCACTATTCGCTGGTACCTGTTTTTATCAGCCAACAACGCTCCTTCCTCCATGTAAAGCTTTTGGTTTGTCACTATGGGAGTTTCAGCTGGTTTGCAATCAAGCATCCCAGTTTCTGCCAATAAGTCCAGAATATATTTCTTTTGGCAAATGAAGATCCCCTATCTTGACCTTAATACTTCAATTCCAAGGAAGTATTTAAGTCTTCCTAGATCTTTCATTTCAAATTCTGTGAATAAGCCTTATTTCAATTTTGCCATTTCTTCTTTGTCATTTCCTGTAATAATCATATCACCAACATAGATTATTAAACAAGTTACGAGCTCTCCTCTTCGTTTAAGAAACAAGGTATGGTCCGAGTTACTCTGTTTGAACCCGTATTTCTTCATTGCTATGGTAAATCTCCCGACCCATGCTCGGGGAGATTGTTTTAGTCCATACAATGACTTGTTCAGGCGACAGACTTCACCATTTTTACAGTTATGTGAGAACCCGGGTGGTGCTTCCATGTAGACTTCTTCTTTTAGTTCCCCATGTAGGAATGCATTTTTAACGTCAAACTGGTGAAGTGGCCATCCTTCATTTGCAGCTATGGAGAAGAGAACCCTGATTGTGTCAAGTTTTGCAACTGGAGAGAACGTTTCAGAATAACCGATCCCATATGTCTGAGTGTAGCCTTTTGCAACTAGCCGGGCCTTATACCTCTCTATCATACCATCCGGCTTATATTTCACTGTATAGACCCATCGGCATCCAATTGGTCTCTTTCCTTATGGCAGAGTACACTTTTCCCATGTTCCATTTTTTACCAAGGCTTCCATTTCGATCTCCATTGCATTCTTCCAGTTCTTTGATTTCAGGGCTTGTTCTACGTTGCAAGGGATATCTTCAGAACATATAGTTGTAGCAAATGCTTTTGCTTCCTGGGATAAGTTTCCTTTAGCTATGTTGGCCATGGGATATTTCGAACTTTTGGACTCCTTCTCTGGGGAATACCTTTTTGGCGGAACTCCCCTGTTAGCTCTTGGTGGTAACACATATCTTTCGGAAACTTCTTCTAGTGGAGGATCTCCTGGGGTTTCTTCACTTTCCTGTAACACCTCAACATTTTGTCCTGTTTCTTCTTGACTAGACTGATTAAGATTCTCAGTAGATTCAATGTTTGTAACAGATTCAAAAGAATCAGAAGAAGAAGAAGAATCACTTACCTCGGGTATCAGGTTGGGAGGAGTCACTTCGGCAGCACTTACGTTTGGACTAGACTGTATAGGTTTTTCAGGTGATTCGCTGTTGGTACTGTGATTACTACAGTTTCCTTCCGGCGTTACAAAATATTTCAACCAACTCAGTGGATCAAACTCTTCCTCCCCCTGACCACTGTGTTGGGAGGAGTAGTAGTATTTGGCTTCGAGGAAGTCATAATTTATGGTGGTGTACATGTGACGTGCTTAGGGTTATAACATCTATACCCTTTTTGGTTAACTCCATAACTAACAAAGGCACATCTTTCGGCACAAGCATCAAGTTTACTTCGATGAGATTTTGGTATGTGGACAAAGGTTGTGCAACCAAAGACTTTGGGTTCGAGTGTAAGGATGGGAGGGAGTTTAGTAAACTCTTCCAAGGTTTTCAAGGGGGTTTCTAGGTTGAGGATTTTGGTGGGAAGACGATTGATAAGGTAGGAAGCTGTAGCTAGGGCTTCTGGCCAAAAGTTTTTTGGAACCCGTGATTCAATTAGAAGGGCTCTTGCCATTTCTAACAGAATACGGTTCTTTCGTTCAGCCACGCCATTTTGTTCTGGAGTGTGAGGGCAGGTAGTTTGGTGAACTATCCCTTTTGACTGAAAGAATTGTTTCATTTGTGTGTTAACGAATTCCCCTCCATTGTCAGATCGGAAAATTTGGATGTGCTTTTGAAATTGAGTTTGAACAATGGTGTAAAAAATGGTGAACCTATCAATAACTTCAGATTTATTTTTTAAGAAATAAATCCAAGTCATCCGAGTACAATCATCCATAAATATTACAAAAAAACAGAAGTTTTGCCCCCTAATAGTGGGAGCGGGACCCCAAACATCTGAATGGATCAATGAAAATGGCACATCAACTCTTGTGTTATTTGGTTTAAAAACTTGTCTGTGGCTTTTAGCCAATAAACATGTTTCACAAAGAGATGTACTACTAGAAGGAAAGAGTTTAGGAAACAAAATATGTAAATAACCCGTGGACGGATGTCCCAATCTTCTATGTCATAACCATGCTTCTCGTTCAACTGTTCCATGAGCAAGCATCACAGTACCACTTTGAGTCACCTCATCCACATAATACAGTCCTTGCCTTTCAGTGCCACGCCCAATGATCCGTCCCGTCCTGATATCCTGTAAAATACAAAAGGTAGGTTGCATGAGAACCAAGCAATTAAGTTCTTTCGTAACATGACTTATTGACAGAAGTTTATATGACAGTGAAGGCACATATAAACAATTAGAGAGTCTAAGTGTTGACGAAATCTCAATTGTCCCTCCGGTTTTAACTTCCATCTTTCCACCATTTTCCGTTTTAATATTTGATTTTTTGGGTTCGGTTGAGGAGATAAGGTCGGCCAAATCATACGTCATGGTATCGGTTGCCCCACTATCAAATATCCATGAGGCATCCTCTTTGTTATCACAATTTTGGGCCATGTTTATAGTCTCAACATAATTTGGTCGACTAATACATCTTTTGAAACTTTCGATTATAAAGTCTGTGATTTGGGATATTTGAGGGACTAAATTGCAATTATTTGTTAGATAAAGTGAGGTTTTCAAGAGTTTGTCTCTTTCAACCCCATTACCTGCACAAAAGAAGTCATCTTCTTCTTCATTCACAGCAGCCGTCGATGCCATCCCTCCGAAACCACCACTTTTCTTGCTTCCATCACCGGTATCTTCTCGATTACTGGTGCTGGTTGATTTTCCTTTCTCCTGAACAGTGATCTTTATGCCTTTCTTGTGACCATCGGACCACCATTCGGGATACCCAACGAGCCTAAAACACTGTTCCTTTATGTGTCTTGCCATTCCACAGTGATCATATTTTAGGTGGGTTTTGTCGTCTTTAATTGTTGAACCGGTTTTTTTACCGTCATTCCGACGGTACCCCTTTGTTGCGAGACCCACTCCTTCGGTTTCGGAGGCTGCTACCAAACCTGTTCCTATTCCTTGTGTATCACTGAGAGTTGCTCCCAAAATATTTTGGTGAGCAGCCTCTTTGCGAACAATGGCGTATGCGGCTTCCGCCGCTGGAAGTGGGTCAACCAGGAGTATCTCCCGTTTTATAGGGTCATACTTTCGGTCAAGGGCGTTTAAAAACTGGAAAAGCTTTTGTTCTGACCTGATTGTGGAGTAGGCTTGGATATCGGTCGGACACTTCATTGGATTCGGGTCAATCCGGACAATCTCTCCCCACACTCCTTGAAGTGTAATCCACAGTTCCTTGAAGTGTAATCCACAATTCTTTGAAGGAGAGATCGTTTTGCTTGATATCATTTGCTTTTACATGGAGATTGAAAGTTTAAAGTTTGTCACGCCCACTACTGTAAGTAACTACCACGGCATCCCACAATGACTTTGCTGTGGGAAACTCGATAAAGTTACCTGCAATGGCCGGTTCAATATTTTGAATCAACCAGGAGAATACGACGAGATCGTCTTGCTCCCATTGATCGTATGTTTCATGGTTTTGATCTGGTGGGTTTGAGGTAAGATGTTTCAACAGGTTTTTTGATCTTCCGCCTACGGCGACCCAAATCATCCGGGTCCACAAGGCATAATTTTGGCTATTCCATTTCAGGTTTATTTGTAAACTATCAAAAAGTTTTGGACTTTTTGGTTGAGAATTTTTGAGAAGATTGGCTAGCTGTAAGGTTAAGTCATTACCGGAGTTGCCCGAGTTACCGTCTCCGGACATGGCGACTATGGCCTAACTAAGGTAGATGATGAGCAGATTATAAAACCCACTCTGATACCATCTTGTGAAGTAAAGAGATTAAGAGGGCTTAATTGTATTGAGATATTGCTTTTTTCTGTCTTTACATTGTGAGGAAAAACACCATACTTATACACGATTACAGAATGAAATAAAAAGAAACATAATAAAGTTTGGGCTGAAAATATGGCTGGTAATTAGCTGGCGGATCCTTTATTTTGGGAGATGATGTTGCTCAATCTTGACTGATCCCTAAATCATTTCTTTCTTCTAACAATGTTCGGAGAAGAAAAGTAAAATCGGAAAACCTTCACAGTGACAACGAAATATGTCCTTGCAAAATCTCATGGAAGAACACATCAAAAGCTTCAAGAAATCTACAATGTAATATACCTTTAGGTGCAGCTATAGAAGAACCCAAATTTGGATCCAACATTAAAAGAAGTTAATGAGATAACATGACAATAACACAAGTTGTAAAAGAGAGATTAGAGTTTATCATCCAAATTAAAATGGATTAATACAAAAAAATCTCATATAATGAGACATTAAATTCTTGAAACCACACCCGATAGGACTTGGCCACCACATTTTACCCCTCAAGTACTATTCACTACCTTTAGACCATATATAATAAGACATTAAAAGAGCATTATAACATCTTAAAACGCCCTTACACTACCCTCGTATGCATTATAGGGGCGTTATAAGTAGGGGCGTTTCCATCATAACACCGTAATTCTCATAAATCTCACAATTGGATAATGATTGAAAGGCATTAACCATTACATATGTTTTTAGCTAATAAAAGTGATGTTGAGTTGGTGTTGATGTGGCGGAATATGCTCGTTAAGGGGCATTAATCATTACATTTGGTGTTATGAGAGGGAGTACTCCATTTTGAACCCTTGCACAATTTGTGAATCAAATAGATATTAAAGAGTAAAATTAATTTGTTTCATTAATTCAAATAAAGTAGCAAATGCAAACCCGAAAACAAACCAAATCTGGACAAAACTAGCACCGTACGGCACATTTTGGTTTCTTTTCGGGTTTGCATTTGGTTCTTTCCGTATAGTGACAGAGCTTGAACAAAACTATAGAGGTGATGGGACGAAATTAATTTTCTTACAGATGGCGAACTCTATATGTATAAAACTTAAAACTATCAAGACAAAAATCAACATCACTGACCGAAAAAAAAAAAAAAAGTGGTGGCCTGCCCGGCCCTAGCTAAGCTTTAAGCTTTGCCCATGTTTCTGGGTGTAAAAATATTGAAATGTGATGTACGGTAGAAGAAAGAATATGTTTTTGGGCTTAAAAATGGTTTGTAAAACAAAGTTGCATTTATCATTTAAATATCAAATTAAAAATATAAAACAAAAACCCCAACCCGTCGAGCCTACCTCAAATTCCAAAAAAATTTCCAAGTTTCATTTCATGGTTCCCAATTAAATACTAAACTACATAATAACTAAAGATTAAATCCAAAAATATGATCATAAAACATAAATTATCTTTGTGATTTATCATTTTATCTTCAAAATTCTTATATGCTATACGTGACGGTATAACATGCCGGACGTAAAAGCCTACAAGGCGGTGTTGAAGGCGTGAAACACCACTCACCTAGGGCGTTATGCACTACTAAGAAACAACGTTGTTTGCTACAGAGATCTCCGATGCAAAAATTTTATGTCACAATTTCCGACATAACTACGACACATGTCCTACAAAAATAAAAACCTTACATTTCCTACAAACTTCTGACAAGAAAGCAACAAAACCTTTAAAAAAATCCAGCTTTTGCTCAAAACGCGTAGCAAATTTGCGACCAAAGTTAAGTAAAATCGAATTAATCAACGGTCCCGTCACAAAAGAGTAGGTTAACAAGCGTAAAAGTCTTGGATGGTGGCTCCCTCAACACACACTCATTAAAAAGCATACTTACTTTCATTTTAAATTGTGATCAGAGTATTTTTAAGCTTGAAAGATGATCAGAGTATTTTACTCCGTAAAGTGGAGCGAAAAACGATAAACCAGTTGATCTGACGCATACGTTAAGTGAAGGGGTGTGAAAATACACCGATAACGTTACATGGATGGTTCGTGCAGCCCACGGTTACAACAAAGAATATTTGGCAGGTCATTAAAGTCTGCGCACGTGCTTATAACATAATCATCTTTTTCATAGACACACTTACGGGTCATGCAAGTATCTTAATTATCCTTAATTTGTCAATCGAACCTTCTATTCTCTTTAACAACAATTTTCAAACAAACCAACCATATTCTCGTACAATCCTTAACTCCTATTTAAACCCATGATCAATCAAACATTCTTCCATAACAAACTCAAGTACCCGACAACCACGATGGACCCACGTACCGTCGAGCGCACGAAAAACTACCGTAAAAAGAAAGACACCAAGAAGCTTAAAGTGGTCTATATATCCTCACCTATGAAGGTCAAGACGAGTGCTTCAAGGTTTAGGGAACTTGTTCAGGAGCTCACTGGTCGTGACTCTGATATTAGCCGCTACAATGCGGGCTACTTTGACCCTGTGGCTCCAACTAGCTCACAGGGTGGTTCTATTAGCTCGTTAGATGAGGGTGTTAACACTAAAGCGGTTGAGTATACACAACAAGAGGTTTTCACTGGCTCAGGGTCTTTACTAGATGATGTTTTGAGCTCTGATTTGTTTGATCAGTTGGACGATATATTCCCGTCATGTGCTCTATACAAGTCGTGATATATATATACATATATATGTATTTTTTTTTTAAATTGTTGTACTTTTCAGTAGCTAGGTTTATTTTGAATGTACGATGATGAAAATTGATGATCGATTTCTAGGCGCCCCGGTATATTTTATGGGAAAATGAATTTGATTCGTGGTGATAAATCATTTACTACTAAATTAATGTTTAGTTCATATGTGATTGTAGTTGATACTTAGGAGTTAAATTGTTAAATAATTTACGGTGTTTCATAAAATTGATGAAATTTATTTGAACGACAACAATAAAATGTCTTTAATTAATATAAAGTAGAGGGATCGAAAGAGTTGTTTGATAGCCTATTATTGATCATTAAAAGATTATATTTAAATGGTTTATAGTTTTTTAATGATTAAGTGTAACCTTAATACTGAATAGGCAAGATATAATATTTTAAGGGTATCTCTTAACCATTTAACATTAAAGTTATTTTTAGTTAAGAGATTATGAACTAATAAAAATTAGCTTTTTAATAACCATTTATAATATATAATTAAAATGATATGTCACTACCTACAGTGCTACCTACTAAGTTTTTTTAATATTTTTAAAAAAGTATTATATTGCTATATATATATTTTGGCTTTATAACACAAAAGACAACTAGAGCAATTGGTTAGTACTTTGTGCCTCTTCGGTTCGAGTATGCTGAGTGTTCCTTTTTCTCTTTTTTTTTTCTTTTTTCAACAGTTACTTATAATTTAGAAAAACCAAGAACATATATCATGTGTGGTAGCCTTCGTTGACGGCTTGAAGTCAATAACAATAATCTATTGTGTAATAATTTGGTACCTAAGAAAACATTTTTGGAAATATTTTCCTAACCAAACTATCTATTTGTATAATCGCTAGGATACATGACGTCGATGTATTCTTATGTTTAAAAATGTTATAACATTTCGACATTTCAAACATATTAATGATTTCTTATACTTGTGTGTTAATATGGTTTCTATTGCGTTGCGTTAAGACCTCGCGGCAACGCGCGAGGGTTCAATTCTAGTTATTATTATTAACATTCATATAATCTAGTAACCGATAGAAGAGTTGCGTGACGCCGTTTAAGACTTCAAGCCGCCAAAATCCTGTTTGTTTGACATATGTGTCCTAGAAATAGGCATTTCTAGTCAACTCCATGACTTTTAGTCAACACCACATTTCCAAAATAAGTTTAAAAATTTGATCAAAATAAGCGACTCGTCGTTTTCAATTTGGGAACGTATTACATTTTGGTTCATTTATTAAGATTTAAGAACATCACATTAACGTTTGTGTGGGTGTTTTTACCCACGTGGTGGCGTTCTTGCCGTTCCTCACCATAGGGTGGAGTTCGGCTTTGGTCCGGTCGTTCCTACGTAAGAACGTGAAAAAACGTAAGAACTTGAAAATATGATTAGAGGGGCATAATTTTTTTATGTTATATATATTCATGGAGAGAAAATTGTTAAAATATAAAAGTGTAAAGATTTGATGATATTTATAGGTGTCTTTTTAATTTAACAGCTACCAAAATGTGTTTTTAACGTTTTTTGGTTTTTAGTTTTGGATGGGTGCAAGATTATAATTTGAATTGTGATAAGATTGTTAGATAATAACTAAATTTCAATAGTGTTTTAATAAAGTCATTCATATTTTTTTTATATAACAATAAAAAAAACTCAAGCTATGTGAGTTTTTTCTTATAAATATTTAAATTATTATTTAAGAAACATATTTGAACTATATATAAATACCTGTTACTGTTTACTGTCTATTGTCTCCAAATTAGCTTAAATGCAATAGTTATAAAGCTTGATTATCACTTTGTCTAGATTTTTCTTCACAACAATCTCTTATTTTAGGTTAAATTTGAAAAAAAAAAAGCAATCATTAAATAGTAAACTAATTTCATATATACCTTTCATTTTGATCACTTAACTAAAAGATCTAAACTGTTGTTAGAAAAAATAATAAATTGCTTTAATAAAAAACTAAAAAAGTTTATTAGTATAGGTGAAATTTTCTCCTTTATATAGTCAACTAAATTGTGAAAGAAAAGAAAAATTAAAAGTGAAATAAATTTTAACGAAAATCTAAATTGATGGGGACAAGGATGGAAGGTAGCTTGGTTCTTTGTTAAAGTAGAAAACGATAACGTCTTGTGTGGTGGTGACGTAGAGTGAATATTCAAGATATAAAAAAGAATACTCTTTTTTTTATAAAATAAGTAGATACGTTTCTAAATAAAGAAATAATAATGAACCGAACAATTGCATCATGGCCATTTATACAGGAGAACTAACACTGTGTTCTCAAGTTTATTTAAGTAGAAAAGAGAAATGAAACTATTTTTTTTTTTTTTTCATTTCTCTTCTCTTCTCTCTTTAACCTTCAATTTTCTTCTCTTTCTCTTACTTTTGTTCTTTTTAATTCTCTTCTTACTTTCTTTTAACTTTATTCTAATAAAAAAAAAATTTAGGACACCACTAGTTTTTTTCATCCTTTCTCTTCCATTCTCTTCTCTCATTAAACGAACCCACCCAGAAACACAACATAACTTTCATAGGTACTCTCAAATAATAAGAAATAAACAATAAAAGTTAACGGTCCATAACTAAAATTAAATGACTAGAAAAACACATGTCAGATTTATGCAATTTTATGATGAATCTAAATCATTTAAAATAAAGAATTTTGAGGAGAACCCGTCAAAACTGGCTAATGATGAGGTAATTTGGGTTTGATGTTTGACAAGTCATATGTTAGAGGCCCCTTAACTCTAGATTAATAAAAAGTTATAAATTGTAGTTATTTGATTAAAATTTCTTAGTCAATTTAGTCCTTATGTTTTTTCTCTAATGATAATAATTAATCTTCTATTTTATTTTATATATGCTATTATTCTTATAAATTATAATTATTTGATAAAAAAAACCTTTATACAAGTAAAAAAGTTTGGTTTTCACCTATAAATAAAAGCTAAAGCTACACTTAAAAGTGTCAACTTCAAATTCCAACTATCTTTAACAAACATACCTAGAAGTTATTGAAAAATATAACATATTATCTTTTATTAATAATCTAAAATTATTTATAGCTATGGAACTTTATTTTTTAACTTTTTTTAAAACATTTACTACATTTAACATACTCATAAAGAGAAGGTTTGAATCTTTAACCTTAAAGAAAGCTTTGTCAAACTAAACTTTAATGATTTTACCATAAGACTCAACAATACCGTTAAAATTTTTAAAAATAAACAAAAACTCAGGAACTACCTAACAATAATATTGAAAAATAATTTTCATTCACTCAAATAAACAAGAGCCACTTAATATGCTTGGCCACTATCAAATATCTATCCGGTGGACCACGAACTTATAAATGTGATGGATCCATAGATATACAAAATCTTGCAAACCAATCACAATCGAGTAAAAGATTGTATAAAGATAAACATTTGATCACCAATCTCACCCAAAAACATATTATAAAAACCTTCATAACACATTCACACCTTTAACCAAATACACAACAATGGCAACTTCAACAATGGCTTTATCATCTTCTTTTGTAGGTCAAGCAGTGAAAGCAGCACCATCTACTTCCTATATAATCGGAAATGGACGGGTATCCATGAGAAAAGCAACCGTCAAGAAGGTCGCTCCGTCAGGAAGCCCATGGTACGGTCCTGACCGTGTTAAATACCTTGGCCCATTCTCCGGTGAGCCCCCGTCTTACCTCACCGGGGAATTCCCAGGTGACTACGGCTGGGACACTGCTGGGCTGTCAGCTGACCCAGAGACCTTTGCTAAAAACCGTGAGCTTGAGGTGATCCACTCCAGATGGGCCATGCTTGGGGCCCTTGGGTGCATTTTCCCCGAGCTCTTGGCCCGTAACGGGGTTAAGTTCGGTGAGGCTGTATGGTTCAAGGCCGGAGCCCAAATCTTTAGTGAGGGTGGGCTTGACTACTTGGGGAACCCAAGTTTGATCCATGCACAAAGCATCTTAGCCATTTGGGCTACCCAAGTCATATTAATGGGCGCGGTTGAGGGTTACAGAATTGCTGGTGGGCCACTCGGTGAGGTGGTGGACCCACTTTATCCCGGTGGTAGTTTTGACCCATTGGGCCTTGCTGATGACCCAGAGGCATTTGCTGAATTAAAAGTGAAAGAGCTTAAAATGGAAGACTAGCCATGTTCTCTATGTTTGGGTTCTTTGTTCAAGCCATTGTGACCGGCAAGGGACCGTTGGAGAACTTGGCGGACCACTTGGCTGACCCGGTTGCGAACAACGCATGGTCATATGCTACTAACTTTGTACCTGGGAAGTGAGTTTGAAATCAGTGTTTGATTTGAAGTTCGAGTGATGACAAATTGTTTGTGGATTACTTAGTAATAATATATGGTTTAGCTTTTAGCGTTTTGCGTTTGTTTAGCTTTATCTTTTCGTATTTTAATGGACTACAAAATCATGTGTCAATTCTTAAGATATGAATATAGGTTCACCAGAAAACCAATCTTATGATATAAAATGACTATGGTTACAACTATATACATATTGAAAAGCCATAGGCCTCAGTTTTGACCACTTTATTATAAATGGGTTGATTATGTTACATTTCATTAAGATTCCAACCCAAGATCTTTATGTCATTAGGGCTATAAAGCAATTGATACACCATTAATCCAAGAAACAGGGGAGCTTCATCCTGCAATGTAAACCTGGCCTCTTAACCGTCTTGCACACGCATGCGATGAGTTAACCCTCAAAAATTCTGTACTTTTGTTGATCTTGGATTTCTTAATTACAGTAATTGTGTGTGTTTTTCACCTTATCTGTCGGTTCGGTTTTGCATGAGGTCAGCAAGCGATATCTTTCCAGAGTTTCCTGTGTCGAGCCGATCGAATATGGTGCATATTTGTAGTATATCTTTGTCTGTAACCTTTCCCATCTCCTTCAGCTTGTATATCACATACTCAGCTTTACTGAAATTGTAACCATATATACAAACACAGTTAAACATCAATCGCATTTAGCAATTGTTCATTAATGAGAACATTAGCCCATGGAACTAGAATCCAGGGTTCCTTTGTTAATGAATCACATATAATAAGTGTTCATTAATCATAGCACAACCCATAACATGACATGATTTGACACAAAGTTGAACAGGTTAGGGTCTGAGCTAAATGGGTTCGGGTCATAGACAGGTGGGCATGCTATTAATACAAATCAAAAGGTTTGTAAACGGGTCAACCCACTCAACTCGTTTATGAAACGAATAACACGTTAAACTTATCATGTTAACTAGGCTAATAGGTTGACCGGACACGTTTAAAGCCCATTTATCAAAACGTTGTAGATTTATAATTTTTATAAATAACTAAAATATCTTATAATTACATTCCTTAACTAACAAACTGATTTAGTTCGTTAAGGATTTTACGGATTGTACTTTTGATAACTTTTATTTTATCGTCTTGGATATGCCTTCTTGTTAGATGAGTTGTGTCATACCGTTATTAGTCATGTTAAACGTGTAGTGTCATTCATGATATTAAACTGGTTACATTTATTCATGTTAAACGTGTCGTGCAGCTGCTAATTAAACATGTCTGTGTTAGTATTTAAGTAAATGACACTTTAGTTCAAACTTGTCGCATTCAGGTTGAACACTCATGTTAAACGTGTCGTGTCAAACATGACCTGCTTAACATAATACGACACATTGTGCTAGCTATAGCTAAAAGTTTAACAGGTGTTTGGATGTGCGTTTTAAACTGATTGTTTGAACTTGAATAATCAAACCTATGGATATACAGATAAATTATCAAACTTTTTGGAAACAAACAATTACCTCACAGACCCATTGTTATCAATGTCAGCAGCAAGAAACTGTGCAAAGGTGAGATCTTGACCCAGAACCCACTTCACCATCCTCCTATGCCTCTTATCAACCCTAGCCTCAGCCAGATACAAAAACGCCCGAGCCACCGCAAGCGTAGACACGAGCAACCACACGCACGCGAACACCCGACCACCCGCTGTCGAAAACCCTATATCCCCATACCCAACAGTAGTCACAGACATAACAGAAAGATACAAACAATCAAGCCACCCAAGACCCTCAACAAAATGCATCACACCAACACCTACACCAATGCAGAGAACCACAACCCCTAAAGCCAACCCAACCTTCGTCCGAATCCTCATTCGCCCTTTCTTGAAATCGATTATATACGAGGGGTTATACCGCTTCTTCCCATTACTCAAAGAACTCAACAAGTAATTCTCTTGTAAATCAAGAACATAACTCACCATAGAACTAAGCAAGATGTCAACAAACCCGAATCCCACAAGCACAAACATGATCGAAAACAGCTTCGTTATCGAATTATCAGGGAGTATATCGCCATACCCAATTGTGCACATTGTCACAATGCAGAAATACAAAGCATCAACAACAACATAAGTCTCAGACCCCATGAAATAATCCTTATTATACCAGTATATCACCACACCAAGAGACAAATACATGATCAACAACACCACCGATTGACTCACGATCGAATTAGACCCTAACTGAGGCGGTTTAGGCTTAGAAATTCGCTCCAAATCGTTAATCGTGCAAATCGCAGGTGCGGTTTTCGATCGATGAAGATACGTTCTCCTAATCTGAACATCGGGGATTGATTCTGAACATGAAGCGGAGAAATTGGGGGGGTCGATGGGGTTATTGACGCTTAGGGTTAGGGCATCGACGATGAGTGAAGCTGATGACGACGACGGTGGTGGTGGTTGTTCGCCTCTAGGGGAACCGAAAATGAGGATGTCTTTGAACTCCATTGGAGTGAGATTTGGGGGAATTGAGAGCTCATTTTGCTCCGGTAGCGCACAGAGGTGCGATGGTGATCTGGGGATCTTTGAATACGTCGGAAGAAGGGGTTCTTTCTCCATCTCCGGCGGTTGATTCACCGGAAAAGTGGTTCAATTCAAGAAATCAACATGGTTAATCTGCAATGTAATGCATGCAAATGGGTCATTGAAATGTGATGATTATGATTGAATTGCAGAGATGATTGTGTGATTGATGATTGTAGTGTTGTTGATCGAGTCGTTGTCTGATGATTCGGGCCCGTAGGAATGCGGGGACACGATGATATCACGGGGAGAGAGGAGAAACAGAGTGTAAATTGAAGCTGTTTATTGATCTACGAATGTAGTTTATTAATATTAGAACTGTTTAAATAGGCTTGAATTTACGAACCCATTTGAAAAAAGCTTTAAAAGAGTCGTTACAAAATAGCTCATAACAAACAAACGGAACCAGTTCGGCTTAAAATTGTTTACGAAACCAAGTGACCTTCGTTCGGCTCTTTTAAACTCGAGACGGCTCTATTTTAACTTGAATTGTGTGTTTTTTGATTATGTACGAGTACATATATAATTATTTATGAGTGGTGAATATTCTTGGTTAGTCTACTCATTACTTTATGATAATGATATGTATATAAATTTTAGTATATATCGTAATACTAGCCAAAATACTCAATAACTTTTACCGCTCAGCTGCAAAAACTGAATCAGCTCAGTTCAGTTCGTTTACAAACTATACCAAGCCAAACCAAACCCTAATTCTGCTCGACTTGGCTCTTGAACGATCCTATTTATTAATAATTTTTCTACTTATGAGAATAAGTTTCTAACTTTTTAGTACAGAAACCACACTTCAAAACTCTTAGAAGTACGAATTCGTCCATCATAACTCATAAGACATTAATCTCCGGTCATTTAAGAATGAACATTAATCATACAAACGTATTAGTAGATCACTTGCCTTTTGTTATGAGTTATTAGATAACATATCATTATGGTTTCAACTTAATACCAGTAGGTTTAAACTTGTAATGTTTTTAAATTTATTAATTTTAGTAAAAATATTAAAAATAAATTATTTTAAACTTGAATCATGTTTTTTTTTCATTAATCCTGTCATAAAATGTCAAACCATTCGATATTTGTGACACGACCTAGCTATGAAATCCCATTTGAAAATGATCTTACAAATAGCCTGTCACACTTGTTATATCTTTTTTTTGATGTCTATTACTTTTGAGATAGTATAACCTTATGAGCCTTCCTACTTGTGTACATCTTGGAAAAATGATATAATAAATTAATTAAAAGTAATTAAAGATAGATCATTCCTTTGTACCAATTTCAAACTAATATAGGTGATGATCGACACAAGTATGGCTTTATGTTGAAAATGTGTTGTAAAAGTCAGGTAGCACGTGTGTTTTGTCAAACATATAGAAGGAAACATTTTAATGATCTCATGTTGTGTTTTTGCCTTTTTAGTATAACGGGGTCTTGAAATCTAAGTGACTATCATAGTTTTTTAATTTTGATATTCGATCGCAAAACATCATTGTCATGTCAATTGTTGTTAGAAGTAAAGTTCAAATGATCACCAATGTCACATTACACCATATTTTAATCAAAACAAACCCGTTTATAAAAAAAAACTACATAAAAAAAAAAAAAAAGCAAAACTAAATGTTTGACCACTTCCTCCTTGTCTTTTTTTCATTCATAATTTCAAGGATAGAGGGTAGTGCTGCATATGAGTATCATTATGTATTTAGACGTTAGTCTCGTTATTACTTCTGATATTATTTATATTTTTGTTTATATTGAAAATTATCCTGATTATTGCTATTATTTATTTATATTGACAATCTTAAACATCTACATGAATTAACAAAACTAGGATAACAAAAACCCATCTAGTAATCCATATATCGATTTGAAGGAGAAACTAAAGCTAATGATGGGTGTCCTGGTGGTAAGAAACAATGACTAATTGCTTGAAAATGCTGGTTGTTTCAAACTTTTGAAATAAAAGTATAAATGAAATGCTTTTATATTATAAATGAATTTTTTTACTAATTAGGGAAGAGGTTCTTTTAGAGGGGATTCATGGAAGCAATGAGCTTATGTAGGTCCAAATTAATTAAAAGTATGTTATAATATTATAATAAGAATGACACTTGTGACAAATAGCATAATAAGAATGACACATGTGACATGAGTGAGAAGCAATATCCTCTGTTGTCTTTAGGTTATACTCATTATCCGCACAATTGGTTTTCTTTATATTTTGATAGATGAAAAATTATAGACATGATAAAATTATATAACTAAGGAGGCATTTGGTTCGTGAAGTCTTTAAAAAAAAATAACATAATTGAATTCGTAAAAATATTGAGAATTTTAGAAAAAATTAATCAATCAAAAGAATTTAAATTTGTAATGAGTTTATATAACAAAGTAATCATTAAAGAATTACAATTTATACCCGCATCACAATATATCGATTGCGTTGCCGCAGCTGCTCACACCACCACATACTAGTTGCCACCACTACTCGTTCGTCGCTGGTGGCGGGAGACGACGAGGGTGGCGACAGTGACGATGACAATGGTGATAATGGGGGTGGGGTAAATGACGATCGAGGATGGCAGATGCAATAACGAATAGTGGTTAGAGATCCTAATTAATTTAGTTGAAATGTTTCTCAACTTGGAATGATAGTTGATACCTTTAGTTGGATGAGTTTTAGAGAAATAATCTGAATTACAAATCAAATTTATTACTCAATCAATCACATTAATAATGAAACTCTGATTCTAATTAAACAATAATCAAAACCAAACATATTAATATGTGAAAATGAATTCTACAATCCATGCAATAAAATGTTATAAATTTTACAAACATATACAAAGATGGACAAAAAAACCGGTTTGAAAGCCAAAACCAGCAACCGACTTTGTCAAACTGGTTTCTTTTCAAACCAGTTCCAACCCTATCCAGTGAAACTGATTGGTTCTCAACACCATCCAGTGAAACTGGTATCAAGCCAATAAAACCTAAATCCGAACCAGTTTTCAAAAAAACTAGTTTTGGCTTTTGTTACCCGACCTGACTTGGTTTTAAAACCGGTTTCCAACCCGTTTTTTAAATACATGTATACTGGACACGTGTATAATTTAAGAGAGTGTTGTGGATTCAGAAGCTATAAGTGGGCCGGCCCACGTTTAGCTTACAACGGATGAACGAAAGCCTTTTAACCTCATCATCATAACATGCAACAAAATTTAAACCCTAGGTTTTCATCTTCTTCATCGCCTCGATCACACACAGTGATTGTGCTAGTGATCACCATCATCATCTTTAGCATCATCACATTCTGAAAATGAGTTATAAGGTTAATGTTCTTCATGCACACTTTTCAAATCAACATCTCAATTCTACCCTAAATCTTCATTTTCATTTTCACCGATCATCGATTGGGAAAATGTTTTTCCGATTGCGTAATTGATGATTGTTTTGTTGTTTTCAGTTCCATCAGTTTCAGGTTGTCGGCAGAGGCCTTCCGACGGAGATCGATGAGCACCCGAAGATCTACCGAATGAAGCTTTGGGCCACCAATGAAGTCCGTGCTAAGAGCAAGTTTTGGTATGATTTGATAATGAATCAATAATGTTGATTAATGTTCTTATTCGTGATCGAGTGAATTGCTTGTTGTAGAGGTGAATGTGCATTTGATTGTTATGGTATGTGTTGTTTGTTAATTTCTTAGGTACTTTTTGAGGAAGCTTAAGAAGGTGAAGAAAAGCAATGGTCAGATGCTTGCCATTAATGAGGTAATGTCTGCAAATTCATCTTATTTGTGTTATTTGTGGTGTGAATTTGATCTTTTTTATTGCTTGCTTTTTCGTTTTAGAATTTAGACACAAATTTCTGCTGTTTGATTTAGGGAATTGCTGCTTTGTTGTTTGCTCATTTGTGTATCATTTCTCATTTGGCAAATTTATTAACTTTCTACTGAATTATATGCTCAATGCAACAAATTTTTTAGTTTTTTTTGCTTATAGGCTAATAGGCTAACATTTACAGTCTCATACTTGAACCTGAGACATTTAGGTTTTTGGGAATGAGTTGTACCCTTGAATATTATCTGATTTGTAGGTTGTTCAGAACTTCAAATTATGAACTAATAGGTTGAACTGTGTTTCTAGTTTTCAATCTAAGATCTGTGTTTTGAACTGCCTACGAAGTGCTTTGTATACTTGAATCTGTAAATTCCATCTGTAGGTTGTTAAAATTATTTTGAGTTCATTTTGCTTACAGGCTAACATTTATGTCTCATTCAAAAATTTTATTAACTGTCAATTGGAATTTTATATATTTAATGCAAAGGTTCTAAATTTAAAGACAAACTCTATACTTGTATACAGTAAAAGATCTGATAATGTATTAAGATGTGTGGAAAATTGTCTCTGGATAATCTTTTTTGTATCATCCTATGATTCTTTCTGTTTGTTACACTCATGATGCAACTAATGTGATTTGTTTTGGACGTTTATGTAATCATACAATACTGGAACCTTGAATACCATTCGACTTGTATGTTGTTAAATTTTGTCATTAGATCCGTTGAACTGTTATAGTTACTTTATTATAAAGATGCCAACTTTTAAGTTAAAATCTGTACTTACTGGTTACACACAATAAAAGATTTGACAATGTTTCTCTAATTGTTAAAAAGTTGTCTTCTTGTCAGGGTAATCTTTCTTGTGTCATTCTATGATTTCTCTGTTTTGTTCACGGTGCGACTAGTTTGATTTGTTTCGGATGTTTACGTAATCATAGATATTTGCTTGTACAGATATTTGAGAAAAACCCAACAACAATTAAGAACTACGGTATCTGGCTAAGGTACCAATCAAGAACCGGATATCATAACATGTACAAGGAGTACAGGGACACAACCTTAAACGGTGCTATCGAGCAGATGTACACTGAGATGGCATCTCGCCACAGGGTTCGCCACCATTGCATACAGGTCATTAAAACTGCCACGATTCCAGCTAAGCTTTGCAAGAGAGAGTCTACAAAGCAATTTCACAACTCAAAGATCAAGTTCCCATTGGTGTTCAAGAAGGTTAGACCACCAACTAGAAAGCTCAAGACCACATATAAAGCTTCAAGGCCCAATTTGTTTGTGTGAGTGAGTGATTGACCCTTATCTTGTGTTTTGAACTTTTAGTTTAAAGTTACATGTTAATTACTGATTTTGAATATTTAGTTGTTTTACATGGAGATTGGTTTTATTGCTTTAAAAAGAAGCTAAGGTTTCGGTTAACAGAATTGGATGCAAGAACTGATCATATGAAGGTTTGAATGCACAGAACCAACTATCAAACTAAATCTTTAAAACACACATTAATAACAAAAAGTTCAAACAAACCGAATTGTCTTCTAGAAATAAGCTAAGGCTTCTGTATAACGATAACCTTTTAGGTATCCTCTTCCAAACATTTCGGTGGTGAAATTGAATATATGCTTAAAACACTTGTCATGAACATTGTACCTTATAATCTTCCCTGTCATGGGAAGTGTCATCACCATGAATGTATCTTCGTCTTTTTCACCTCTAACCACATCAATGACACTGAAATTATAACCCGTGGGATAGATCCCTTCCGGGAATGCAACCCTAAGTTCTTCAAGTTGTACTTGATGCTTGACAAACCACCCTGAATGATCGCTCAACATCTCATACACATTGATGTGTGAATCCATACCTTTGTGATCAGTCACTAAATGCAAACGCCCTTTAGATTCCCCAAAGTACAATGGTGATGTGTTTTCGTAGTATGACTGGGTAGACGCCACTTGCACTGGCAAGGGCACCGTTTGCAACTGTTCAACCTCGAGTTTAAAGAACAAGTGGTAGCGAAGAGAAGGATGCCAGTGAATAGCTCCATTACAGTAAACTCCATAGTAGCGAAACGGGCAATTCGTAGAGAAAGATTCAATTGAAATCTTCCATTTCCCTGTATCAGATGAGTATATTTGAATCTGAAACGTGTCTTGAGTCTCTAAACGACGTAAACAAACAACTTTGTAGTGAACGCAATTTGTTTGAAATGCTAGACTCAGACTAAGGATAGTTTCACTAACATCCTGGCCTCCAGGGACTGATGGGATGATTGCAAATTGCTTAGTCGAGGGATTAAACACATAATATGTACGATCACGTTCAGTTACTCGATCGCTACAACAAAGTAGTAATCCATTACAAGATTGTTTGATTATGATACCATAAGGATCAGGGTAGAAACCGAGACTACGAAAAGGAGGAGTGCTTTGGTTTTCAACATCAAATGGGACATAGATATTGCAAGCAAAAAGACCGGGAGATTTTGAAAGGTTATTATCATACCGGAGA
Organism: Flaveria sonorensis; assembly: GCA_025506505.1. Lineage (NCBI taxonomy): Eukaryota > Viridiplantae > Streptophyta > Magnoliopsida > Asterales > Asteraceae > Flaveria > Flaveria sonorensis. The sequence goes on from CM046429.1 coordinate 5,288,308, forward strand.
GTGAAACTCCGGTGACTCAAAAGCCATCGACAGTGTTTAGATACAGATTTAAACCGAAGGATGGAGGTAACAGGCAGCCGGAGAAGGATTTCGCTTAAAAGGTCATCGTTGGAACCGATCAAATCTCCCGAGTGAGGGGATTGCTGATCGGAATCCTCCATGAAATGATGTTAAAAATGTTGAAGAAGATTTGTTATTTTATAGTGGAAAGATTTGTTTTGGGCAACACATTATTGCTGTAATTTGAATTAGTCAACAATTTTAATAAATAAAAAAATTGAGCAAAATGTTTTGAATAAGTTTTGATAACGACCATAGCAAGGCTGTGTTTTTAATTAATGCAAGAATAAACAATTTGTTTTATCATCAAACTCAAACTTCTTTTATGAATTTAATTTCATTGTTGGTCAAAAAGAAAAAAAATGGTAGACTTAAGAACGAACACTGAACATAGATTTTCTAAACAATTATTTTTTAGGTTTCATTTAATTTTACCGTATTTCCCTACGTTTCTTTTGTATACTTAAACACGTTAATGACCGTGCCAACACAAGTAACAAACGTCAATGTGCTCTTAACCACGTAAATGTTATCGTACGGTCTCCCGTACAGTACAGTTTCTACTTTTGGATATAAAAAAACTGCTTTCATAAAGGCACGAATATAACAACGTATTAAAAATAATTGTTTGTTTCATGTATCATAAGAAGTTCAAACTAGGATGATAAAATTAAAAAAAACATTAATTCTATCTTGCATTCAATGAGGTCCAGCTCAAACTAATCTAAGATAAAATAAAGAAATTCAAATTAAGCCTTTAAATATCATCTTTATTACATCAACTTATTCTATTTCAATTATCCAATATCAAACTAATATTAACAAAACACACGTTCAAGCACCTTAATATTAGAAAGAAGTTAAGGTTTCAATATAACGGTGAACATTTGCGTGTGCTTCATAGAAGTAGGTAATAAGATTAGCCATCTCCTTAAAACTCTTGTCATGAACATTATACCTTATGATCTTCTCAGGAATTCTCACCACAATGAATGCATCTTCTTCATTTTCACCTCTAACGACATCAAACACGTCGAACTTATAATAAAAACGACTCGATGGATGTTGGTAGCTTTGGATCATCTTAGGGAAAGCACCCGAAAGCTCATCAAGCTCTACTTGATACTTGACAAACCACCCCGAGTGATCCATCAACATCTCGTACACATTCAGGTGTAAATAGTTTTCACGATGAGTGGTCTCTACTAAATGCAGATGACCTCTAGATTCACCAAAGTACCGCGGCAATGCTCCGTTGTGATAGCCCCCAGAAGACGCCACATTCATCGGCAAGCGCAATGTTCGCAACTGTTCATCCTTGAGGTTGAAGTACAAGGGGTTGTGACATGAAGGAGCCCAGTGAATGGCTCCATTCCAATAAACACCATACTTGAAGATGGTGTAATAGTTTGCGGTGAAAGATTCTCTTTCACCGCAAACCTTCCATTTTCCTGTGGAAGATGAGTATATTTGAATCTGAAACTGGTCTGCATTAGGCTCCGTGTTACGAATACAAACAACTTTGTATTGAACACAGTCTGTTTGATGAAACGCTAGACCCATAAAGCGGATAGTTCTACGAACATTCTGACCTCCGGGGACGGATGGGATGAGTGCAAATTGCTTAGTGGTGGGATTGAACACGTAATATTTACGAGCACGTTGGTTTCCTCGGTCACTACAGCAAAGTAGTAATCCGTTACAAGATTGCTCGATTCTGATCCCACAAGGATCAAAGTAGAAGTCGAGAGTACGAAAAGGCGTGCTTGGGTTTTCAACATCAAACGGGATATACTTATTTTGAACAAAAAGGCCTGGAGACTTTGAAAGGTTGTCATGCCGAAGGGTGAAACGTCTGTGACTCAAAAGCCATTGCCAGTGTTTAGATACGGATTTGAACCGGAGGATGGAGGTAACAGGGAGCCGTAGAAGGATTTCGGTTAAAAGCTCATCTTCGGAACCGATCAAAGCTCCAGACTGAGTGGATTGATGATCAGAATCCGCTATGGAAGCCTGTGAGAAGCAGGTTTTAAGGGTGTTTTCGATTTTTTTGATTTTGCCTCTTGTGTTCACCATTTTTTTTTTTTTTTGTGATTTTGAAAGTGTTGAAAAAATGTGTATTTAAGGAGTGTTTTCATAGTAGGATTGCTATGGAAGCTGATGAAACAAGAGTACCATGGAAGCTTTGGCCAACACTTTCTTGCTGTTGACTTGAATTAGTCAACATTTCTTATAATAAAAAGGTTAACCAAAGGGTTTGACTAAGTTTTGATAAGAATTAGTCAACATAAACTATTAATGTATGCCATTAATCTAATTAACTAGAGTCAAGAATAGTTTAAAATATGTCTTTTGTATTTTATAGGTAAAGGTAGTTGTGATTGTACCACTCTCTTACATACTAGTTTAGAAAACCTGTATATCACACGAGTTGAATGATAATATTAACTTAGTTGTTATTAATTAATATTTAAAAGTTATAAAAAAAATCTGACATAATATATTATTAAAATTGTATATAATTAACTACCTTAAGTAATAACAATAATAACAACATTTTCTTAAATTTCATCTTTAAAAATATTTTGTTGGAAAAAATTGTTTTTTAAACATGCTATTTTTTTTTTTTGAAAAAAGTTATTTTTAGACAACATCAATTTTTTAAAAACTTTTTTATATTAAAAACATAAATTTTATTTATCAAAATTTTGTTTATTAATTTGAAAAGGATATACAACGTAATTCACATTTAATATTGTCATTAAAGAGTTGAGTTTTTATGTTAATAACATGTGTTAAAATGATTATGAGAGGATAAATTATGTCAAAATAATTTGTGAGATGATGACATGTGACGAAAACTATTTTGTTTTATTAGTATAGATGAGATAATTTTTCTTCGTCATTCGGTTTACCCATATCAAAATTAACCTTCGTATTAGCTACAACAACCACTATTTAGATACCATGATTGAAGAGTGGAGTTGTTCAAATAACTTGAAGTTTGTTTGAAAGTAGCTTGTTACAAACGGTAGCTAGCTAGGCTTGAAACATTTACAAAACTAAGTCAGCTCGTTTAAACTTAAGCCAACTCAATTTTGGATTGAATTGTTTCTATTTAATTATATATGTATATACAAAATTGTTTGAGAGTGATAGCTTACGGTTAGTCTACTTGTCACTTCATAATAACAATAATTAAATAAAGTTTAGTTTGTATCCTGATTTTACTCGTAATAGACGGTAATACATGTTGCCCACTTGCAAAAAACAAGCTACGAATGTTCAAATAACCAATGGCTTGAATCTCACTCGAAAGAAGTTTAAAAAAGCTCAGCCCGTTTGTTTTCAAAACATATGTTTATGTCCATCTAATTCATTGTGCGGGTTTGTGTATTATTGGTAGTTCCATATGATTATGTTGCTGCCATAGAAGTTGCAGCTTCAATGGCTCATACTTGACATTCTTGCAAAATTGAAGAACAAAAAGGGGATGGCGCAAAGGTAAGTGTTCGAGCCTCTGTTCGAATCTAACTTCTGCTAGTTTTCAGTAAATTTAGAAATACAATGCTCAAGTAACTTACAACTTCCCTTTTTCATGATCCTTTTGGAAATAGGGTGTTCAAACAGCGATTAACAAGCTGAATGATGTGGTTGTGATGATCGGGGAAGTTAGAAGCATTGCTGCCTCACTAGTAAACAGAAGTTTGAGACTGCAGACAGTTGTTTAGATTGGTTTGTAATACATAGCATCTGTTGTTTGACTTTTGACTTTCAAGAGTCAAATATGTATGAGAACCATGAAGACTTTCAGTTTCTGGCCCATACATGCAAGATGAACTCTAGAATAAAAGGCAGACAATATACTTATTAAAATTATATTATCTGTTTATTTTTATAGAAACAGCTTTAAACAAGTCATTTCAAACTAGTAAATTATCAAATAACAATTTAGATAAAAAAAATGAATCAATTTAAAAAAAAAAAAGTGCATGCAGTTGCATAATAATCAATAATTAGATAATCGGTTTTTCCCAATACAACTTTAATTTTTAGGGGCCTCTAATCTTACGTGTGCCTTTAGTAATTTGCATGTGTTGGTTTCAGGCCCAAGATTGCATACTCACAAACTATCTTTTTTCATTACTTGCAATCCATACATATAAATAGACTAAAAAACATCATGCAAACATGGGTCACTACTCCTATAAAATAGACCACTACTTAACTCCGCTACTCCACTACCTAGACTAATTCAAAATGAAAACTTGCTACATAATTTAAATAACACATGACTTAAATATTAGACCCGTGACCCAACTTGACCCGATCAAGATTAATCCCAACATTCACACCCTTAATCTTTGATCTCGGACTTGCTTCTTTTCTTGCTTATCTTGCCTCGTTACTTGCTTAATCTTGCTGCGTTTCTTGGTTAGTCTTTCTCATTCTTGCTATAACCAAAACCGGTTTTATTGCTAATCTTCTTACTTGATTCGAGCCTCTCTTGCTTGCTTACTTCGAATCATCTTGCTTGCTATCTTTCTTACTTTCTTGCTGCTCTTGCTCTTACTCTTGCTTGATGTATCTTGCTTGACTGAATCGATTCATCTTGCTCTTGCTACTTGCTTTTGCTCTTTCTTTCTTGCAAACTTGCTTCATTCAACGGATTCAAAGAACCAAATCCCTTGCTTACTTGCTTTCGGTCGATCATCATGACTTCCTATTGCTCGCTCGTCTCCTTGGATGGTTTACAGCCACATATAAATAGAGGTGTATGCTTGCTTGTTTCACCTAGTTACTTGCCTGTTTCATCAATAAACTGTCTTACTTAACGCACCAGGCAGCTTGCCTGCTTCAATTAAAATCAATTAACATGTGTGCCTGCTTCAATTCTTATCTCCTTCAATGAAGCGACAACCGCTAATTATTCCTCTTTTGTGCAAACTTCCTTCATCTGCTTGCTTGGCTCCCTTGAATTCAATTCCACCACCAAACCTTCCATGCCCTGCTTCCATTTCTTTCTGATAGTTTTCTCCAACCACAAATAATTTGGAATTCAAACGAAGCAGCCTTCTTCCGATGTCAGGCTCTCTTTCTTTCTCGTAACGACCGCCATTCTCTTCTTGCTATTTCTTTCTTTCTCCGATCATAATTACAGCCACAAAAAAGCACGTTGCTCTTCTCTGGACTCAAACGATCAGGTCTTCAATTGGATGTTGCTTCTAATCACTTGCTTCTGCTATATTCTTGCTTGATTATCTGCTACCGCTTCTCGTTCTTTAGCCCTGCAGCCAAGGGCTGCTTTCTTTTTCAAGGAAACGACTATCAAAACAGCTCTTGTTTCTTAACCTTGCGCTCTGATACCAAATGTTGGTTTCAGACCCAAGATTACACACTCACAAACTATCTTTTTTCATTACTTGAAATCTATACATATAAATAGACTAAAAAAACATCATGCAAACATCGGTCACTACTCCTATAAAATAGACCACTACTTAACTCCACTACTCCACTACCTAGACTAATTCAAAATGAAAACTTGCTACATAATTTAAATAACACATGACTTAAATATTAAACCCGTGACCCGACTTGACCCGATCAAGTTTAATCCCAACAGCATGTGCCTCTAGACTAAGCTACTTTCGTCTTAGGGATTGTACGCATTTCTTGTTCTTTACCTTCAACTACTAATGAACTCTGGTATGATATTACGTTACGATATCCTTTTCTAGTAAGTTTATTGTATATTTTTATCTGCTATATTTTCAAAAAAGGAAGTTCTTTTTCCTTAGCCTAGGGTCTCTATGAGAGCAGCCTCGGTAAGGTTTGCCCTCACCTCGTCTCCTTAGGTAGACCCTACTATATGAGTGAGGTTTTTATTGTGTGTGTTTTTTTACGACTTCCTACCCCCAGAACATGCACGCGCACACACAAACTAAAAAGGAGCCACATATGCAATCCAGTTAAGCCAAAATATAACTTGCAAGTAAATGACTTTCCATTTCTTGATAAACAAAGTTCTCAACAAACACAAAACTTTACTTTCCAGTTTGATCATCAATTTTGTACTAAATATAAACTGATGACATGTATATGATTTTACCTAACCTGATCTTGGTCAGTTCACATTCCTTATCCAACATATTCATCTGTTATGTATATTCATCTGGTATGTTCTGAATAAAGCAAGCAGCTTCACAATTCAATGCAGCAAAAGAACAAAGATCTGTAATAGCCCGTCCAGTGAATCTGAATGAAAGTACGAAACAAGTTACAAGTAAGACGCTCTGATACATATTCATAATCTAAGGGAGCGTTCGGATGTGTGTTTTGATAAGGGTTGTAATACAGAATAATTAAAACCAACCAAGTGAACATGATGAAGGTAGCAGTGTTTGACTGTACTTCCCCCTTTGAAGTACAAAACAATTACCTTATTTTCACAATCGAATAATTAAAAATCAAAGAATGTATATGATAAGTAATTTTAATAAGGTAAAAATAATTAATATTACTTTCCGTCTTATTCTGTTGTAGCGGGTATGAAACTAAAACAAAATAAGTTGAGTAAAACTAATAATTACGACTTCAAGTCGCGATAATCAGATTGTCACTTTCATATCACGCATCCAAACACCCATGAAAACCAAAACAAAAACGACAGTAGTTATAAACATGTTACCATAAAGTTGCTAACCAGATAAACTTCTAAGCACAAGGGCATAGCCTCCTTGTAAGCTGATGGGACCCATCACACGAAAGCATCGCCGGTCTTCGCGTATATAAACAAGCACCCGGGTTTAAACTTCTAGGTGCATCCTCAACCACCTCAGCAGGTTGGTCAGCACCAATGCTCGCAAGACATGATCCTCTACATTTCATATACTTTTGCATAATTCCACATTCATTAATAAATGACAATTTACTTGCAACACACGACTGCCCAACGGACTTACAAACAGAATCACAGGATTCCCCTTGTTTACCAACCATAACATTAATACCAATCAACCGAACTTCTATTTGTGTATCACTAATTCCAACCGAATTGTTGGATGGCGTTGCAAAACAATGATGAAATTCACTCAAATAAGCGTTTTCATGAACCACACTCTCAGAATTATGCCGACATCTTCCAGCACAGTAATCAAATAAACTTGAATATGTCCCAGAAGTCACTGGTTTAGCTATTTTCACCTTTAAAGCTTGATCTACATGTGTTCTTTCGGGATTTAGGCAGCAAGAAACACAATATTCATAGGAATTGCAGCATTGTGAAACAAGATTGCAGCCCTGACAACTGTATTGATCTCTTTTCACACCGCAACAGTGTGATTTAGGATCTAGTGATAAGGCGTCACATACGTAACCAGTATGGTCAGTTATTAAATATCTTCCTTGAACAGTTGTTCTGCAGATTTGAGTTTCTCTAAAACTGATATCCTTCCTAATGGCAGATGTTGTTGATGTCAACATTAAGAGCAGCACCAATTCTAACTTGAAATCCATGTATTAATCAAACTCAGATCCTTATCCCACCACTTATGATGTTACAATCTACAGTTCCAATTGATCATTTCAAGCCTATCCATCTAGAACACAAACCTTTTTACGCAACATCTGCCTGCAAATCAAGTAGAATCACAAGGTTATATAATTGTTAATGTCAGAAAGGAAATCATTATGAATATCATCTTTAGTTGCATATCACATACTATAGATGATAGTTTCCTTTTGAACATCAAAACCATATATATGCTACTCAACATATTTGTTATAAAGTTGATTCTCATGAGCAATTAGTCTAGAATTCATGAGATATTCATTTGATCCGAAATCAAAGACTCCTTAATACGTATCATAAACTCAACAGAATTTGTGAACAAAACTGATACACATCAAATCATAAGATATAACGAAACCTAATCAACAAACCGATCTTCGAGTGCTTCAAACTAATCTAGAACGCTATGAACCGTAACGAAGTAGCAGAATTCAGAACAATATCATAACTCTGAGTCGAAATCGTTAAACAGTGAAGAATAACTATCGTAATTGGAGTTGAAATCGATCCATTCGTTGCTCAAATCACGATAACATAAGCTGAAAGTGAAACTATACAGAGGAAATGGGGGATTACCATGGATTCAAGAACCCTAATTTCTTTGCGTTTGTATGTTTTGATTGATCTTGAGAATGTAGGGGTGAACAGATCTTGATCAAGAACAATTACACTGAATTCTATATGCGAAAAGCAAGATTGGGGATTTCAAATTTTGATCATCGATTTGGGGTTAATAAGGGGATTGAAATGTTGCATCAATTATCAAAACTCAGCAAAAGAGTTAGGACGTAATACTAACGTTTATTAATATAAGTTTCTAATGGTTACTTGTTATTATTGCTTAACAGATCTATGAAAATAATTACTATATCTTTTTCCTAATCGAAGTTTTTCGATCAATGCGCTAAAAAATCTAGCAAGAAATGATTACATAATACAAACGGTCAGATTGAAATCGTATCAATAATCTCAGTTTAAAGATACAATTTTGTCTTTATAATTAACCTTCATAAATGACACCAAAACATCTCTGAAGAAGCTTCAAATCTCGCTTGATTCTGTTAAAACATCTATCATTCCTCCACTTTTATATATGCAAATTGTTGCTTGAATAATCACCAAATGTTTTTAAAACCCGAGTTGTTATTGATGCGTGGGGTGAAATCCAACAGCCCTTTCACATTTTAATTACATTGAAAGTTACACCTACATCAGCTTTGAACTCGCCTCCATAAACTCATCACCGAGCTGCACTGGGTGGAAAGGTTGGCATTATGGTTGTGATTAAGCAACGAGAGAGACTGAATGTGTCACAATTAATGATTTTGTCATATTACTTGCATGGTTGAATTGAACGCGAATGGAGATTTTGTCATATTACTTACATAGTTGAATTGAACGCGTATGTGAAACATATAAAATTTAAAAAATAAAATACTAAGTTAAAATATTTGATGAAAAATGATATTGAACCGAACTACGAAAGCATGACTTGAAATACGTTGTAACAAACATTTGGATTAAGTTAAACTACAATAAATAAAAGAAACGATCTTAAAAATTTTTGAACTAGGTATAGTCTCGTCATAGAGTTATAAATCACACTTTAAAACTTTGTTAAATACTGATATTTATTTTCAGTATTTCACCGGTATAAAGAAAGATTATAGACTTGATAAGTGTTAGCAGAAATCAAAATATAAACAATAAGAATAAACTGAAATTTGTCTCCTAAGATAAAGATAGGACCCTAGTCCTATTTTTCATGTTACAAGCATGTAGTAATATAAAAATAGATTACACTAAAAATCAAATATATTAACCAAAATGTGTCAAGGTGCTTATCGATTTTACGATGAGCACGACTTTTTCTTCGGTTGCAAGTCTTATAGTTTGGGAAACGCCTCTTACATCGAGTGTTAATCGGTTGTAGACGCCATATTTGCTCTAGATGTTCAGTAACATAAGAAATTAGTATAATGTGTTATCATACGAGGAGTACATCAACGTGATATTAAAACCATAGATGAATGAACATGTTTTCGAGGTTGATGAAGACGTGCAGCATTCAAAGAGTGGTGGTAACTTCAATCTTTAATAAAACACCATTCATTTAGGAATTATGCTGCTTTTGTTTCGAACTAGAGTTTGGTATCTTGTTTCTTGATTGTAGCAAACTTAAGTTCATAATTAAACTAAGAGCAAGATGATAGATATATTATGTTTTCAACTGATGGGAATGAGAATTGTCTGTACTGACCTTTTCTGAGTTGTTCTTCGTATAAAAAAAATAAAACTTCGCCGTTGCCGGGGATCGAACCCGGGTCACCCGCGTGACAGGCGGGAATACTTACCACTATACTACAACGACCTGGATGTTACCTTTTTCTACCGATTAAATTTAATTAAAATGTTTCATGTAAACAAATTATATATAAAAAATTCGAATATAATTTCAGGCCTGTGTTGGATCACAACATATTCATCAATACAGATTGTATTTTCAGGATTTGAACAAATGATAATCCATTTCAGTAAATGATTAAGATTATTGAATTTGGAATTGAGATTTATCAAGAGTTGTCATGTTTCCTTACTCGTTAACACGTTTTATGCATGCCACTCGGCTTATTTGTCCCTCGTCATTCTCCCTCGTTTAGTAAGAACTTGTTTCTAAATTCTCATACTAGACGTATGCGGTTAAAGCACTAGTTGTTTTATCAACATTCAGTAACTTGAATTTCATAGCCTCTACTTGAATCCTCCATTAGAAATTGAAATGTTTTCTTAGATTCCATCTTAGGCATGGGATTGATCTAATGACGGAACTAGAACTTTTTCTTAGAAGTTAAAAACACGTAGATTTTGTTTTTAAAAATCAGACAAATTCCGGTGAAGGGGTAAACAGACCCCCTTGACCTCCCTCGCCTACCCCCTTCAGCACAGCTGCACAGGTGATAATGTGTTTATTAATTTTGGTAGCATATGTTTTAAAATGTCTTCTAGAGGTGGCAAGATACGCAGATTGAGTAACGTGTCAAAATTTAAATCGAATTATTTACTAGTACAGATTGAAACAGACCATAACTGGGCTAGGTTGACCCACAAATGATTTTTTCCATTTCTTGAAAATATTATAAAAAATTATTGTGTAAATTGTGATTGCAGTGAAAAATATTGTTACAATAATAATATGAATATTGTAAATGATTTAGAATTATGTATGGATTAGAAATCAACTTTGTGCTACCTTCAAGGTGTTCAACCCAATTGGCCTGCCCCATTTTAGCTTATTTCTTTCATTTGACCCATTTGGGATAAATCATAACTCAAATCGACCTATAGACCTATACGTAAGTGAATGGGTCAAAATCACCATCTGTAGTTTTCGAGATTAGCTTTATGCTTTTTAACTTCAAGATTCACGCGTCATGAAATATTATCAACAAAATAGTGAGCATTTCATTGAAAATTATAACGAATACAACCAATTAAGAAAACCATCACTAACAAGTACAAGAAAGATTTATGGTTTATGGATTACCTGGTATGATATATAATATAACAATATACCAACATCATAATTTTGGTACCATTTGATCAATCATCTATAATGGCCAATTTGATCCCAATTTGGTACCGAATATTCTGAATTAAAGCTGAGATTTTTGGAAGTTCTGATCGGTTTCACATGACCCGAGACCCCTTTTAGGCTCGGTGATCTTTGTGAAAACCCTGCACGTGCATTGGTATTCCAAACCCGACTGCTGCTAGCATCACTGTTGATAGAAGAAATGGGAGACAACAACTTATGCTTGTATGGAGAATTGCCTGCGGACCAAGTGTCAACACTTAATGGTCTTAGCCGTGGTGAGCTCAATGATCTGGCTCTGGCTCGTGCAGACTCGGTTGCAGCCATGTAAGTGGGAAACGCAGGTGAACCCATATGTTCTTCTCCAATGGAACGTTGTTTCCTATGACGAGTCGTTTTGGAGGGATAGTTTGGGGCATCAGTTAGCTTGAGATTTCTTAGTTTGACTTTTTGACTTTCGAAGTCTTCTTTTCGTCCTATATTTTGAAGGTCTTCTCTTTTGGCTAACTGCGTGTCGACCCAATGTTCTAACCAGTACCTCAGTTTCATATTTACTTTGCTTTGTTCAGATTCTGATGACATCTGAGAGGAAAAAAAAAACAAGGATTAGAAAGGAAAAGTTGGATTCTTTGACTATCTTCGTTGCTAGTAGAGAAGTCATGTTTGACTTTTGAGGTCAAATTGAATAACCAAGTGTATCAAATATAAAATGTTATCATCCAAGTTTATGTAAGTCTTTTCAAGTGTGCATTATTTTGTTAAGTTTGATGTAACCATGGACCTTTTATAACACAAATTCTAGGGCAATCATACTAATTTTTAAAGTTTGACTTTCGAGGTCAAATTGATTAGTAGAATTGATTCATATGTAAAATGAGTCTCCTCTAAGCTAACAAGTGCAATCTTTTGCTTAGTTTTACTTATCCATAAACCTTTATAACACAATTTCAAAGACATCAGAACAACTTTTTGGAGTTTGACTTTTGAGGTCAAATCTTTTAATTATAAAACAGAAGTATACACTTACTCTGTGATTAAATGCATACTCTTTGATCCTTTCTCTCTTCAGAGCTGCTTGCCTCTTACTGCACAACATAGCTTCCTCCTCTTCCTTTGTTAAAATACTGTCATCCCACCGCCTTTGACTGTTCATATCCATCTATACATACATACATATTTGTTAACAACCAATATTTATTAAAAGAAACATAAAAGCAATTAAGCGAAAAAAAAAAACTAATTGTTTAAATTGAAACCAACAAACCTTTATATCCTTTCCTCTAGTTTCTTGATGGTTATTATGGAAATTGCAGTCTGCTACCTGAACTCTCTTAGCACATGCTTGCGAGTGAATATTTACAACCGATTGCAACCGCATTAGAGTTGTGACCGCCTGTCGTCGAACCAAATGTCCACGAATGATGGCTTGTAGCTTCACTAGTCCCTTTAATGCCCTTAAAGCTTTTCTTGCCTATAACAGCAGAAAAGAAACCATTATTATATGTCTTGACTTTCAGGTCAAACTTTTGAATCTTGAAGTTCAATTTTGTATTCATTTCCCCAAAGATCTTTGCCACACTTGTTTCCAAAGTAGTATCAAATCCATATTATCCTAATTTACTTTTAATATTTCTATAAAGTTCAATAGATTCATATTATATTAGATCTTGAAAGTTAGTGATTTGAACTTAAAAGACAAAACAAACAAGCAACCTCAAGTTCAATTGATAAAACACTTCAATTTCTTACAAAAAATAATAAATTTTTGGTGAAAAAACATACAAGAAACCCGCGAAAAGCCGTTTGAATCTTGATTGCTGCAGCATTCTCCCTATCTTCAACACCAAAATCACCATTTGATTCTTGTTTAGCCTCATCAATTTCTTGACCCACAACAACACCATCTAGTTTCACCTTTTTTTCTGCAGATTGTGGTCTCTCAATTGGTGCTGATTGTGAAGTTAACCTCTTCAGTTTATGCCTCCCAAACCATCTTCTCTTCTTCTCCTGAAAGTAAAATTGTACAACAATCTCAACATAATGTACAAGTAAACAAGCATGAATCTTGAACCTTTGTAACAACACAAATGTACCTTTTCTCTGTTTTGACATGTTTCTGAGATGAAGAACCTCTTCATTAGACTGAACCATCTTCTTTTTGCCATTTAAATGAAAATTTGAGATAAAGATCAGATTTTGATAAGTGGATCTACATACTATTGAAGAATCAGTGATTCCTGCAAGTGATGCAAGTTTATGGGGTTTAGAGGATGTTAACTTTGGGAAGATTTGATAACAAATTCCTCTGAATTTAGAAGATGAATCAGGTATGAATTAGGGTTCTTGGGATTTGGGATGTACTTTTGATTCAGATGCAGCTTTATTTTTTCAATGAAGGGACATCACTACAAGTGAAGTGGAGGTGATGAAGAATGTTTGCCAGAAACCCATGTTGCAAAGTCAGTTTAATATTCTTTATAATTTTTGACATCATTGTTGGTGTCATACTCATTAAGTAGTTACCGGCGTTACGGATCTAAAAATTTTTTGACTGGATAGGTTTTTTTATGCTAGACTGTCTCTTAATTTGACGTCTGAATTTTTAGTTTGGTTCTTATCAGGTTTTATAAATAATAATAATTTGTCATTGAAACGATAAATTAAGAGTTACAATAAGATTTTTCAAATAATCATGATCATGAAAGAATAATAAACCATTAAATAGTTGTATGTTTAGAAAGAATAATAAATGTAATACTCATCTTTTTCTTTTTTTCCTTTTTTTACCTTTTACTTTTGCTTTGTAAATGCAACATATAGATGATCTTTTTTAAGTAAGTTTAAAACTTAATGGGTCAGCTTTCAAGAATTTTAATGGTCATTCGAAGATTAGTAGTGAATGTTATATGTATATTTTGAAAAACAACGGTGTCGGTTGACCCCGCATATTATATACTAGGTCTTTTTATGCTTGTCAGATATCATTTACTATGCTCACTGTATACCAATGATATTGTGTATACTTGTTTTATTTCTTGTATATTTATAAATTACCTATTGATATGAGTATCGTCCGTAAACAAATTTTTTTTTTTTTTAAACTCACCTCAAACTTCGACTAGGATATAAAGTATATCACTACATACTTCTGTTAATTCCATAAAATTAATAACTCCAACATGTGTTTATTATAAACTTTCAAGATTGTAAAATATGTTAACATATTGGGTTTCAATATGGGTAAACGCTTCAAGTAATCAATGGATTCATCTAATACCATATGTGTCTCGAACTAGTAAAAATTTTGAAAACCAATCCCAATCTATAACACTCGTTGCTAGTGTTTCGGGTTTCAGGTTTTTCCTTTCATGGCCATGTTGATTTGCCATCATTATATGTATTACACTTTAAAATGTGTAATCATAAGTAGTTGAAATGGTCATGCCTTGTTATGTTGGCCCGCAAACATACATTTATCTTTTTTCTACATACCAGGTCGATATCACGTGTAGTTTTATTTTGAAGACGACTTTCTTGATGATCTTTTTAATTTGTGTCATTACTTTTAGATTCAAGTATTTTTACGGGTCACTCAAAATCTCAATTTGATAATTTACAAATTAAAAATGAGTATGTATGCTATTTTGTGAGAACTCTACCCAAAAATAGACACGAAATGTTCTATACGTTGTGAAGTATCACAACATTTCACTAAAGTGACGTAATGCCGCATGAAACAGTTGGATTTGGTGATTAAAAAAGTTGGCTACCAATAGTTAATAGTATTTCTATAAGCACTAACCCGCTCAATTATTACTGATAATTCAGTTACCACGGACCAATCAGTTACTGTTGATTAATTAATAGTAGTTACAACTAATGATGAAGTAGATAATAAATCATAATCAATGATCTTTAGCTCAACTGGTTAAGATAAAGTACCAATGACATGTAAATATGGTGGAGGTCATCACTCTGAGCAAGGGGTTTTTCAGCAATGAGTTTCCTCCTAAGGGGGTTGAGGGTGCGGTCCTGGCTGGGACTCGGATAGGTGGGTCCGATTAAAATAACACCTAGCTATCCTCCGAAGCAGGATCACCATTTGACGTTAAAAAAAAAAAAGATAAGAAACCATAAACTCCATTAGGCGGTACTCCCTTTGAAAATGTGCCAAGAAGGCACATCCCTCTTGACCTCCGTCGTCAAATCCAAAAATTATGTTTTCCAGACGTCCTAACTTATATCAAAACTTATTCAGATTTTTCTTTAGTAATAAGTAAATCTCAATTACCTATAATGAATGATGAAACTAAAACCATCAACGTTACATAATGTTCAATTCCGACTTAAAATCGTACCTAAAATAGGAACAATCCATTATCCATGTCATCAAGTGTTTAGACCCAAATAGACTCGATGGATCAAAATGAAACATAAGGTTTGTATTGAATAGATTACACATGGGTTTGGGAGACAAAAAGCTGAAACACCCAAAAGGAATGGTGGTGGATGTCAGTGAATTATAGTTTCTTGTAATGGGCCCATTACATGTTCAGATGTTTTCTCAAACGTATCATCAACACATTTCGTCAACTAGTGGTGCTGTTTTTATTACTTTATTTTATGAAGAAAATTGAAAGATTTATTGGTCTATGCGTATAGATGTGTTTTTGGAAAGTTTGGAATTGACACATCACATTATTTATCCTAATTATTGTTATTTATTGATTGTTAACTTAAACTAAATGGAGATTGTCGCGTGTTACAGTGATGAAATTGACGTCATTAAGCAACATAGAAAATTGCTTAAAGTTGAGGTGACTTGATTATATGAATTGAGATGTAGATAAAAAAAACACATTGCAAGGGTATATTCGAAAATCATGAAAGCGTTTTGTGGTTGTATAAATGAGCGTTGAAAAACACGATATAAAGGTTATACCTGACTTTATGTTTAAGGTTGATGAGTGTGAGCATAAAGTGTTGTCACATATGCATCAAATAAAAAAAAAAATGTGAGCATAAAATGTTGTCACATATGCATCAAATAAAAAAAAAAAAGTAATTACACCCCTTACATAATCAACTTTAATTAATAAAGCGTCATTTCTAGTTCGCATTTAAGATACCAACGGCAATATGATGGTTCTACTTGAGTGTTGATTATTTCAAGTTGATTTATGGGAAGAGTTGAAGATCGATTTTCAAATGATGGCCATATCGATCAATGAGTAAATCTCAACACATGATATTATAAACATGGATAATCGATAATCGGTACTCGCGACAAAGCCCGTGAATCCTCAACCTATCGAGGAAACTCATGAGTCCGACGCTAACAAGTGAGTACACAAGGATAGTATATATACATATACGATTACGTTACCATGTATGAAACTTAAAATAGAAGATGTGATAAAAACCAACCCATTGCCATGTGTAATTCTACATGTACCTTCTTTATGTGAAATAGTATGACATGACTAGACAATAAAAGTGAATTGTTTTCACATGCATTACGGATACTTTAAATTATTGCATAGACATCTTTTAATGTTTCTAGCATGTGAGGTCAAAGTCTAAAGATAATAACCATAAACTATTTCAAAAGACTTTTCATGAATTCAAGTCCTTTTGGTAAAAAGAAAATATTGTATATTTTTAACATGATACCAAACGTTAATTAAACCTTTGACAAGATCGAAAATCGAAAAGCCATAAAGTTGCAAGATTATAAGATATATTACCTTTAACGAATAATATCTTCTCACACTTCA
This sequence comes from Flaveria sonorensis, assembly GCA_025506505.1. Taxonomy (NCBI): domain Eukaryota; kingdom Viridiplantae; phylum Streptophyta; class Magnoliopsida; order Asterales; family Asteraceae; genus Flaveria; species Flaveria sonorensis. The sequence goes on from CM046429.1 coordinate 5,305,310, forward strand.
CACCTCAAACATGTTAAATAACATTACTTTTAAATCCTTCAAGCCGTAGGTATTTATGACTTTTAGTAGTAATTTTAGCATAGATTAGAAGTCTTTATAAAGAAATTTATTGAATAAAGATGAGTAGATGACGTTCATTAAGATCAATGATAGAGTTCATATGGGCAGTAAAATATATCAATGACAGAGTTCGTATATGTTGTTAATTCTGAAGCGTAAAATATGTCAAGCTCTTGGATATAATATGCAAGAGTCGTACAATAGGTATTATGGATATTGTGCATATTCAATCTAGATGTCGTTCAATGTCTTTTTGCTCCACAAGCATCATTCGTGACGTATATTGGTTAAATATTAACATTAAGGCAAGTTGCACAAGTTGTATTCAGGGTGTAAACGAGCCAAGGCGCTCATGAGCTACTTGAGATCGACTCGTTAAAAACTTGAATCGTGTCGAGCTTGAGCTCTTTTATCGTTATAACTAAAACTATAATTAAATTGTTATAAAAATATAATATGTTATATATAATTATTAAATTTTGATTATAAATTTACATAAAAGCAATTATAACAATGTGTGATAATTCAATATTAATCAATAATAACCAAACCGAGACCAAGTAGAGCTTGAGATTGAAAAACTACTAGCAAGCTCAGCTCGAGCTATAGAGATAAAGCGCTAAATAATCTAAGCTCGAGCTCAGTTAAGTTAAATTAGCTTATTTCAATTGGTGACAATATTTGTGATATTTGTTTAATTTTGAATTAGCTGGTTTCTCTGTCTAATAAAAAATTATTACTGATTCAAATAAAAAAATATACTGAGAAACCTTCTTGGAATCAGTTTGTGCGGTATAAATAATTGATAGAAAACTTTTAAATTGAAGAACCGAGAGGAAATGATGTATTTGAATCAATTAACATTCACCTTAACTATCATAATAATCGTCTTATAGTTTTTAATAAATACTATGTTAACAAATAAATATCCTTTAAAAGTTATTATCATATGTATTATATTTTTTAGTCGGCGGCTACAGTACTCTTAATTTTTTTATTTATTATTATTTTTTTTTTGCAATTTGCAGTTTTGTTAAGTTTTATTTTTTCCCTCTCTTTTTTATTTGCTTATTTGGTCTAGTGGTGAAGCCTCTTTTATGTGTTCCATCGGCGTGGGTTCAAGCCCTGAATCGAGCTTTTGTTTTGTTTTCTTCCCCCTACCGACACGTATGTATGAGGCGTGTTTGGCCTCGAGTTGTGACAAGTGTCTTTGTTCGCGACTTCTGCTCATGCTTTCTTTTGTTTTTGACTTCCTGGTTGTTCTCACATGTTAGCCTTTGGTTTTTCTGCACTTCTTATGTTCCAATTGCGATGCATGTTGCAGTCTGGTGTTGGTTTAGGCTTTTATTCATAACATTTGTTCCCGCATGTTTTTCATTTTTTTAAGTTATTGATTGCCCAATTTGCGTCCGGTTGCAAATTTGTTGATATTTTGTGATTGATTGGGATTGTCATGGCCAAATTTATATAATACTAATTACCAATTTTGGTATGCTTAGTGAGTTGTATTATATATTTAGTGAGTTGTATCCATCTTTATCTTTTTCTTACACTTTAACTTTTTTTATTTTCACCTTTACATCTTTTAAAATTTAACCATAATATATTTTTGTTTACATCTTTAATCCCCCATACTTTTTATATTATAAAATTTTTTTGTTTTACGTTTCCGTCTAAATTTTGCGAGTAACACACCGCAACACGTGTGTGTAATTCAATATTTTTACCCTTATTTTTTTTCTTCAGTTTAACGACCTTGTCGCAACGCGCTGGCTGTATATTGACTTACTTATTGTTTTATATGTTTTGCGTTTTGATTACGTGGCTCGTGTTTTACGCGTACTTTTCGTTTGATTTTATTCTCCTCATTTTTTATTTCATTTTTAATACGAGTTTTTTTAGTGTTGGTGGTCACTTGTGGTTGTGTGCCATTGGTGGCACTTGACACGATTTTACGCCCCCCGCTGCAACGCAGAGGGCTTAATACTAGTTTATGTTATTTACTAGACGTTGATGCCGCACGTTGGTCGATAATAATCCACACTATGAATTTGTTATTAGGCAAATCGCATTTTAATAATCCCAATTTTTACTTATTGGTCGACAATAATTCACACTATAAATCTGACATGTGATAATCCCAACTATCACTTTTTATTACCGGTAACAATTTTAATAACATAATTATTATAGATTCATACTTGTTTTGTATTTATTTTTCACTCAATTTCACTTGTATGTTACTTCATTCCGTTCATAATCGTTATTGCGAGTTGCAAATCAAACGTAAAAACATACATATATTATACCTATATTAATTGATGGAGTTGAACAGTAAAAAAATATTTGTTTATTGGATCAATTATTTTGTTTTTTATTGTTTGTAAATATTTGCTTATTGTTCGAAAAATCGTGTTGGTTTAAATATAATTCATTTTATTTGATTGTATAAATATTTTTTACGTAAATTAGTTCGAAAATGAGCTGAGTCAAATATAATTCATTTTATTCTATGGTAAAAATACGTTTTGACGTAGATTTAATTCGGAAATCAGTTGGGTTGCATATGTTACGTTTTTTATTCAACTGTATAGATACGTTTTGACGTAAATTTAGTTTAGAATATATTATTTGTTTGTTGAAGCAATTGCTTTTGTTTTTTTGTTGTTTGTAAAAATTTGTTTATTGTTAGAAAAAAGCGCCTAATTAAATATAATACGTTTTATTTGACTATATGTTTCGACGTAAATTTAGTTTCAAAATGAGCTGAGTCAAACATAATTCGTTTTAGTCAATGGTAAAAATACGTTTTGAGGTAAATTTAGTTCGAAAATGAGTTGGGTTAAATATAATACGTTCCATTCAACTGTATAAATACGTTTTGACGTATATTTAGTTAAAAATTGAGTCGGGCACGATTGTTATATATACTTTACTATGTCGCATACTACGCCACTGCACGTGTTTTTTTATGTATATTTTGAGTTGGTCCAAGTTTCGACAAAAAATTGTTTAGAAGAGCCGGGTCAAATATAATACGTTTTCATTTTAACGTAAATTTAGTTCGAAAACGAGTAATGTCGATTTTAATATATACTTTATCACGCTTGATGACGCCGCAACGCCGTGCCCGTAGAAAACTAATTTATATAATTTATAAAAAGAAACAAAATATCAAATACATAAGCATAAAACATATGCCAAAAATATTAATAAAATAATATTTAGGACAAGAGGTACGAATGCTCCATGTATGCAACCATACAACATGCTCATGGCTATCACATCTATGCGTTGCCAATGTCCCATCCCATTCCCTCATCATCTATATATTATATGTATGCTTTAAGAAACTAAGAATAATGTCATTTTTGTGTGATGTTAATAATTAAATATTAAAATATTAAAATGTAATGTGAAAATATCAAATACATATTTTATATATGGAAGTGTTTGTTTGGTCATTTATAGAAACTAAAAGTTTAGGAACTGTTTTTGTGAACCACAAAAGTTTAATTTCAAATTGTTAAACAGGCAGGTTATATATTAATTATTAGTCTTTATAACAGTGTATAACACAATAGAATAAAATAAATATTAAATAGTTAGTGATAAAGATTTAAGAAAAATTAATACAAAATAAATCTCAAACAAAGTCAAGTTTTTAATTTGATACTTAGTAATGGATAAACCCGTAAAACGTAATAATTTTTTTAAGAAACTTATCTATACTATATAAATAGATTTTCATATTTTTACTACTTGAATGGGCCCTTAAAAATATATAAGTTCTTACAACTTGCTATCATCCTATAATGGGCGTATAGATTTTCATAAATACGCTTATTTTATTTTTAAGGATCTAATTTTACTACTTGCAGAAGACACTTGAAATCTTAAAAATGGACTTGATACATATATGTAATTGCATAAATCATATATAAAATGAGGGAATGAGGAAGAAGAAAATTCGGGTGAACGGAATAACGTACCTATAGTTATAGGTTTTTTAAGTACCACAAATTAAACTATACCTTAACAAATTCATACAATCATTCACACACATTTGAAGCACCAAAAAAACGAAGATAATATTGAAGTTTCCTCTTGATAGTTAAGTTCATATGGACCGATAGGGACATCGATTGTTTGTTTTTCCTCAAACTTATATGGCCCGATAGGGACATTGAGTGTTTGTTTTCTTTCCCTCAAATTCCTATAAAAACTAATAGATATTATTTTACTTTACCGATTGTGAACATTTATATAAATATTATTATAATAACTTTTTAGACCAAATTCTCAAAATTTACCATGTGGCTTAATAGTTGAAGAAATGCAAAAATGAAGAAGAGCGAATATAAACGATAATGATAGTTAGATGATATTTCATATTTGTCATGTTTTGAGTTTATATGGTTGATGCCTTGATGACATGTTGTTATTTAAAATGCTTTATAGATTTCTTTTTTTTTTTTTTTTTTTTAATTTAGTCTAGAAGGAAAGTGAAGAAAACATCAAAGGAAAAAAATTGTGTATATGTTTTGTTAGGAGTAAGGAAGAGTTTATGTGATTTTTTTTATAAATTTGACGTTTCCTACTTACCAGATGAAACATATATATTAGATTATGTTCCAAGGTGTGCCTCACATACGTGCATTTGGCTACATGTGAGAGTACGTCCTATATACATGCGACTATGTAATATGACACATCCCATATGTAATACGTGTTCGATGTATATGTAAAAATCCTGATACGTCTGTTGAAAAGTTTTAATGATCTAACACAAACCTAATTGATAACCAAACCGGTTATTTAACTAATCCAATACAAACCAGTTTCAAACCAATGGTTTCAACCCGATTATAGCTCCCCACGTCACAAACTAGTTAGGAACTGGTTTTTTTACCAGTTTTTATTCAATTAAAAACGTAATCGATTAGTAACTTAACCGAACTAATTACACCACTTATGTTTATAATTTTATATACGTTATCAAACAAGTTGATAGCCGAGATTGTGGAATAACCAGTTTTAACTACTAACCGAACTGGTTAACAACCAACCGGTTCTTTATTTAACCGATTTGTTAACCTCTGGCAATAATCTTCCATCTCCAAAAAAAACCATGCTCCAAAGTCCAAAAGTCCAAAAGATGCCCATGAATTAAAAGCCCAAAATACTAAAGTCGTTTACCCGTGCTTGTAGACTCCAATACTCCATCACCACCAATGCAGGTCCAAATAAAACCTTAATAACTTCATAGTTCTTACTAGAGGTGTACAAACCGACCGGTTTTTTTTGTTATGTAATCAAACCGGTTCGGTTTATAAACCGACAATTCTAACCGAACACTCAAACCCTTAAAACCGATTTGGACCAGTTTTGAAACTGGTTTTTTACCTGTTCAACCATTTTTTTTTATTTTAACTAGTCTTAAAACTAATTTTGGATGCCGGGCTGCCAAACAGGTATACAAACCGCCGCCAGTTTGAATCTGGCTGGAACTGGTTTTATTTTTTGAACCTCATCGGTTTTTTTCCAAACCGGTTTTTTTTTTCCACCTCTAGTTCTCACTTCTTAGTACAAAGCTTAGAGTTGGCGGTTAAGTGAGGCCCACCAAGCAAGAGTAGTAATCCAACTAAGTTTTGGCCCAAATAGTTAGTCTAACTTGAATAAGCCCATGGTCAAACTAAACAGCTCGCAACAAAAGCCCAACACCCCCACCAATTAATAAAACCATGCGAACTAGACCAACAAAACAACCAACTATGGATATCGAAGATAGTTAGATAAAGAAAACCATCATATAAACAAATTTGAAATATAATAAACGTGACAACGTACCTTATGCAACCGCGAATATTTCATAAATCATATTTGAACACTTAACGTAACCAAAAACGAGGTTCAAACAAGAGCGTTAAATAGAAGTAAGTTCCATGTGTCTGGAAGGCCAGCAACACACCAATGTGTGCAATCCATTCCTTTGAATGCATTAAAACTGCTTGGGTGTGCATCTTTTCTCAATTGAGACATTCTTGTTATGTCGAGCAATGACACTGGTTTTGTAACACCATTTAGAACTTGCTCTATCACCATCTCTGCTGTCGGTACGCCTCCGAGGTACGTTGATCCTTCCACTGGACGCGTTTCCTTGGCACAGTTTGTCACCCCCGTCTTGTTCCAGTCTGACCCGCTGAAGAAATTTTGATTTAAATAGTAATAATTTGATGAAAACTCACCTCAAGGGAAAAAAGGTTAGTTGTATAAGATGGTAAAATAATGGATGAATATCATTAAATAGTTAGGTTACAATATATACAGATCACAATAAACTTTGAAAATTTAACTAGACCCATGGGCTAGGGGTGTTGATCGGGTTAGTTAATCGGGTTTCGGGTTGATCGGTTCGGGTTATTCGGGTTATTCAACGCTGAAAGTCTACCCGAAACCAGACCCGAATAACAATCGGTTTAATCGGTTTCGGGTTTTTCGGGTAACGGGTTGTTCGGGTCGAGTTTCGGGTATTAAACAATAGACTTAATTTAGTAGATTTTAGTGAGTTTTCATTTGAAATCTTATAAAACTAATGGACTTAAATTAGTTTACTTTTATAATTTATAAAATGTGCTTAAATATATATTTATATACAAACAATTTGATCAATTTGGATAATCTAAATAAGTGTATACATATAATTTACTTAATTATAATATGGGTTGATCGGGTTAATCGAATCAATTCGGGTTATTTGGGTTTTTGAGGTTTGAAAGTTTATCCGAAACCCGACCCGAATAAGAGTCGGTTTAATCGGTTTTCGGGTTGTTCGGGTAACGGGTCGTTCGGGTCGGGTTTCTTCGGGTACGAGTGAGATCTGGTCGGGCGGGTTAATCGGGTACGGATAAAATCGACGGGCCTACCATGGGCTCACACTAACAAACCCTAGTTTGATAATACAATCCAATACTCCCCGTAATCAGAGTGGGATGAAAGTAGAAAACAAGAAGTTTAGACTGAAAAAATAAAAAAAGAATAAAAACATAAAAACAAGAATAAGAGAAATGGGCAACGACATGGAAATCCAAACTTCTACAGTTTCTCGTGATCTCTGTATATTTTAACTTAACTATTAACTATTAACTATTTTACTATCTTATATGATATCAGAGTCTTAACGTTCTGGATCTTTGTCTTCTTCTTCCACCCTAATACAATTTAATATAAACGTAGACTTAGCAATTGTAACCCATTTATATGTAAAAAAGCACTTGTTTATTTTAATTAAACGACTCGTGTTCATGGATTGAGGGGTGGAACACGACACAAATATGATAATCATGTCACACGAACAGACACGGACATGACTTTTTCAACCTGCTAAGCAAGCCATTTGGTATCAAGTGTGTTCCGTCAACCAAATGTTAATTAATTTGTTGTAAAAAGAGTAAGTATACTTTACTTGTAATGAGACGGAGAGACTCCTTGGAAAAACACCGTGGTTTTCTCGGTGTTTACATCCGAGTCAACCCAATTCGCCCAAGTCGTTAAACCTTCATGAAAAGCAACCATTCTATCCATGTCCTTCATTATATTTGTACCTATTTGGATATAATCCCATCTGCATCAAATTTTAACATCCATTAGTAAACTATCTATCGTTATATAGTCACATGAACATATAAGTAATGTACACACGGTTGTTTTGGGCCTCGACGATACCACCAAAGCCAAGTATTAAAGATCAAAACATCGTTCTCCTTCCATACGTCACCGTTTGTGATGGAATCTAGCTTCAAAACACGACCAATGTCCTCCTCCACGATGTCAACCAAGTAATGTGACACGAAAACTGACATTGAAACTCCATAGTCCTACGAATTGAGATGATAATTCTCTCATAGTAATCTTTAAAAAAACATCATAAAGATGCGTACATCATATACTAATATAATATAAAATAAAAAAATAACGACTTATAACACCTCAAATGTGACAGTTGTGGTGGAGTTGACTGTACTTTCAGTTATTATAGATTGTGGAGGCAAGTAAGCATGAAGAAGGCACATCATCGATTGCCATTGATTTACACTGATCGAATCTCCGACGTACATTATTTTCTTTCCGGTCATTTTTCTTAAGAATTCTTCGGCATTAAATCTGCAATGTAAAATTGCAAATGTGGTATTGTAATTATGTCTTAAAGGTGTAAGGTCACTATTTAAATGTGACCTAACAAAAATATGATGTATGCTTAAATATATATATATTGGCTTGTGATAATTCTTAAGAAACAAAATATCATTCTACACAGAAATGTACTAGACCAGTAAGGTAGAGTACCTGCATGTTACATTATTAGTCTGCATGAGCCTTAATTTTCTTCAAACTTTTGAGATGCAGATTTAAATTGATTTAATTTCATCTTATTATTAAGTTAAGTATGGTTCGTTATTGAATTAAACAACTTATATGAATCACATTAAATTATTTATACTTAATTAATTGTTGTTATATTGAGTAGACTTTATCATTATCTGTACTTGTACTTAAACAAAATAATAATGATGTCGTTTAATTTAGTGGGCATGAGTCACGTAACGAAATATGAATTGACCTTCAATTTTCATTAACGAGAAAATAAAATACGACGTCGTTTAGAAAAAAATCTATCTAATATATGTGATCTATTGAATAACAGATAAATTAATTTTGCATAAATATAGTATGCAAAAGTTCTATTTAGACGTACAATCTGTTATCTTACGTTGTCATAAATCACTATTAAAATCTTTGTCAAGAAAACAAATTGACACAGGTGGTCTCGTGACGTAATGGCACATGTTCATCTCATTAAAATCTGTACGAGTTCAAGTTCAACAAAATAATAAGTGGATTTTAGAAGTGAATTAATTATAAGATGATATGTTAGAAAATTTGATTGTCCATTTTATAATTGTTCAATAGATAATAAAAATTAGCCAACACACCTCATGAAGATGAACTTAATTACGTAAGCATTACGCGTGTATATTGTGACATTTTAAACAAAGCGTATGAAAGAGAGAATCTAGTGTGTGTTTGGATTATGACAATAATAGACAACATCAAACATACACGTATCTATCTATATGCTCAAGGTTTGTATAATTGTATATATGTACATGTCTATGTATGTATGTATGCATGTATTCATGCATGTATAGATATACGTATGTATGTATGTATGTATGTATGTATGTATGTATGTATGTATGTATGTATGTATGTATGTATGTATGTATGTATGTATGTATGTATGTATGTATGTATGTATGTATAGTTAGAGAAGGTGGTGTATATATACATAACTAGGCAAGTTGCAATTGGTGGGTTGCCATCTGAACTTGAGGTAGTTTAGATCAGGGCGGCCGTATTTGATGCAGTCGTATTCCTTTCGAATGTGTGGACATTCTGATGAATCATACATAGGATACGATTCGTCATACACCCAACTTCCTTGGTACAAATCACACTCATCATCATATAATGTCGCTCCCCACACAAGTGCACAAGTAATAAGAACATACCAACATCCTCCTTTAACCCGACCACCCATCACCAATCCCACCGCGCAGAGACACCAATAATATCTGTGTGTGTGTACGCGCGTGTGTATATGTATTTATAGAGAGGGAGAGAGATGTTGCTTTTGATTGAAGAGAGGGGTGAATTGATGATGACCACCACGTTTGTATGTTATCTCTAGAATTAAATTTCATTAGGTTATATCAATTTTTAGATGTCAAATCTACAATTTGAAGGATTAAGTGATACGGCATATTAATTTGGATAATGATCGCAGATTTAAAAATACTTAATTTTTGAAAAAATTAAGTGAATTACGATTAACCTTATCAAGAATATAAGATTATTGTTAATCGTTAAAAAATAGATAATCCATGGGATGCAAATGTGTGAATATTATTGATATATTGGTTAGATAAATAATATTGTACCGTTCATAAAAAGGATAAATACTTTTGTGTGAGAAAAATAGATTAACACCAATGCATAAGATTTACTAGACAGAGAAAATTATATAATATCCGCTTATAACGTACAAAATTACATATTTTTTCAAAACACAAGTTTTAAATACATAACATACAATGTTTTTCAATTTCAAACATAATTTAAAGAAATATATGATTTTATAAGTTTAAAGAATGGATATATAAAATTGCCCTTTTAGATATATTAATAAAGTATGTAAATCATTATAATTACATGCATTTACTTATACTTTTCTGAAATATGAGAAAGTAAATTACGTAGCGTATTACATTTTAAGTTTCCAAAATAATATTACAAAATTGCATGAATTGCAATGGGAGTTAAAAATCATGTCAAATTACGTGTGGAATATGCCCATTTGAAAAGTAGTTAACAAGAATTATAAACAACAATTTGTCTACATATGTTATTATTTAACAAAAAAAGATGTGTTATAACATATGTTAGCCATACATATATAATAAAAAGTTATACATTTAAATCTTTATGTACATGAAAGTAAATGAAACATAATAAAAGTCTAATACTTATTTTATATTTTGCTGAGTTTGCCATCGATGAAGACAAAATCATCACGGTTAGATATTCACGTGTGGCATGGAAAATATGGAATGGATACATGTGAAAAACCCAAAGGAACTTTTCTTGATTATTCTTTTATTTAAATTTAAATTTTTAATTTTTTAGAAATACTTAATATGATTAAAAACAAAAAAATTAATGAATGTTTTTAGGAGGACACACCATCATTATTTTCACTCATTAACATATACCTGACACCTGAGAGTCACTTGAAAATATTTTACGTCAGTTGAATTAAATTTATTTAATACAAATGATAAATAGAAAGAAATTAAAATACTAAAAACAAAATAGTCTTTATCCGATTTCGTTGCATGCCAATTTATTTTCCTATTAATACTTTTCATACAAAATGTACTAATAACCTGTTTTAACCATGCTACTTATTTTCTGTCTTCTAGTAATATGTAGAAAAGTATGTCTTTTATCTATATTTTTATTTGATTAAAGCTAAATAGTCAGAATTTAATGTTACAAAATATTTATAATAAAAGTATTTACAGAAGATCACTAAGTATACAGAACACGTAAAATGAATTCGGGTCAAACTTTATCACACTTGGTTTTTTGTGAAACCGGTTCAAGTTCCAACATGGTTTTCAAGGAGAGAATGATAGTTTGGTTTAAAACCGGTTCGGGCTTGAAACCAGGTTTTTTGTTCCCATCTATCCTCACCGTTTAGCTCAATCGACCCGACCACATGAACGGTCTAGATCTGTTTCTACAACCAAATTAAGGCAAATGTTAACTTTTTTTTTATAGAAAAAACTATCATGCACAGTTACTTGTGCCTGCAAAAATCACACACATAAACTCTCATAGACTAACCAAAATGAGCAATAATCACACACCTGCAGACGATGCAATGAACTGAAAGCTAACTTTAGAGTGAACTGATCCCAATTCATACAGCTTGCAGATACTCTTAGACGTGATCTTGTACAGCACTATCTTCCCATATATTTTCATCACAACGAACGAATCCTATTCGTTTTTCTCAATCACAACACACCCAACGCTCGAACAAAACCACTTGGAACACTGCCTCCAGGTTTTCGGGAACCTCATCATAATATCATCAAGATCAACAATGTACTTCAACAACCACATATAACACCACTTTCTCATTTGGTAAACCTTCAACTACAGTGATATAATATCTGATTTTTTTATAAATGGTATAATTTAGAAAGAAAAAGTGGAATAGGGCTGTTCATGAGCCGAGCTGGAATAAGATCGGACTCGACTAGAATTATAAACCGAGCCAGCTCGGCTCGGCTCGGATTTACAACCGAGCTAAAAGTTTGAGCTCGAACTCGGTTTGGTTTTTAACCGAGCTGGCTCGGCTCGGTTTTGTTTGGCTCGGTTTCAAAAAGGAAATTTAATACACATGTCTCAAACTTCAATAGTCCAAATATTAGCGCATAGGTCAAAAAACATATTAAAAATCAGTTCAACATCTTAGATTACAAGCCCCAATCAAATTCAACCATATACAAAATAGGTTAACAACTCAACGTTCATTAGCATATGAATTAACCTGCATAAACATTCCATTGCACTCCTAAATACCTGCAAAAAATAATCAATGAAACAAATCAATGTCAATTACTTCATTTACATTTCTAATCAAACAATTGTCTTCCAAAGTAATTCTTAAAAAAAACATCAGATGAAAACCTTACAAAAAGATTTTTCAAAAAAGTTGAATTTTCTTTTTCCATATTAAAACAAGCATCATTCCATAACTTTTGTCCAGATAAAACATATAAATAGAAACAACTCACTAAAACATATCAAACATTTAAAACATAAATAGAATTAGAGAAACATACAAAACAGTCCAAAACAATTAACATTATATATAAATATTATATATATATATATATATATATATATATATATATATATATATATATATATATATATTACATATTTAAAGTTATATTTAATTTAGTCGAGCCAGTAAACGAACCAACGAGCGAGCCACCCTTGGCTCGGACTCGGCTCGTTTACAATTCGAGCCGGCTCGGACTCGGCTCGTTTACAATTCAAGCCGGCTCGGCTCGGCTCTTTTATAAACCAAGCCGATTCGAGCGAGCTTTTTTCGAGCTTTATCCGAGCGAGCCGCGAGCTTTTTGAACAGCCCTAATTAGTGGAACATGATTATTTGACTAGAATAGTGTGGTCAATGGTAATTAAGGGCGGTTTCTTCACAATCCCAAACTCCCAATAATTAGATTATTAGTGAATGTAGAAACAGCTCTTGACAAAAGTGTTTTCAATAACCCCATTACTATCTTCGTATGCTCCGTTTACCACCGTTTCTACTCTGTTAACTCAAATGAAACACCTTCTGTCAGGAGTGGTTTAATATACCTTTAAATAAACCGTTCTTGACTGGAGCTGCTTCTCACTATAACAAATAAAAACAAGAAACTGCTCATGTGAGTAGCAATTTGTCACTAAAACAAAAAAAATATATATGCATTAATAACAAGAAATATGCATTAATATTAATAATATGTATACACAGGTGAACTTAAAAAATATTAAGAAACCGCTTAAAATATTAGGCGAAAAAAGTTGATACGATATGCATTAACAACAATATTAGGTGAAAGAAATTGATACAATATGCATTAAAAAAACTGATACAATATGCACTAATAATAATATGCATTACAATATTTGGTGAAAAAATATAATAGGTTTTAGTGAGAAACTGCTCCTCGCGGGAGTAATTTATTGTTTTTATTTGTTCGAGGGAGAAGCAGCTCCTGTTAGGAGCGGTTTTTTAAATGGTCCTGATAGGAGCTATTTCACTTGGTTAACAGGGTAGAAACGGTGATAAACATGAGCAGACTGAGATGGTGATGGAGTTACTGAAAGTGCTCATGCCAAGAGTTGTTTCCGACATTCACTGACAACCCAATTGTTAGAAGTTTGAGATTGTAAAGAAAATGCCCTTAGGAGGGGTGGTATTACCATTAATCACATTATTCTAATCAAATAATCATTTTCTACTTTTTTTTTTCTAAATTATATCATTTTGAGAAAAAATTCTCTATTATCTTCTGTACAAACAAGAACCAAACAACCACAAGACTCAAACATCTTCTGATAACAATGCATCGTCCCATTAATAATCGATTACCACAAACGCTCCAATTACATGTTTCTGAAGAGTAAATACACTATGATCACCAACATCTCCAGCATACACGATCTTGAGGCGATTAATGATTAAGACTCTTTGTGCGGTTTCGGATTGGACAGTTTTAAAGGCTTAAACAGAATCTTGAACACTCGTAATCAATAGCATAAAATAGAACTAGAAGAGAGATCTCATAAACATATTTATACCTCCCTTGATAAGTATTCTAGCTTATATAATTCATTTACATAAAAAAGAGTTCATGGGAAATATATTCATCTAACATGTAATGGATTGTTTCTAAAAAATATAATCCTTAAAAAACAACTACATAATGTATTCTTTTAATTTTCTAATCACGGTGTATTTTTATTTTTGTGTTTCTAACAACAATGTATTTCTGTTATCTTTTCTAATCATGTAATTTTTAGTAACGTATTTTATTATGTGACTCAATTGACCCGATTTGAAAATTCTAAAACGTCAATTTGATAAGGATCCGAGAATTGGAAAAAAGTGATACATCATACATGTGAAAATTTTCCCCATGTTCACCCCTCGTCATCTTATTCACAAACTTTAGATAGTAAATGTAAGAGCACCCATGATAAGGGTGTTTGAGGTTGTTTTTTTAGGAGAGAGACAATGATGCGAAGAATAGATAGAGTAAGGTTGAGGAATGAGGGAGCGGAGAAGTTCTTGGCCAAACATGTCTTGACTAGTGATGTGTTGCCATTGATTAGTTGTTGCTGATGCCCAATGGACTAAGTCGTCATTGAGAGTTGCTTATCATAGTTGGCGATGATTAATAGCAACTCAATACCAAACCTTAGTTCGTTCCGATGATCTATTTTCAAGCAACTTTTGTCAAATGATCAATTCTAAGCAACTTCCATTGCATAACAAACAAGTCAAAGCCTCTACCCCTTAAACCTTGCTAGGGTTGTTGGCCGTTGGACCCCATTAGGGCGACGTTCCTATGAACCACATGGTGTGAGGGCTTTGCCCCTTAGAATCTTATAGGTTTCTTAGTGCCTAAAATCTAAATAATCTTAATCAAATATTCAAATGTGTATTCCACACATCATAATTTGTATTAATTTTTTGTTTGAATTTCTTATTTAGTATCTTAAGTAAATCCAGTTATATTAAAATGACAATGAAGGCCAATATGCAACAAAATGGAAGCTAGTATCCTTTTAAGGCCGGTATGCAACTCCATTTACAAATATTTTCAATGACTCATAGTAGCCTTTTTTGTACAGTAATTACTAGTATCATTAAAATTGGAGAAACAAGAAAGATCACATAAGGTAGAGTTTGAGTAACTGCATCTTCTTCGCCTTCGATTTCATTTGCAGACACATTGTTCTTGTTTTCGACAAATGCATCAAAAAAGTTTTGGTACCCCGTTTTACGCTTAGAAACACTTGAGCTTGTCACCTTCATCATCTCCATTGCCTGAAACTCAAGATTTTGATTTTAGACTGTCAAATTTAACAGAGGTTTTGCTTCCATTTAGCTGAATCTATAATACACTTTTTCAAAATAAACAACTTTGAAGACATTTGATCATTCACCTGAAAGCTGAACATGAACTGCCTTGCTTTCTTGCTCACGGCAACATTTGGGTGAGACTGCAGCTTCTCATACATGGCACGAGCTTCATTCGATCTGTCAGCAGAAGAAACAAATGAATATCTACTTCTGATAAAAATACATGAAAGTAACAATTTTCATATGATATTAGTTGGCATGCTACCTATCAAGATAAAATCTTTAAACTACATTAACCTATATTCCATTAATATCATATGAATTATTAGACATCTGCATCATAATAAAGTAGCAAAAATAGCAAGTCTAAACCTGTTGAGGGAGTCTTGACAAATAGACCATTGCAATGCAGCTAAACCATGAAGCTCACTCTGCATAAGACCACATATCATGAATTATAAAAGATTCATACTTTATAAAGCATCTACTCAACGATGCAAATGACTCCAACGGGCTAATCATCAATTTAATTTTGTCATGTTGATGAATATTAATAGAGATTACTATTCCAGAAGTTATATTTATAGCAGTGGAGGCAATTTCTAAGGGGGAACTAAAAAAATTCAGCTTCAAAGGAAACGGGTCAAAAGTCGCCCAAAGAAGTATAAAACCTCCTAAATCATACTAGTCAGAATATTAAACTATTATTTAACTATAATAAATATATTGTAATCACATGTTGCCTAACCCACATTACCTGGTATACCAACTTGTCCATAACTTTTTCATAAAATGGTAATGCATCCTTGAGTTTTCCAATCTCCATTAAATAATCTCCGTCCTTCAAATCCTATGTAAGTTAAAAGAAACGATAAGAGGAGATTACACGATTTTATTAACTAATTTTCAAAGAATAAAATGAAAAGGCTACATGTGAAAACGGTACCATCAAGTTTCAAGCACACCTTCTCACAATCAGCTTTCAGCTTAGGATCGATAAGTAAACCCATCTGGCGGTTATAGGCAGCAATCATTTGTCTTGTGCGAGCCTGTTTGGCAGCCTTGGATTCTGCTGTTTCAAGCACCTCTCCGGGTCGAATGGTTTTCCCGCCACCATACTGAATTATATTGAGTACAACATTAGAACATAACCGAGTCCAAAAATATGTAATATTTATCCTATAATTTTACATTCCTAATTAACAAGCACACCACTTGAAGTGTTTTAGTTCCTACTGTATTTAGAGACCTATGGTTACAGGTGGCACGTTAAATGTATCATCTTACTGTTTTGGAAATGTTATTCGGTCTAGGGAAAACTCCCCATGTAGAGACTTTGGGCTTATAAAGTTCATCACCATCTTCTGTAGTTGCATTTGAATTGGAGGCTTTTTCATTTCCAAATTTGCTTGTATCCCCAACAATGATTTCAACATCAGGCAAATCCCCTGATGGAAAAGGATCACTTATTGGAATCAAACCAGCTGGCAATCCCCTGCCTTCCTTCTTATCAGCAAACCCCAAGCCCACAAAGTCAATTGCTGATACTTTGGGCTCATCTTTCTTATCACTTCTCTCAAATTCATTCACTTGCTCAAATCCTATAGCACAAATGCACAAGCAATAGTTAAAATGGATTCTAATAATCCTTGAAGATAAACAATCCAAACTAAAGGAATTTAAGCAGAAACTAAACACTTACAACAACAAACATACCCAGTAAAATCTCATTCGTAACAGAGCTATAGATAGTGTCTAAGGGATATGTACTAGGGGTGTCGATCATGTCAGGTTGATGGGTTGAATTGTTCAACCAGAATGAGACCCATATTTTTATTCGTGTAAAAAACATCAACTCTAACGCGCATACACTTAAAATCATGTAACTCAAGTATGACCTGTTTATCTATTTGTCTCAAACGGGTTAGTGGATAATAGTCAAGTTGTATGCATGTTAATCGAGTTGATGAGTTGTAAAAAATGATATAATCTCATTCATACTTTCATAGCACAACTATTGACATGGTCTGTAAGATATATACTAAGGATGTTAATCATATCATGTTGATGGATTGAATTGTTCAATCCGAATGCGACCCATATTTTTATTCATGTAAAAAAATAACCTTAACCAGTGTAACCCAAACATGACCTGTTTATCTACTCATGCCAAACGGTTTGGCAATGTTTGGCATGTAATAGTCAAGTTGTAAACATGTTAATCTGGTTATAAGATTTAAAAAAAAAAATGAGTTAAACAGCTTAGTGGGTCTACCCGTTTCATTTAACAGGTTAGCTACTCAACTGGTTTAACTAAACATATTAAACAGATCAACTCAAACACGACCCCTTTTTTAAACAAGCTACACATACCAACCCAAAACCAAGACTACAACAAAACTAACAATCATCATTCATCACAACCAATCAAGATATAACAAGTTAATAACCACCTTTATTTGTCTCTGCAAATGCTCCCTCCA
The DNA here is from genome assembly GCA_025506505.1 of Flaveria sonorensis. Lineage (NCBI taxonomy): Eukaryota > Viridiplantae > Streptophyta > Magnoliopsida > Asterales > Asteraceae > Flaveria > Flaveria sonorensis. The sequence goes on from CM046429.1 coordinate 5,323,148, forward strand.
TTGCACCTTTGGAGATTGACCCATCACCATTTCCCCCAAACTCTGAATTCTGTTTCACAGGGTCTTGATCTTGATCGATTTTAGGAGTTGGGTTCGATTTGATTGCTTTCTTGTAGGCTTTGGCTCGGGCTAACGCGAGCTTAACTGGGTCCGATTCCTGTGAGTCCGATGATGGTGAATCTTTGAGGGCTCTGATTAGACTGATGCTTCTTCTGTGAGTTGTTTCGATTGAGGGTTTGATTGATATGTTTGATAAAAAGGGGTATTGGGTCATTGAAGAAGCCATTGCATCGTCTGTGAAAGTTGTGTGAGAGCTTTTGCTCCCATGGAAGATGAAGACGAAGAAGACGATATGGATTGGTGTTCTGTTACACGTGTTGGCTTTTAAGCCTTTTAAAATATGTTGTAAACGTTGCATGTTAAAATAGGTGATTGTCGTTTTATTTAATAAAAAAACTAGGTTACTGATACGAGTGTGTTCAAATAGTGTTTTAAGTGTTTAAACGTTAGATATTACGTTTAATTATTTGTTTTTATACATGTGATTAAGTTGAATAGGTTAACTATGAGTTGGAAGTGATTTTGTAGGTAAAACAAACAAGTTGAAAGTTTATATGGTGAAACAAGTCAGTGGATAGATCAAGAAACAAAGATTCAAAGTGCAGCAGAAAGGCTTCCACCGGAGCCTACTATAGCCACCGTAAGCTACGCCACCTCAAGAAAAAATCAGCAGAATACACCCTAGCTTAGGCTACGCTGGCTGGCGTAGCCTACGCCAGGGCCGCCTTGGAACACCTATAAAACTGCGTTTTTGTTAGGTTTCACCCACCACTGGCCCCCCATTCGACCTATAACATTTTGAGACGAATTTTGAGAGTTCTTAGGTCATTAATTCACAATTCCATCTCTCTCAAACAACATACAATCATCTATTATGCAAATCAACAACGGTTTTAAAGATCATTCAAGAACAATGAGCGGCTAATCCTCTCGTGATCTACTTCGGGTAATAGGTTTTGTGTGATTAGGTTTATGTTTGTGTTCAACTTGTCTTGGGATTATACTTTAGAACCCGTTAAGTTCTTTTATAAGTTTAACTTATGTTTTGATTGTTTAAACAATTGTTTTAGTTAACCTTTATTTGAATGTTATATAATCTTGCGTGAGTTATATGGTTGCAAAGTTTTGGTTACTAATTGAATTGGTATTGTGTACTAAGACCCATTAAGTCTTGATTATCAATATCACTTAATCATTACACGCATAGAATCCCCGTTAAGGATTTTTTCCACCAAGTTGGTCTAAACAATTACCGAAAATCAACCCTTGATCCCAGGGTGGATTACTATTTCTCATAATTGTCTTCTTAATTAATTTTTATTATTTGCAATTTGTTTTCATAGTTCACTTGTTAATTATTTCAAAATCCAATTTTCACAGTCAAGAGGCAATAGTATAAGTAGTTCAATAATTTAGTTTTAGTTAAGTAACTTAATTAAATAATCAAAAGAATCGTGTAACACTAACCACATGCTCTCCATGGATATGAAACTTGACTTACTCTAGCTACCTAGGTTGATTAGGTTTTTGCATGGCCCCAACGACAGGTCATCTGTTAGTACCCCGTGTATTATACGGGGTGTATCAATAAAATATTAAATAAATAATTATTATTATTTATGAATTATAAAACAATGCTTAAGATAAAATATGATTATAATTACGTATAAATAGCTATTTTAAGAAAATAAACAATAATGTATTTTTTGTAAACTTTTTTTTTATAAAAATTATGCTTTTTAAATATATTTTTTAAGAAAAATGAACTTTCTTAAAAAAAATTCGTTGTATTCTATATTTATAAAACTTTTTTTTTCTAAAAAGTGTGTTTTTAAAAAAAAAATTAGGTTTTTACATTATCAAATTATATATATTTTTAATTTGAAAATGGTATGAGTAATATAATTAGTATTCAATATTATTATTAATAATAGAGAAAAATGAGAAAATTAGTATGATGAGGCTTACAATTGTATCACGTATTATCTTAGTTTTTTTTTAATTATAGATAGATAGACTAGAAACCATTTATTAAATGGATTATAGTTAGTAATAAACACAAAAAATACAATAATATATTTTATTTTAATATAAAATATGATTAAAATTATATATAAGTAATAGTTCAAGAAATAAAACAAGTACACTATTTTTAACGTTGTTATCTAAATAGTTTATTTTTAAACGTTCGTTTTAAGATTATAGTTTCATTTTTTCTAAAAAAGGACCGATTAAAATATTTTGTTTCTATAAGGTTTAGTGTTTTAGAAAATTTTATAATATATAAAATTTATGTTTTTTATTATTTCTATTTTAATAAAATGTTGGGATTTTAAATTTCCTTAATAAAATATATTTTAAAAAGATAAATTGATTTAAAAAAATCCAGATGAGATAAATATAGCAATTAATAAAATTGAATTTTAATATGAGAGAGAAATTAGTTTGTGTGTTTGAATTACTATAGTACCCTTTTGAATGAAAAAATAATATGAGAATGTATAGAAAAAAAACAAGTGGCAAAAATATGAGTTAAGAGAGTGACAAATGACAAAAAAAAGCTTGTTTTATTAAATACAAATAGATAAGATTAACTCTTTTACTATTTTTAAAAGTTTATTTTATAGATATATCCGGACATGATATCTTAACATTTTATTTATGTTCCGTATTGTCTAACATGCCTTGTATTATCTTATATGGATCGTATTAATCTCATAACAATCTTTTGTTTTTTAAAATAAGTTATGATTGTCGTGAATACTAATGTACATTTACATATCATTTTAACATAATTGATTTACTATGCTCTGACATGTAATGTTAATTTTAATTTTTAAACATATTTTGTTTTACTTTTATACCTTATAAAGTAGATCATGAGCATCATCAATATATCGTTTGATATTTACTTATCATTTCAACATAGTGAATTTTATTGTGATATATGTTTATAGTAGCGGAACACGGGTGTAATATGTTTTTCTCGTGGTTTTTTTAATACGGTGGTTATGGGTTCAACCCTTACATATTGCAATATGTTTAATATATTTTCTTAGATGGACTAAAGATTAATGGACATTAAGACGATGAGTTTCCGTTGATATGATGAGCGGGCAAGGTCATCAACGCCGGTTGTGTTCGAAGAACGTAAGTAACCTTTCGTTAATAGATTTACTCAAATGATCGGATACGTAGCTGCCGCTTACTGTTAAAAGAGTTAAATATTACAAGCAGATAAACGTTTCTATTATTTGAACATTCAAAAAAATACGATAAAAACCCTAAACCCCTTTTCATCAGTCAAACACCAAAATTCCCAAATATTCACATCAATTTTTGATACTGTCGAACCCTAAATCCATAACTTCAATCTGATATACTGTTGGTATTCATTTTCATCATCTATTCTGCTCTTTGTCTCAATCGCAGGTTGGTTTCAGTCTTCGTCTTCGTTGAGCATAAACAATTGATGAACTTTATACAGAATTAACAAACCTCTATGAACTGATCAACTTCGCTTGTGATTCATCATAAAATGAAACAGTTGGTTGAAATTTCGAACTGAAAGCTGGGCGATCGAGCAATGGGTGAACCTGTGAAGGGAACGGTGACATCGTTATCTTCAGTTTTCGCACCGGAGGATGCTCAAAAAGCGTCCGTACATGTTCGAGAAGTGATATCCGAACGTCAGAAAGAGGTTCAACAGCTGCAAGCATTCCTCGATGATAACACCAGTCTCGTTAATCTCGTTAAGAAGCTTCCTGATCAATTGCACCATGATATAATGGCAAGTTTGATACCTTTTCGATTCGAGTGTAATTTTGTTGCTATAGCATGTGATTGCAAAAACATTCATGTTGTGTTGTGTTAACTACTGGGTAATCTTTACCTATTGTGTTTAGTGTTATCTTCTCATTGTGAATTTGTTATCAGTATTAGTAGATAATTAGATAATTACTCGTATAACTGTATAAGATTTGCCACAGTTGCGTAGTTTTACACTTATTTTGATAACTGTTCTCATGGCAGTTATTTGCTGCATCTCAAAATCGGATTTTAATAATTAGGATTGTTGTCGTTTAGGAAGAGCATCTTTGAACATCTTCATTGTGGTTTGATTGATATTATTTAACACATATTTTAATAGGTAATCATTTTTCTTATGACAAGAGTTTCCTTGTTATTTTGCAGGTTCCATTTGGAAAGGCAGCTTTCTTTCCTGGCAGATTGATACATACCAATGAATTCATGGTAATTTCATCTTTGGGTGCTCACAAATACTTCTGCTTAGAATTCACACTTTATTTTATGTTTGTTGATAATATTTTAACCTCTTATATTGCCAAGTTTGGAAGGGAAAAAGAGTGAATTTTACTCTTGTGCAACCTCTTTAAAGGCTGTGGCATGAAAATAAACTTCTATAACTAATATCTAGAACTTATGAGTCCTATCCAATTTACTTGCAGGTTCTATTAGGAGAAGGTTACTATGCTGAAAGAACATCCAAGCAAACAGTTGAGATTCTGAAAAGAAGAGGAAAGGATCTAGAGTCAAAGATTGAAAGACTTAATGCTGTAATAAAGGATCTCAAGTTTGAGGCCTCGTTTTTTGATGAGACAGCTATGGAAGCTGCAGTAAGTTATTCTCTTTGATCAATGGTAAATTAAATAGTTGAAATTGCATATCATCAATGAGTAGAATTGTTGCATGTAGTCTCCACAATTATGATTTGAAACACTAAAAAAGAAGGTAGAGTTGTTGCCTATTTAATTATACCTAATTTCATTGTTAATGTTGTGCTGTATGGGAAGGCTTTAGAAGAATTAGAATTTTTAAGATTGTTGTCTTTTAAAAAAGAGATCAAAAAACCATCAAACTTCTTTTGTGGAAAACATTTCCCCTTTAACAGTTGAACTTATATTTGCACCTAAAAATACTTAACTTAAGAACGGTTGAGCAGAATTACATCTAGTTACTGTTTTTGGAGAAACTAATTTCCCTTTTCAACTTTTTTCCTTTGGAGAACAAAAAGAAATATGTGTTTCTTTTTGTAGACCCATGATTATTGCATTGTTATTGTAAACTACGTGTAGAATGGCTTGTACTTATTTTGCATTTACAAGTGTTGATGCCATCGCTGCATTGTTGCATCTTTATTGATCTACCTCCACCAACTTATGTAGAATATCATAATATTTCTATATGAGTTATTGCTTCCCAATGTTTTGTTTTAGAAAAGATAGATACACTGTATTAATATCTTTGGGTGATGATCTGAACAGGAGGGTATTGTAGAAATAAGAGAAGACTACGTTGATGAAGTTTCTAATGAAGATAAGGCCACAACAGCAGGTTCATATTTCTTATTATATGATGTCTTGGTTTGAACTAGATGTATAACTTGCTTGTGGATAAATGTTAGTAAATTGTCATTTCTTTTTGCATATTTGGACGTACAATCATGATGAGCGAGTTATAAGAAACGATAACACATATTGAGGCCACCAATATGCATTATGAGTTATGTTAGGCCATGAAATAAAAGGCTTTCTCTTAGGCCATTAATCACCTACATCTGTGGCCAAATGGTCATTGGAAAATGATTGAATGGCCATGCTATCTCTTGTATCTGTTTTTTAATATGACAAATGAAACTAAAGTGTGATCAGGCTATACTTGCTAGGTAGAAGTGACACTGCATAATTATTATAAATCATGCATTGACTCTTGTATTTTGTCTAGGTGAAAATTTGTAAATATTTAGACATAACTGACTGAAGGTCTTGAGTAAAATATGAATTTCAGGCGAAGACGATTTTGCTCAAATATTATCCCGGATCGATGAACTTGAAAAAGAAGAACTTGAATCTGAAATTGCTGAAGAAGTTAAAGAGAAAGAAGAAGGTGAAGGGAAAGAAGAAGATGATATTAGTCAACTTATAAGTTCAATGGCTATCGAACCTGAGGTTAGAAATTCAGAGGTAAGGTCTCGAGTGTTAAATAATTACTACATCTGTTTATAAATAGATGCTTTTAATGATTTGACAATAATGAACACTCAATAAGCAAATATACTTGCAAATTTACACTCAACAAGACTTGTCTAAACCGTTTAGTTGAGCAGCTAATCTTTCTTATACTCTATGTCATTTGAATGATTTTATTTACCTTTTTATAAGCTACTGGAAGTCTAACTAACGGACGTTTATTTGTATTCTACAAATTATAATTAAGTTATTAAATACATGTTTGCTTGAATCTTGCAGCGCAAAGTGTCGCCAGATATTCCTGTATCAAAAGGTCAGTCTGCTGTTAACATATCTTTCATTAGGAGTTTTATGCATTAGGGATATGTGGCATATGTTCAGAACTGTGTTAGGGTTCTGCATTTTGGCATATTTTGTAATCAAGATTAGTGTCTATGACTCTATTCTCTATTTATTCTCATCATTTGATTTGGATAAAAAATCATTTAGTTTGATTAGACCAGACCCGTTTTGAGCTTGTTGTATGTACAATCATCGTCAAATATAAACCGGTAATTGTTATTTTTTGTTATCATGACCCAGATTCACATATTAAAGTTCCGACACCCAGTGGATCAAACATTCCCGTGAGGCTTGTAGAGCATAATAAATTGAAGGAGAGTTTGCCCCGCACACCTGTGTCACGAAATGAGGTAGAGATGGAAGTTTTGACCTGTTTACTTAAGAGTGGGTCAATATGGATTGTGTTTATATCTCAAACGGGTTAGATGAAAATTTTTCACCAGGAAGGAGAACATGTCAAAGGGGTCAAACTGGTGGAAATTAGCCCAGTCTTATGTAATGCAGTCTCAAATCGGTCTTATTCAAAAATTTGAATTATTTTTGCACTACTATTGTTTGTGTAATCATAATAAAACAGTTTAAATATTATAATTTTAAAAAAAATGGACAAAAGGATATGTGGATAAATCTGGCTCAACCTGTTTTGATTTGTACAAAAAATAACCTGCTTCATGGCCTTTCTAAAAAACTGATTTATTTCAGACTAGAACTGTTCTGACCCATTTACCTGACCCGCACATGTTGCCGCTTCTACGTTCTGTGATAAATCTAATGAAAATGATAATGGCTGTGGACATTACATCTTTTGAAGGTTTCAACCTCAGCATCAAACTCGAGCAATATCAGTAGCAAAACAAGTGTTGCTGCACCTGTGTCAAAGGAGGTAAAAATATTTGTATTGGTCCCTGCCTTCCCTTAACCGGAGTGGTTTTTTTGGTGTGATGGTTTGTTTTAAGCACAAGGGTTTGATAATGTTTGGTAACTTGGTTGAAAGGTATAAGTTTGAACTTTGAAGGAATGGGGCTGATACCCATAAAAGTGGGTGTATTCCAAACCCACCTAAATGGGTGGGTTTAGAACTTCATACCCATTACCATCCATCATGCTATCAATTATCAAACCCGTGCACGGATTTGCGCATGCAAAACAAACACTGCCTTTGTATGTGTGATGGTAATGACAACTGGCATTATATGTTTTGCAGGTATCCAATTTTGGTTTGAGCTCAAGCAATGATAGAAGCAAGGCAAGTTTTTTTACATTGCAAGCATATTTAAACTCAAGAAATATCATACGCGTCTCTTAGCAATGATTTTTTTTGGTTTTTTGCAGGCCTTTACAGGGTCTATTGTGGAACACACTGATAACATCGAGAATAGTCAAAAGGGTCAAACACCTGCACCTGCATCAAAGCCTGTATCTAGATTCAAGCTGCAAAGAAAATAGCCACTTCATGGTTTTTAAGGCACCGAATGCATCACATGGCTCACTTAGCGACAAGAACACATGCCAAGCATCACAACTGAACATATCGGAACTCTATTAAAACAAACACCATATATGATTCTACAAATGGTTACTGCTTTTTCCTTCAAAAATATACTTTTAATTGGTTTTCGAGCTCCTTGACCCGTTTAGACGTTTGGCCTAACTTCTTTTTGGTTATAGCTTTTATCTTAGCTTGTCTGGTATGTTAAAAAGTCATAATTCAAGTCGACTCATTTAATGTAACGGGTCAAAATGCCACCACTAGTATTAGAGTAGGGAGAATCTTTATCCGAAAATGTGTTTTTGACCTGCAAATCGCTGATGTCTTTCTAATGCAATTTTTGAGTTCATTCAGATTTTGTTTGTAGTTCTCATGATGAAGAAACTAACGTTTAAAGACTGATTTTTCAACCTTTTTCACTAGATGATTTAGACGGGTAATGCCTGATACGACTATACGTGTATGTAATGCATGGAGAAACATTAACATACACGAAAAGCTTTTTCAAAAGAAGACTAGCTTAAGTTATTACTTCTGCTTGACATATACATGGAATTCAGGTTATGTAAGAATCTGCAGTGTCAGTACGGAAAACAGTTCTATTTGATTTCAAGTGTCAATGGAGTCAGCTTTTTGACTTCTAAGTTAGCGATATTAGTGTTTCATTTTGTAGGAAGAAAAACTGGTAACTAGATTTGAACTATATGAAACAGTACAACTATCTTGGATTTGCAAAACCACTGTTAAATTTGAATTCCATAGTAATAAGTTTAAAATGTCAAACAAAAGTCACGTCTGTATGAAGTAGTGTTTCATTTTGTAGGAAGAAAAACTGGTAACTAGATTTGAACTATATGAAACAGTACAACTATCTTGGATTTGCAAAACCACTGTTAAATTTGAATTCCATAGTACTAAGTTTAAAATGTCAAACAAAAGTCAAGTCTGTATGAAGTAGTGGATGACTACACCTGTTTGATCCATCATCTTTTCTGTTGAATCTTTTACCATAATTTGTTTGACCTGCTAAAGAATCATAACTGAAATCGACATCTTTATAGATAACGGGTCAAAATCCCACCTCTAGTTTTACAAATACGAAGAATGTTTATCAAAAAGTGTATTTTTACTCGTCTGTCATCCAATAACGATTTACCCACCTTCAACTGCCTATTCTTTATGCAATGTGTTTATGTGGTATCTTGTGCCAGATTGAAAATATGCAACCTTTGTAGTTCATAGTTCGTAAACATTACTAGAAGCATGCAACCTTTGTAGTTCATAGTTCATAAACATTACTGGAAGCTGCGGTCTTAAACAAATGATAGTGTAAGCAAGAAAGTGCAGTTTCATATGCATATTTACAAAAAGGAAAACAATACAAACTGAAATTTGAATGATGATGAAGGTTATTATTAGAGAACAAGAGTGAGAATTATGACAAGTTGAGAAGCATATGATATAGCAATAAAACCATAGATTAATAAGAACCCATTAAGGTATTGTGTATTATTGATCTACTATTATAATAAACCTAACCAAATCATATATATTACCAAAACCATACCAGCAAAATAAACCCTAACCGGCCAGTATATTCTATCAATATGAAATCAAAATCATATCATATATGATGTTAAAATTAGAAAACTAAATTCACACACCAGCAAGAGACAGGGTGAACAAAAAACTACTGACACTTAAATCGCGAATCCGAATTGGGGCCAAGTCACAAAGCTCATCGACAGTCTTTGAGAAGATATTGTATCTTATAAGTTTAATCCCATCTTCGTCCAACACAAGAAACGAATCCTCCTCTCTTTTCCCCAGCACAATTGCTAGTACATTGACACGCCCGTACAGTAAGTCAAAAGTTCGAGCACATTCAAGATCAACATAGTAGCTAACAGACCACCCAAAAGAATAGTCATTCTTCACAATAGTAGACCCAAAAAACTAATTCATGGGTGTTCGAAAAATTTTTGGTTTCTGTATGTCTATAAAAAGGTATTTATTATACAGTCGGGTCGTTGATATATTTTTGTCGGATTGAATCGGGTCACTGAAATTTTGGTTGAGTTGAATCGGACACCAAAATATTCTAAATTTTTTAGGGTAACTATAAGGTGGTTAATTAAAGATCTTTTTGTTCCTTTAATAAATAAATGTTGGTCACAATAACAGAATGTTGGCTACTTTGCTCTAGTATATATAATCAAGTAACATAAAAAGATGATGCACTAGAGCTTAAGTTAGACAGATTAATGAAACATACAATTAACTAAAAAAATCATACTACTAAATTACCATAGTAAATGACATTCAATAATTATTAAATACTGGCATGTGTTGTATACCAACATATATAATTTGTTTAAATATAAATAAAATATTTAAATTATTTAGTTTTCAAGAAATATTGTTTAATATATTTTTTTTCGAGAATTACCATTCAATCCAAAAAGCACCATTGTTAATTTATTGAATGTAGTTTAGTCTCAGGAAAGATCACTTAATTTATTTTGGTTCTCAAGAAAAACATCATTAATATAAGACCTACATACAACCTTCTTTCCAATTAATATTCTTTCTTTGTTGTTAACTATTCTCTACTCACAAAAAAAGTTTAAACTCAATAAAGACTACTCAACCAAAAAGAAAAGAATAAAGAGAAGAACAAAAAGAAGAAAGGTCTTGCAAAGAAAGAAAGCATATGTATTTTTATTTCTTGTTTTCTCTAACCATATGAGTTAACCATCTTTTCCTCTTTTCATTTTCATTCTTCAATAACCAACATTTTTTTTCTAAAATCCTTCCATAAAGCACTAGCAAGTATATGATGAGTATAATTTAAAGTTAATTTTTTTTAATCATTGATCACAAAAAATTTCATGGGTGTCGGTGTGAAAAACTCTTGGGGGTCGCTTAGGTTTCGATTACATATATTGTACGTAATTTTTTTCTCATGGGTGTCAGTTGACATTATCATTCATATAACATTCATCCTCAAAGGAGACAGTTGACACCCATCCTAGGGCTCTAGGTCCGCCCCTGATTCTTCATCTCATAAACATTCATCCTCAAAGGAGACCGGGTTTTGCCATCTTAGCAAGAAGCAAGCAATCACACGACAAAAATAGCTAAATGATGCACCTCATTCTCTATATCAAAATCTAAATGATGCACCTCAAGATTGCCCACCCAATGAAACGCATCACGCTTGTAAATCACCCTTCTATCAAACCTCGAAAATGATATTCCACTAAAAGTGTTACCACAACACTCCAATTGCATGTTTCTGATGAATATATCTCTAAACAAACAGTATTATAACAGCCATTAGGATACTACGATGTTAGGGTTTTAGGATTTAGGGTTATAGTGTTTGTTTGATTCATCGGGAAGAAGATGATTGTTTATTTGTACAACATGAATGGAGAACAGATTATGGAGGCTTTTTCATCTACATTTATAGGTTACGGCCAATGCGTCAGAATGACATTTAAACATACTTTCTAATATTTTTTTAACGAGGAATAAAAACTACAAATAATTAATTCATCAAAGAAAGAAAGCTAATACACAAACACTTAATATTTTTGAGTTGTTAATTAGGGTATGAGGGTGATTATTAGAGCTTGGAATCATTTAGATATCAGGTTTAAAAACAGATTCAATTAGGATTTTCTTACAGTGATGAGTTTTCTCCTTGATATTGGATTTGGATGAATCAGACCTAGAGTCTCAAAATCAATATGAACGGTTGAAATTCCGTCTCAGGAAAACTCACTCGAGTATTGAGGATCGTTTTAAATACTGTTAGAAAAAAATAATGGCAATGCAGAAAATTTAGGAGTATGAGACGAGTTAATAAAATGAGCTTTAAACAAAAAAGAAATTCTTTTATGATTATAAATTGCTTGTGTGATGAGCTAGTTAAATGAGTTAATTGCTTTAACCCAAATCATATTCATGTAAAATGAGCTAATTTAAAGTGTGTAACAAATCAATTCTATAAAGTAATTTTTTTTAAAACAATTTAAGGGGCTTCTCAGGGAATTAGGCCCTGGTTGTTGCCCCTCCATGGCGCGGCCCCTGTTGATAACCGATCTGCCCGACTAATGAACCGCCAACCATATCGGTTCTGACTCTTAGCCTAGTCAGTGCGATATTCGGTCTTACTATTTTTACAATTGTTGTTTCAGTCGCTACGAAACCGGTCATGTCCGGTTTTTGACCCGCTAAAACCCATAGCTTTAAATACTTGCCTCATGTCGTACTTATATTATTAGAATTTGGTAGTTTTATGTTAAAATAACATAAGAAAATAATATTTTTATCAGAAAATAAGAATGTCGATATTATTACGATCCCAAAATTGATTACACCAAGAACAAGAAAAAACGAACCCTAAACAAAAGATCTAATCAATAACAAGAATATGACTATCCTAAGATCATCAATACGAAGATCTCAACACCCATCTCCCAAATCATCAACATTACCAAACGAAAATGGTTTCCCATCAATTAAAACCAATTTTTAATCATTCCCGTCTCAAGAGTCATTTCCCACTTATATTAGACATGTGTTATGATAGTCTTCCATGTTTAGCACTATGTTATTTAATCATGAATAGTATTTGAGTATGATATGTAATGTGAGTTCAAATGAGAAGCAAACCATTATGAAATATTCTTTTAACCCAGTATTTGACTATGAATTGAATCATGGTAAATTATAACACCATATATTTATGTAATAACAACAAAATGAAGAACAAGAATGCCTGGGAAATTAAATCAACACGAATTTCAATCAACTTAGAAGCAATCAATCAACAGAAAAGTATCGACGTATGAAATCAGTTAGCCCAGATATTTATATATTAATAGAAATTTAAATCGACTAACAACAAAATCAACTAGGGAGAAGAGCAAGTGGAGCGTACCTGATGAATGAAATCAATCAAATGATGTGTGCTCTTGATTCACAATGCCAGACCATAATCACAAGCCTCATAGTACACCCACATAACAAGGAGAAGAGCGAAAAGAGCGTACTTGATAAATCAACACCCCCATAATTCTATACGGGTCGTATAGCCCCGTACATGCTCTATAGGGGGGGTCGTATAGCCCTATATGGGACGTATAACCCTTCTGACAACCCCCTGAGTATATTCGTCGTATTCACTATCGAATTTTGTTATACGCGTCGTATGACATATATGGGTCGTAGAGGGTTATACAGGGCGTATAATCCTCTGACAGCCCCCTGAATTTTCTTCGTTTTCAGTGTCTTGACCCTATACGACTCGATACGCCCCATATAGGGCAATACGAGTCATATAGGGGCTGAGGGTGTCGATTTATAAGGGTGAATGTCTTAATATTAGGACTCTTAATTTCAGTAGCTACTAAAAACAACCAATGTGTAATTGTTTAAACAACTCATAGTACCTTTCATTGAGACTTACAAAACTAAAAAATGATAACCGTAAGACTATACGATTATTTTTATGAACAACAAAAAGTTTTTACTCCTAAACCACCTGATCATCATGTATTTGTAGAGATTCAAACCAATATTATTTTTCTTAATTGTGGAGGGTAACTATTAATTTCACTAGGCTATTAATGAACACTATATCATGTGTAATATTGTTTTTTGCGTTCTATGTTTACTGAACACACTATTTGGGCTTTTAGCATACTTCACTTTTTTTCGAACTAAACTGTAATTGAAAAACAATTTTATTTTAGAAAAAAAGCCATCTTTTGTCGCTCAATTAAGTAAATTCAGTAAAACATAGCTTACACTTATTTAAAAGATAAAAAATTTGCACTAAGTGAAAAGATTGAAAACATGTAAAACCTACAACTAAAATGATTCAACTATTGACGTGTAAAAAGGGGTGTAAGCTTGCCATTGAAAGTATTTAAATAATTTTACCTTTTTATGTGAACACATTCAAAATAAGAAAAAAGCAAATGAAAGATGGCTCTAAAAATCAAAAGAAAATGTGTATAGAAGGAATTTGGGGTCTTCTTTTTAATTTTTCTTTTTTACTATTTTCTTGTTTTTATACGTTCTTTACCTTTGCCGGGATTTATTTATAAAATTATTCTTCCTTCTATAAACTTCCTTTTTCATTTACCAATTTAATAATTTATATATTTTTAACAATTCTAGACTTTGTGAAATAAATACATCGTAACCTCCACGCTACATAATTTGACTCTCTAACATATCACTTTACCACTAGAATGTCCCATTAAGACTAGTAGTTTATGTTCTTTCATGTTCTTTATTTACCAATAGAAAAACAAAAGCATATGGTTGGTTTTAAAAATAAAATTATTAAGGTTCAGGTGTTATATAATAACTTTATTAAATTTAGGAATAACAAAGTAAATTAGTTTTAAAAAAAATAGCTTTAATAAAATGTATGAGGCAAAAGTTAAAATTAAAAAGTATGAAAATATATGAGAAAAACTTTTGTGACCATTCTGAAATTTAGAATAACTAGTTATTTTACATGCCTCGCGTTGCCGCGACATCGTACTGGCTTGATAACGTATAGATTACAATAGACCCTATTCGTTTCCAAGTTAAATCTACGTCAATACATAGAGTGGCTCAAATTTAAGCCGTTAAATGAAAAGATATTATATTTGATGCGACTTTTTTCCAAATAAAATTTAGGTCGAAACATAGACTTATAAACGCTCCGACTTGTTTGCTAATTAAATTACGTCGAAATGTAGATTAAATGAAAACGTATTATATTTGACCTGACGTACCTCCAAACAAAACTTACGTCAAAACGTAGACCAACCCTAAGCGTACATAAAAACAAACACGAAAACGTTTTATATTTGACCCAACTAATATCTGAAAAACGTTATGTCAAAACGTAGACGTATGCCGGAACGTAGACAGTGTAAAAAACGTATATAAAGTTAAGCACGTAAACATTTTATATTTGACCCGTCATTTCTGATTACGTCCACGTAGATGAACTCGAATTTATATTGTACAGGGATAAACTCGAAACTTTAAAAACTTAAAGGGATCAAAGTGATTTTTTGTAAAGTTTTTAAAGGAGTTAGGATTGAAAGTGTCAAAATTTAAAATTAAGGGCGAAGTAAAGGGCGATAGAAAAACTCACTAACCTTTACTTTTAAATTATAGTTAATGTTTGATGGTTCAATCAAGAAAACCTTAAAAAAATAATATTCTTAAATAGTTTGTAAATAGTGTATATATAATATTAATAATTAATAATTCTTAAATCTTAAGCTCCATACAAAGTGTCTTCGTGGTTCATGCACAACTACTCTTTAAGTGTAAACTTGCCACCACGACAACCACAAGCCGATCAACATCGACTTTCACCGTAGGTCGTCTATAAGAAACTTAAACAAATCTACACAACCTTTTCAAACCACAACAATAAGTCAATAAACAAAATTTATCTAAACACATATTCAGACAAACATATTCAAACCATAACAACTATTTTAAAAACACATACACAAGAACAAGTCATGTGTTTCATGGTATGCACGGGTTTTAAACAAACAACGATTTAATCAAGATTCAAACACTCAATCAAACCTGAAAGAAAATTTTTCTTGCGCCTTCGAACCCCACATTAGTTTAAAAGCCAACTCAAACTCATTGTGTGCCAGTTGTGTAACATGAATGCGTGATAACTGTAACGTGAAATTGAAAAGAATTGATTTGTTTTGCTTTACTAAGTTTTAGTCCACACTTAAATTATAGCCATCACGTTACACACCATCCATAGATATGTTTTGTTAGATTTTATTTTTTCACTTTATTGTGAGTTTATTTGTTAGATTTTTTTTATTACTATTTAGGTTCGGGGTTTAGATTTAAAAAAATATACTATGACTAAAATAATTAGAGAAACATTTATTTTTCAAGAACCATTAAATACGATGATACTTAATTGTTAACGTTTACATATGTGTATATCATACATGAATAATAAATTATATAACACATCTAAATATCGCAAGCCTTAGATTACATTTATGTAAATTAATAGTTCGTAATTTATATTTATGTAAATTAAAGACTTTTTTGTTTTGTAATCAAAAGCGATTCTGTAAAGTTGTTGACCAATTCGGTATAATAATAAGAAATGTATGAAAAAGGAAAAGAGTGTATTCTTTAATCCTATAAAAATAAGGGTCCTAGTATACGAGGCGTATAGAGTCGAGGACATTGATAAAAATGAGGAAATTTAGCGGGATGTTAGAAGGCTATATGTCCCATATGGGCATATAGCCCTATACGACCTCATATACGCACCATATCGACTTATACATCGCGTATAGCAAAATGCAATATGAATACAAGAAAAAGTTTAAAGGGCTCTAAGAGAGGTTATATGTTCATATAAAACTATACGACATGTATAAAACTATACAACACATATAAAAGTCTTGAAGTGTTAAGTTATAATTAGAGAGTGTCCTGGTAACTGGATCCAAAACTAATCCATTGTACATCTTCCTTAAATATTAATTTGGTTAACAAGTATATATTGTTTATATATGATTACAATTTACAACTATAATTTGACTCCACCCACTAGTTAGTTAACACCTACCACCATTAAAATACTCCGGCGAATCTCCGATCAGCCGCCGCCGGCCGTCCGACGGCGTTCGCACATTCGACACTTTGTTGTTTTCCTTTTGTCTCTCCCAAATGTCACGTCAATCGGAAGTTTCTCACCCTTTATTTATACTTTATCATTTCTTCTTCAACGTAATAAGTTTGAAAATGATCCCACTAGACGACCGAGTCAACCTCCACTCATCTTGTATCTTCTGCCTTCAATCCTCTGTCAAACAATCACACTTTGTATTTCACGTCTGGAGGAGACGATAATATCCAAGAGTTCAAGATTGGAGCTTTCTATAATCTTTGTTGCCGTCTGGGTTGGAAGCTTATGTTCAGTTGTTCTTGCACACCAAGTGTTTGTTGAATTGCGTGAGTGAAATCAGAAGTGGGTTTCTTGGTTTGGGTGTTGGTTTAGGATTGATTGAATCTTGCTCACCAAGTGTTTGTTGAATTGCCTAAAAGAAATCAGACGTGTTTTTCTTGATTTGGGTGTTGGTTTAAGATTGATTGAATCTTGCTCAGTTGATCACCAAGTGTTTGTCGAATTGCCTAAACGAATTCGAAAGTATTTTTCTTGATAACTGTCTTTGTTTGAGATTGCTTGAATCTTGCACCAAGTGTTTGTCGAATTGCTTAAACAAAATCGAAAGCAGTTTTTTTTATTTCTGTCTTAGTCTAAGATTGCTTGAATTTCCCTCACCGAGTTTCGTCGAATTGACTAAACGAAATTTGAAAGTGGTTTTCTTGATTTCTGTCTTAGTTTAGTTCAGTGTAATCTGGTAAGATTGCGTAAAATTTGGTCCGTTATGCATGATCTTGAGGCATAATTCCAGTTTTTGAATCCCAGGTGGGTGTTAGTCTTGTTTGTCTACAGTTTACTTGGTGATAGTGTATAAAGACACTTCTTTTTTTCATCTGGGGTTGTCAAGAAATGGAGGGTAAAAGTGTTTCTGATGTTTATGATGCTGATGAGGCTAGTAGTAGTGTAACAAAAGATTCCTTAACTTTTTCGGAATTATCTCATTCTACGCGTAAATTAAGTGTGGTTCTTAGTGAGTTTAAGGAAAATAAGATCATGGAGACTTCTCCCATTAGAAAAGCTGTTGAATCTCTTGAAACCGAGTTGCAAAGGGCTAAGGCTTTGGTTGCAAGTCCCCGTTATGCATCTTCACCAAACAAACGAATTGAAGAAATCACAGAAAATCTTGGCAGATCGATAGGACTTGTGTTGTTTGCTAGTCATGATGTGTCGATGAATGGTAAAGAAAAACTTGAGGCTTTGAGGAGAGAAATGATGAGTGGTGTGCAGTTTAGTGCTGCAAGTTCTTCTAGTAAATCGGATTTTCTAGATGATGTTGTAACGGAAGAAGATGAGATTATTGTTGAGGAGATAATTGAAACGGAAGAAAGTTTTTCGTGTAATAGTATTGAAGATGTTGTTTTGTATCTCAAGTGTGGAAACGATGAACAGTTAAAAGTTGCGCTTTTTGCTTTAAACACATGGATAAGTGATAATAAGGCTACTACTGAATGGATTGATACTGAAGGTGTTATCCCAATCTTGTTCAGTCGGTTGAGTTCTACAAATTCAGTTAATAGGTTGAGTATCATTAAAATTCTGAGAAGCATCATTGCACGAAATGATGAAATTAAGGTATGTTCAGTTGCATCCTCAGTTATATTCTTTTGAAGTACTACATATTATTGTAATCTGTGAAGTATGAAATCTATAACTCTGTGTCGACCATATCTTCTGTGTCTATATCTCTCCATTCATGTGCATCAGCCCTGTTTTCTAGACGTGGCAAAACGGGTTTTGTCGTGCAGGTTGGGAACGGGTTCAGGTAAAAATGAGTCATTTTTGGTACAAGTTGCACTGGGTTTGCCAAAGCACTCTTTTGCCCGGTTTTTTCATTTTAAATGACTAGTATACTAAATATGATTAAAACTAGAGAATTTTTCCAAATAGAAAACTATATTTTGAGTATATATTAAGAGGTTTTATGCATTGGTAGATTTTCAACCCATATGATATATTTCCCCTTTAGCTAAATTTTTTATTCGACCCGTTCAGAGATAAAGCATTACCTGAATCAGTCCATTCATAAGTAAATTCAGTAAATGGGTTAAAAGTGTCACTTGCATCGTTATTGTGTATGTATTTTACATAGCCAAATATCATGCAGAGCAAGATGGCAGAGGTTGACTATTTGTCAGCACTGGTCAAATCATTGACTCGTGATCAGGATGAACAAAGAGAAGCAGTAGGCTTGTTGTCAACTCTTTCTGATGTGTCGGCTGTACGAAGAAGGATAGGAAGAATTCAAGGATGTATAGTTATGTTAGTTTCTATTTTTAATGGTGAAGATCAACCAGCTTCCCATGACGCAGGAAAGTTGTTGGCTGCTTTGTCAAGCAATACCCAAAATGCACTTCATATGGCAGAAGCTGGTTATTTCAAGCCGCTAATCAAGTACTTAACCGAAGGTAACTTAATTAAACCTTAATCGGCATCTTCAACACTTTTACTTATGAATGACTTTATTTGGATTGCGTTTAATCTCAAATGGGTCAAATCATAGTTTCTCTTAGTTAAGGGTCATTTCTGATTGTGTGTTATATCAAACGGGTCAAATACAATATTTTTCTAGAACGGGTCAAATGCAATTATTTTCTTGTAAATCCCCTTTTCCTGATATGGTTATAGGGTC
The DNA here is from genome assembly GCA_025506505.1 of Flaveria sonorensis. NCBI lineage: Eukaryota > Viridiplantae > Streptophyta > Magnoliopsida > Asterales > Asteraceae > Flaveria > Flaveria sonorensis. The sequence goes on from CM046429.1 coordinate 5,342,404, forward strand.
CGACATGAGTAAAATTCTCATGGCAACAGCGATTTCAAGAATGGAACTTAGAGACGAAACCAGAGCTTCCATTGGAGAAGATGGTGCAATTCCACCATTGGTTAAAATGTTCAAAGAAGGAAAACTTGAAGCTAAATTATCATCATTAAGTGCACTGCAAAATTTATCAACTTTGAAAGAAAACACAAAGAGGTTAATCAATTCAGGAATCGTACCCTCACTTCTTCAACTCCTGTTCTCTGTGACATCGGTTCTCATGACTCTTCGTGAACCTGCATCCGCCATTTTAGCACGGATCGCTAAATCCGATGATATGCTTGTCAAGCATGATATTGCTCTTCAAATGTTCTCACTTCTTAATCTTTCAAGTCCCATTATTCAAATTCATCTCTTGGAAGCTTTAAACAGCATTGTTTCTCATCCAAGGGCGTCGAAAGTCAGGAGAAAAATGAAAGAAAATGGATCGATTCAACTTCTTTTACCATTTCTTACTGAACCAAATCCTAAAATTAGAGTTGGTGCCTTCAATTTAATCTACACCTTGTCTAAAGAGTTATCAGATGAACTTATGGAACAATTGGGAGAAGCTCATGTTCTTACAATTGTAAACATCCTCTCATCTTCAACATCTGAGAATGAAAAAGCTATAGCTGCTGGGATTCTGTGTAATATTCCTGTTAATGATAAGAAAGCTACAGACATACTCAAAAAGGCGAACTTGTTACCTGTTCTTGTGTCAATCATGAGCTCAAAACAGGCGAATTCAACGACACCATTGTCACCACAATTGATTGAGAATATTGCAGGGGTATTAATGAGATTTACTATCTCATCGAATGTAAAACTACAGCTTTACGCATGTGAAAATCGAGTAATCCCCGTTCTTGTAAAGATTCTGACAGACGAGCCAATAATCGCCAGAAGTAGAGCAGCAACCTCGCTAGCTCAATTATCAAAGAATTGTTTAAATCTCAGAAAACCAAAAAAATCATCGTGGCTGTGTGTTCCTCCTTCTAAAGAAGCCTTTTGTGAAGTTCATAATGGTTACTGTTTTGTGAAAACCACTTTTTGTTTGGTAAAATCAGGTGCGGTTCCTCCATTGATTAAAATCTTGGAAGGTGATCAAAGGGAAGCTGATGAAGCTGTTCTTGAGGCTTTATCGACTCTTTTGCAAGATGAAATCTGGGAAAACGGGTGTGGGTTTCTTGAAAAATTGGCGGGAATTGAAGCGATTATAAAAGTATTGGAATGTGGGAGTCTAAAGACTCGAGAAAAAGCCGTTTGGATACTGGAAAGGGTTTTTAGAGTTGAAGATCATAGAGTCAAATATGGACCAATGGCACAGGTGGTGTTGATTTATCTTGCACAGAATGGTGAAACACAATTGAAACCAACAGTCGCAAAGTTATTAGCACAACTTGAACTCTTGCAGGTTCAATCTGATTACTTTTGATAAATTATTTCTTTTTTAAATTATAAAAATTTGATATTTGATTATTTGTTTCAACCTTTTTCCATCTCATAATCATTTTTGGTGTTCTTGATTTTCTATACAAGGTGTGTCTTACCAGATTGTACTGTACAAATTTATGAAAGTGTAAGTTGTATTGATTTAAGAGATTGTTTGAATACAAATATTTCATTTTCTGTATAACAATATAATCTTCTGAACAAACCAAGTTTTATGCATTAGTAATACAGTTGCGATAACTTCTGACCCGTCTGACATGCTCTCCTTTACTGTCCTTTCCCTTTTATGTTGCGTGTTTGACCTGTTAGAGTATGCAACTGAACAATTGTGATCGAGGAAGAACGGAAGACTTTTTTGTGTAGCGTATAGTATGTTTATGAGAATAAAAGAGAAATTTTATAGAGTTACAGTTCGTCAGGTCATGTTATGTTATTAAAAAGGAAATTCTCAAATGCTGCAACAGAAGACTTGTAAGGTTCAGAACTTTAATATATATATAACAGAAAGTGACACAGTTAGCCTTGTCAAGGGACGTAAGAGTAAAAGGGAGAATATTTGTACTTTGTAGTTGAGTATTTAATGAGAGAGAATTAAGCGTAAGACTGCCTTTGAGTATGTCCTATTTCAGTACTAAGTGCAGGAGAATTGAATGCATGGGTTAGTCCTCAAATGAAGTATATAGAATTTGCTAATGCCACGGTAGATAACGTGCCTTGAAATAACCAGTAAGGTTACTGCTTTGTGACTTTGAGATTATGGGTTCAAGGCATATGAAACAAACTACTACACAAAATGCAGTGGGTACATCAGATTGCGAAACAATGGACACTCTGCAAGGTGGGTGCTAAGTCATGCCACGGGTACTTCCTTAATACCCAATGTCATGGTGTTGTATAGCAACGATGAGCTTCTCATTTCATACCTTGCTTTGACAAGCATTTATTTCGGACTCGGGCCTTTTCTCGCATGAACATGTTATTCCACTTGTAATGTCATGATTATGTGTTGACTTCAGGACTTTCGACTTCTTCCATAGGTCCTGACCAGTATTGATCTCGAAGAGGTTGTGAATAGTTTTCTTATTGTAGTGGTCTAGTTGTACTTTAATAGGCCAAACCTATTTAATCACAATTCAATTATTAATCAACCAAAGTACTAAACAAAAAAAAGGTCATTACTTCATGTCAATCTCGAATAAAATGTAAATGTCTTTAGAGAATGCCCATGATTCCAAGAACATCGTAACCAAAGCTTTGGTGACGAAGAAGGCGACAACAAGCGAAAAGGGCAGCGGCCAGGGCACACGTTCTCTTACTGATGTAGACGGTCTTGTTGATCGTTAAATTAAGGGAATGCTTCGAAGATTGAGAATATTGGCATCAATTCTAAGTTATTGGAAGAACTTGTGATAGGAAAAAATAAGCAAATGCCTTTAAGTGAACCAACATGGATCATGGAAATCCACAAGTCAATTGCAGTACTTCTTGGCATTTTAGGGTAGAAACAACTAGCAACAAAGACAAACATAACTGGATTATATTATATAAAAAAACTAAAACACCAAAAAAAAAAACATTTTTAAGTACAGTTTTTTTCCCAGTTAGCAACACAGAAGTCTAGTGGGTGTTTTATTCTTCATCATAATCTTCATCTTCTTCATCCAACCTTGAGTTCATTTGTGCCAGATTATGAGTGTCAATTGCCATCCTGTCCATTTCTGATAGTGACAACCCGAGGTCATTTCCGTCTTTAAGTTCACCAGGCTGTGTTGATGATGAACCGCCAGGTCCTCCACTACCAGGAGCCACCTGTGGTGGTGTAGGTGTAGGTGGTTGTAGGGTGGCTCCTCCATCCAGTACATTGGTTGTTTTGTTTGTGGTGTCATCAAGCCCGGCATTCAGGTCAAAGTTCAGACCACTGTCACTGCCAGCCACTTCACCTTTAATTGGCTTGGGTGACTCTAAATTGTGGTGGTCAGTCTCCTCCTGTTGGTTCAGGTCTGGCTTCTTGGCGTTGCTAGCTTGAACTGATGTGAAGATTTCTGGTTCTACTTCTGTCTGTGGTGGCTGTGGCTCTCTTTCTGCTGCTACTCTGCCACGGCCCCTGCCTCTTCCTCTACCCCGCCCTCTGCCCCTACCATTGCTGCTTGTTTGACTTGCTTCATTCTGCATCAAATCCATTTATAAATATATGGGTCGTTTTGGGTTCTCAACAGGTCGTATAAAAAAACTAGCTAACATGGGAACAACTCAAGTGGGTTGAAAGTTATACAACCCTCTAATGCAAAGATTTAGATTGTTGTTGTAATCAAATTGTTTATGTAGTCGTAACTAACACATTAAATAACTAAAAGAATTTATTAAAATAGACAAAAATATGTTTGCAGGTCAATAAGACATGTTTTGACTTGTACTAAAAGATGACTTGTAAACCTGAACTCTCTTTGACATGTGACCTGACCAACCAACCTGTCCATCTTGCCACCTCTAGTTTTCAGTGACCGTCCAGTTTGATAAACACTAAGAAGCGAAATTGATCCAGATTGACACCATTTATAAAAAAATATAGCTAAAACAAATTGAGAGATACTTTGGATAGATAAAAGCTACATAAGGTGAGAACTAGTACACTGGTATGTATATACATAAGAAGACACATTTACTTGTGTTTAGGTTATTGATGACAGAAAAAATGTTTAAACAGCAACAATGTGCTATAGATTTCTGTTAAAATGGGATAAAGATGAGAAAAATAAACGATTAAACGTAACTCTAGAAACATCCAACAATTCACTTGTAAATACTGTATCCAAGAGAACTAATATTACTGATGTGTCACATTTCGAGTTTCTCAGTATAAAGGGGTAATTTAATGATGCATAATATGATTATTATGTAGGGAAATTTGATGAAAAGAGACTTTTACCATCCTGTTTCTCTTCGACTCTTCATCACTCTCATTCATATCATCTGCAGCAGCTTTCCTGAAAAGGAAAACTAAATTGTCATAACTATTATTTTAGTAACTCCATGGAGTAACCTCAACGAAACTTTGATTTATGAGCTCAACTTAATAAGGACTTTAAAGGATGGGAGAGAATTCTTACTTCCTTTTTATCATGGTACGATCATCAACGCCAGCGTCAGAATGGCCATAGTCAGGAACCTTGTTCACAACTTCCCTCAGAAAATCAAATACATTGTAGCTTTGCACACAATGCTTTCTGAATAAAACAAAAATAATGACAACTAGACTTTTTTCAGATCAGGAGAGTTTCAAGTACCAGTAACATCAAAATATATCCAGAAAAAATAAGAAAAGGCGAATGTCAATGATATGAAACAGTATTGAAATGAAATACAAGCTTGTACAAAGACAAGATGATAATATGAAACATTAACTAAGTTCTTTAGTTCGTGAATTTGACTGAAAGTGTAACGTGTTTCATATTTTTGAGCATATTAGTTAAGGGCAAAATGGTAATTTCCCTTCATTAGTTATGCCAGCTTGTTTTGAAAACTAACAAAGTAGCTTATCTTTATGGAGCTTATAGTTACTAAATAAAATCTAAAGCTTTGTCATCCAAACAAATCTTCTATTGCAAAGAGTGTTTATTTTCATAAGTGCAAAGGTAAACATGCTAGATTACTCACAAAGTGTTTCTCATGTCACCAACGGCATAATGTAATGGTTCAAGTAACCAAAAACGCTAATAACTAAACCCTTTACTATCCTCAGAATTCAGTTATAAAATGTGTTTTATAATTGGATAGAAGCAGGACTTACAAATGCAGCGAGTTAACAGTCTTTGCACCTCTGCGTAGAGTTATATCATATGTACGATCACAAAGGTCTTGCAGAAACAGTTCCAAAGCTTTGGCTGCAAATTATTATACAAGATTAAGAACACTAATTGTCTAATACTGAACCTAAAGGAGAGGCTAAAAACTCACAAACTAAAACCGGCACTGCCATGGCTATTTTTCCAATATCCTCATCAGCTTGCATTATCTTTTTGATCCGTGCCTGCAAATAATTAGTTCAAAGCAATAGAAGGGATTATAATTTGCGTCATTCTTCAATTATCATGACGTGGACTATTAAGGATGATCGTTCTTATAATTGCAAAAGTAGAAAGTAGTTGCCTTTTCAAAACAAGTTAAAGAATTTATAGGTTCGCAACTAGTTTTAAATCTAAGAATCACACGGATTTAATAAATCTGTGACGGATATTTTTTACCAATGCACATGACTAATAACATAAAAAAATTTTAGTTGATTAACAGTGTGGTACGATGGTTCTACTTCTTAGTGAAATTGGTAAATGTATCTCTTAGACTCTTAGAGACACAATTCAAGTAAGATTCACGAGTGGAAACAGAAAAAAGTTAAGGACTAACATGAATGAGATACAATTTATAGAACCGCATAATAATTAACAACTACCATGAAAAGCTTCAAGCCTAGATGAAATAGATATCCACCTATTGGTCAATTAATCCAATTTTACACCAAGATACCAAACTCAAAGCCTAGCAGAAACGTTACAATTACCCTCAATACTTCAGATCAAAACTCAAGCTAAGGCATCTAGGATATAAATACCATTCACACACAACCACATATACAAATTAAACTAGATACAGCTTCTAGAAGTAAAAATAATTCAAAGCTAAACACAAAGTATGTATATCTTGTAGAGTGGTAGATACTATGGCAATCAAGTTTATTCCCATAGCCATAGTTGATTCAGACTGTTCAATCACACATTTATACTCCAATCCTTCAAAGAAATAGCTACACAATAACATAAATCACTCTTCCTATTTCTTTCTCACACCAACAATGTTCTCTTTCTGCTAGGCCCTTTTTCCCTTGAATTTTTCATAAAAAACGAATGAATTTGAAGTTGAAAACATGTCAAAAAGTAATAATTATGATCAAGGTATCAGTAATCTCAAATCGAACAACAGATCATCCAAAATCACACATAAACTCAAAGGCGGATAAACTTACGGCAGGGAAACGCGTATCGAGCTTCTTCTTCATGGCGTCAAATCATCAAAACTTCTAACAATCAATTACAGAAAGAGATGTTAACGGAGATCGGTAGATCGAATCTGATCTCTTACCGTTGCAGTAACAGAGGAATAATCTCCCAATTTCAGATCTGATTCGTAGTTTCGATCCGATCCGAATCACGAAATCCAATAGTTTAACGGATCTCGAATGAGTTCACTGATCATTGTGATTCACGAGAAATATGATTTGCTGAGTTGATCCAAACGCCATCGATGAATTTGTGTTTACGAATCTACGATCGAACATACTGTTGAAATCCGAAAATATTAGAAAAAGGAAAATTAGTTTTTTTGTTTATGTTTTATTATAAAGATTAAAGTTGGATAAAAACTAGCGAGTAACTTTGTAAAATGGTAATTAAAATTTAAAATTATTTTAATTAACTAACTTATTTTTAAAAATTATTCTAATTAATCATTTAATTTTTATATTTTATTAAATTATAAGTTTTAATATCTTTTTTAGCATTTTTTCTTTTTGTTTCAATTAGGACATATTTTTTTTATTCTGATGTGAAACGGTAGCGTGAATTTTAGTTAATTTTTTTATGTTATAATATAATTAACATGTTTTTTATTTTTTAATATAATATCATATATTGAAAATTCTGACCCCACGTCTTCTCCGTCATTACTTTCTTGACATAAGAAATTTTGATAATGAATCGATTTGATGGTTTAGTGGTTCAATTTGAACAAAATATGCATGAGTGAGCAAATTAAAACACTTTTGATACTTTATGATTATTCTGTCAGTCATATCTCTAGTTAGGAGTTTGTAAAAAGTGGTTTGGTTTTCGATTTGTCGGTTTCAAAATTCCAACGATAGCAAATGGTTTGGTTTGCATTTTGTTTGGTTTCATTTTGTAGGGAAATAAAAACAGTATAAAAATAGACTGGACCATAAGATTGATAGATATATTCTATTAGATATATAGTATAAGGTCTTATTGGTATTTTATTTTGTACATTTGAGGCATAACACAAGAGAAAAGATTAGCTATGCAACAGCATATGCTGAGTAGAGTTTGTAAAACTTAATATGAAACCATAAAACCAAGTGCTGTGTCAACGAAAACTAGTATGTAGAATGATTTCTTTTATCTATTGTATCAATTATACAACTCCCAAGTTAATTAGTGTAGTGAATTTAATTAAACTTACTTAAAGATGAAGTTCCTATCTTCTCAAAGTTAGTAGATGAAGTCATGATAATCTTGATTAAGAGTGTTGTTTGTCTTGATATGATAGATGAATTTTGTTTATGGTGTTAAGATTTTCACCTTCACTGATGATGAATATGAACTTAGAGAATTCATAGGAGAGAAGAATTAAGGTAATGACAAAACTTGAGTGAATAATCTTTTAACTACCATTATTTACATATTAGCCCATTAGGTATCAACCTCTATCAAATTAGATACCTTAAGTGTGGAGATCAACACACACAACCCACATAGATGTATAATTGTCAAAAGGCATATATATTTTTCAAAACATAGCATACTTAGCTCATAGCTCGATTGCAAAATTCGGTTCATATAATAAAAACAAGCTCAAATTTCAAGTCGTTCTAGGACAGAGTAGTTCTAAACTAGTAGTGATATTACACATCCGACATGTTATGCAACAATAATATTGTGAAAACTTGGGTTTGTTTTCGCTAAAGAAGTGAAGGATGCAAAGAGTTTGGCCAAAGTGGCATTAATGTTTCACTTCTTGCTCTTCTTCTTATAGCTTTTGTATTTATCATTAATTGAGTTATTACTCTAGTATTGTTTGTTTGATTTTCTAAAATGGGAATTATATATCATAACAATAATATACACACGCACACATAGTATATATAACGAGAAAATCTTGAAAATAACTATCTTTTCAAGTGTGTTATAACTTTATGATCAAAATAAAACAATTCCACTTGTATAGCCACAAGATAAAAATATCTTGCTGTATTCGCATATTTAAACTTTTTAAATCAAAATGTGTATACAAATTCACATATTAGACTTTTATTAGCGTGTATCTTCAGTATGTGTTATTATTTGAATACGTGCCTTCTCTTTTGGGTTTAAACCAAGAAAGCTTTACAACCCTTTTGCAGGTCTTCAACTTAACCGCTCATGAAACATGAGTTAAAAAAAGTTAGTGATCCTCGTTTATATCTAATGGGAGCAACTGATTGATTGTGAAGACTCCCATGAGACTCTCCCTCTCGTAAAACTCATTTCTTTTATGTGCATTCGATTCGGGTATTTTTAAATTTCATTTCACCATTGCATATTAAACATTACACGAGTAAATGTTAGTATGAGCATTTGTTTTCATGTAGGTCATAATATGTTTATTTTCATGATTTTCTCATTTATGATATAGAACGTAAAAGAATGCTTTAGACATTTCCTTAGTTTCTTCATATATAATCAACAATTTCAACATAATAACAATCAAGTGACAAAGGGTCCAATACTTCAATATTAAGATCTAACAATTTCAACAATAAACAATGTTAGCAATTGGGAATTTAAGTAATAAGCTTTTTATACATGCACTTTGTTATTACATTTAAGCAAGTGACCAGGTCAAACTTGAGTTGTAAGAATCTTTGTTTCTTTTACACAATCACATCAATTTAGCTCCATTATGAAGAGCTTATAAGACTAGCATATACACTATTTACACGTATGCAATCATCACAACCTCTATATCTCATCGTACGTTTAAAGATAATAAATGAACATATATCTTTTCCCTCTGTAGTTGCCACAAAAGATTCTTCATGGCCATATGTGCATCTACTTGATGATCGCATGTCATGATGGCGTGCATTTCAACTTTCAAGTTTCACTCGATTTTGACATGAACCAGAGTTTTTCACACCAAGAAATGAATTCATGAGGTGGGATTTAGGAATATGTGCTCTGTTTACCATGGATCAGTGTTGTTATATAGAGAGCTTGCAATTGATGAAGGTCTAGTCCATTCGTCCTCCATTAGAATAAGATTAAGTCGAATGATTAAGTTTTCTACAGCTTCTTCCTCCATTTTTGTCAATAAATCTGGTAATTGCTTCTCTTTCTGCAATCAATTTTCTCAGAATTAAATAAGCAGTGAAAGATAGATTTAGGGTGTTTGGATGTGTGTTTGTTGTTCGGGTGTTTGACAATTTCTGATTATTAAGAAATTTAAATTGCCAAAAAGGATGTCTTGCAAAAGAAAATAGGGAGTAAAGTCTCTGAGATTTGGTCAAATGAAGGGTTAATTAGGTGAAAATTTACTTTATAGTAGTTTTTTAACACAAATCCAAAAGCCCCCATATTTGCTAGCTAATAGCATGGTATACCCCCTTGAGAAATTGATGAAATTCCTTTTGCAAATAAAAATAATCATAAAAAGCATGGTGTACCTCTGTATCTTGATATAACTTGAGGTATTGCAAAGATTCCTTGTAGAATCCACAGTGATACAGAAGAACACCATAATCTCTTAGTTCTGTTGAATCGGCTTCTAGGATGATGAGCCGCTCACATGCTGTCCAATGAAGAAGATGTATTTAAATGAAAAACAAATCAGGAGAACTTGATTTGTTTTTGTTTTTAAGGTTTAAGTGAAGCATGAATTTAAAAGAAATATAGATAATGCACTATGCTGCTAAATTGTTACGTTTATCCAAATGTTTCTTAATAAACTCGTATAATTTGAATACTAGGGAAACCAGTTTGGTAACAAACGAATCAACAGGATATCATGTAACAATGCCCCAACCATGGAAATTTATTGATGATGGGTTGATTTGAGTTGTGTTTTACCTTAAACGGGTTGAATAAAAAAGTTAATCTAAAAGGGGAATGAATCGAACATGTTGAAGTCTTTCAAAAATCTAGATTATTATTGTAATATAATTGTTTTATTCAAAGACTTATCGTTTCATTCGTTAGATATAAATAATTATTATTATAGTTATATTCAAAGTTTAAATTATTATTGAAATAAAGTTGTTTTAAAATCATAATCAAGTAAACTCATCATAACTAATAGAGAATAGACAAAAATGTGTTTGTTGGCCAACCCAAGCCAACCCAGCATGTTACGACCCATTGAAAATATGACCTAAACAGAACCTGTTAGGCTGTTATCTAGCCCCGACCAGAGCTCACTTGTCACCTCTGGTAACTTTTAATGCAAAATCAAGAAATGTTTTTAACATATTTAATAAATGTTCCAAGTTTACATAAATTCTTCAGTGGTAAGAAAAGAAATGACAAACAATATACCAGCAAGTGCACGTCTTATGTCCCCAAAGCGGACACTGGTCCAAACACCACGTTCTAGCCTATGCCTGGCAGCCTTCACAGATGCAAGCTCCATACCACTACAGTAGGCAAAACACTGGTTCGATGGGAGCAGAAAATAGAAGTAGCAAAATGAAGCACGCCGGGTAAAATTGATTAGGGTCAAGAAGGGTCCAGATGGTTTGGGCCAACAGTAAAATTTGTAAATTATAGATGTATTAAATAAGAATACAAAACTATATTCTTAAAATATTAATATAAATATATATTAAATAAAACAATTTAAAGTGTCGTAAACAACTTTGAATAAGTGTTTGGCTACTTTGGTCGTTTCATCTTTAACAATTTTAATATTGACCCATTAGACCCATTATCAATCAAATACAACCCAAATTGACCTGTTTCCATGCATAGTGAAGAAATAGGACCTTTTGTCAACATTGGCTGATCTATCAGAGCAATGTGCAGCCTCTGCTGCTCTGAGAAATGGACTTTTAGTCTGGTCAAGTTGAAATGGCCAGAAAGCATCCTTCAAGTCTCTTAAAATCTGCACATAAAATTAATTGTTAACAGGTATTAGCTCCTTGCATTAGTATATTCTTTCAGCATATACATGTTAATGAACCTGCAGAACTTACGATATGTTTGTATGTGTACAGAATTTTTTCTAAAGTTATGTGTCTGTTGCTTTCTAAATATTGAAAGACTGCCTAACATTTGACACCAATGACATACTTGGTTAAACGTGCAGAACTAACAAAATGAAATGAAAAAAAAAATAGTAAATGAACCTGCAGGTGAATATCTCAACATAAAAGACAGGAGCCACCTTCAATAACAGGACTTCAGTTGTCATAACATCTTGTTGATCAGATTCTGTAGCTTTATGCTTGAGATAGCCTCTAGGAGAACCATAAGAATCAGTAGGGGAATAAACTTCAACATCGAATTTGAGGAGACCCCATGAACGTAGCATTTTCAGGATCTCAGAATATATCAGTGAAAGCATAGACATTGACCCCACACGGTGAGTCAAAACCTGCGCAGAAGGTAATCATGGCATAATGTTTTAGCTTTTTACAGAAAGTTGTGTAAATACATGGTAAAATGTTTTAAGAAAATAAGTAGTCCTACTGAATGAAGATAAACTGCTCGATGCTCCAAATGGTTGCTTGACTTGGTCCTACGAAAGCCCTGAATAGAACAAAAAAATACAAGAAACAAATCAAGATTGAGATTAATTAGAAGTAGCAAGGTGGGTGGGTCAAGTAGGTTCGAACTAGTTATTTTGAGTTGGTCACACGCAAAGGGTCCAGCATGTTGACCTAGGTACAGTTTTTGTCATTTTTATACATTATTAATGCCTTAAATATGAATTCTCTAGCAACATTATTACAATACAACCTCAATTCTCAAACAAGCTGATTTACGAGGTTTTGCCCAAAAAAATAGACTTTGGGCAAATTATCCTGTTTGACTAATTCCCCTTTTAGCTAAATTTTCTTATATGACCTGTTTATATAACACATAGCCCAAATTAACCAATTCATAGGTAAATGAGTCGAAATCACCACCTCTAACGTTATTAATTCATCTCTTTATTTTTATGGAAATAAATCACTTAAAAACCTTTAATGTTCACTAACTATATATTACTGAGTACTAAACGGATTTCATATTTCATGAATAAGAAACCAATTTTTACACAATTTTAACATGGATCTCATCTTTCTTCTCAAAATATTTAGTTTTCATGCTCCTTGGAGACTGTGAAGATCTTATAAACATAATCTAAATTTATATAGAAAATCTATAAACTATCAGCATGAATGGGGATATAGAGATAGATAGACCTTATCAACGTATATGTATCGTTCTAAGCACTCGAGAAAACCATCAGGGGACAATTTAAATGATAAATATGTGATATGTATAATGTAGTATGCATCTGCTGCATGGATTTGTTTTTGCAGATGTTTGGATGAATTATCTAGAGTTCGTGTATATCATACATCTCAAGAAGGGATCTTATAAACATAAATCTAAATTTATACAGAAGATCAATTAACTTTCAGCATGAATGGGGATATAGAGAGATATACCTTATCAACGTATATGTATCGTTCTAAGCACTCGAGAAAATCATCAGGAGACGATTTAAATGATGAATCGTAGCGTGAACAGTAACCCATAGAAAGATTATCCAATCTCCCAATAAAAGCATCAACAGGAAGCGCCACAGAAGAGTGAGAAATGAGTGAGTCATCTTCTGCTGCTATATAAAGAGCTGTTTTCCCTAAATCGACCTCTCCATTGATGATTATGCTTGTTTCCCTCTCTATTTTTGACAATTTCTTGATCTGTGAACAGAATCCCTCCCTTGCTTCCTGTTCCAGGACATCACATTCACACATATATTAGCCTATCATTCCCTTGAGAACATTTTCAACCACAAAATTCAAAATTAGTCAATTTCACTAGACAAGTTAAGCAGTGTATAAACGAACATTTGCTTTGTGAGCAAGATAGCGAATCAAGTAAACCAAGGCATGATTTGGACATAAATTTTTGGCTTTTTATACGAACCCCACAGGTTCTTGTAGGTAATTTGCAAATAGTCTCCCAAGATACAATGGTTTAAGGAATACTTATATGAAGCACACCAATTAACTATTTAAGTGAACCAAACCAAAGTGTAATTCTTTAATGTAATTATCAGAGTGCTTTACTGTGTTCTGAAATAGCACATTCATATATGCAAATACAGTGACTCTTTATACAAAATTGTGTCTCTTCGTTATATTCCTAAAAAGGTTGCAATTTACATGACAGGTTGTTACTCTTCGTTAAATAACCAATTAATTAACAGAAGATCACAATCATTCACGAAGAGCTGTGACTTTTTACTAAATTTTATAACTTTAAACTCATACAAATACACCATGTTAATCTACTCGACGAGAACGTACTAAATGCATCCATATCTATATATGCAACACTTTAGAAACTAACTTTTTGGAAAAATCTCAAAATCCTAATAATTCTAAAAAATCAGCATCAACCTAAAACCCTAGGCACGAATAATAACAGAAATCACAACAATGTTCTAATTTAACTTCTCATGTACGAAAAACAGGAGCCATACGAAGAAATTGAACTGAAAATCGAGCCAATTGAACGCGTGTTTCATGATATAACAATACAAGATGAACAGAAACGAATACCCTAGCGTAGGTGGTGTTGAATCCGGAAGAATCTAGGGCATCATGGAGTACGAATTTGAGGTCGTTCGGTGGTCGGAAATGGGATCGGCGGCACACGGCGGCGCCACCGCAAGTAGACGGCGGAGTTAAAGATGATGAGAAATGAGTAGGAAGTGATGATTGTTGAAGAAGAAAGCTACCGATAATCCATGGGGATGCTAATCCTCCACCCATTTCTTACTTTGATATCAACACAATGAACTGCTTGTTGGTTCGATAGAGTGTTTAGTTGGTTATTGACGAATTCGATTGTGAGTTTTAGTATTTTTACATTTTTTATTTCGTGTGTTGAACCTGAACCAATAACATGTCTGAATCATTAAGTGTTGAATCATTAAAATGTTTGAACCATTAAGAGCTAGTATATAGCTTAACTATTCAAAAGCAAATGTCTGACCAATTCAGATAAGATGTCTTAACCATTCAGACTCAGTATAATGTTTAACCATTCAGAGGCAAATGTCTGAACCATTTAGACATTTGCTCGCGAAACAAACAGTCTAAATCATTAAGTGCTGAATCATTCAGATATCTGAACCATTAAGAGGCTGAAACAAACAGCCCCTAAATGACTTAATCTAGACCTCGCTTTTTTATATTTTTGTTATCATGACTGAAACTGAAAATTTAACATGCGGGATATGATTACGTATATAAAAGCAACGTATGAAAGTATGATGACCAGGTTTTAGAAATCAAACATCTGTATCAAAGTGTTATATAACAGTATTGATGTTTTCCGCTAGGTATCGATCATGTTGTTCATGGCACCGGCATTTAAAAACAAGACTTGACATTGTAACAGTAGAATTATTAAACACATTGGTTATAAAGAAAGTAAAACAATTGGTAATTTATAAATTAAGAGAAAACAAATACAGAAGAAAAAAAATCAAAGCAAAACACGAAAACCCATAGTATGACATGTTAAACATTAAATCATCAGTAAAAACACAATAAAATTTATAATAAAACTGAAATAAAAGTAAAAAATAAAAGACTTAAACAGGTTGAAATTAATAAAGTCAAAAGTAAACAAATAAAAAGTTAAAAAGATAACAAACAACAAATAAAATTAAAAGCTTATTTTTTTTTAAAAGGTAACAAACATAAGAAAATGTAAAAGAGGGGGAAAAACAGTTGAAAAATAAAGCAACGGGGCTTGAACTTGCCATGTTTGCCTCGCACAGGACGTTTATCACTCAAGCCAACACCCCTTTGATATACACACTATGAGATTGTTGTGAGTGGTATGTGAGTGATCATCAATATTACCAAATGAGTGTAAGTAAATGAGTTACGCTTATTTAACATAGAATCTAAGATTCTCTTCTCATCAGTTATATAAAATCTAACCAACTCAAACGGCTACAACATGGTAAACAAAAATAAACTTTCTTGTTTTTCATTAGTAGTAACTACTCAACAATAACTTCTCATAAACATTTATTTTATATTAGCATTAACCACTTATCCATAGTAACTCTATATAACTATCGGTAGTGAGTCGTGACTTTATCATTATTAATCACTCATTTAACTATGTGCTTTTTGATTAAAATTTTCATTCATCGGTAGAAGATCTAATTATTAAACAAACTTTAGAGAACGAGTTTTATTCATGTTAACTCTTTCAGTCTTTAGGATGTAGTTCGATAAAACTATAACTACACATATACTCAAACTACAAGTCAATAAATAATTACACAATGTTAATATCTTTTAAAAAATTCTTTTTAAAAGTTCGGCGATTTCTTACGATGATATCTACATCATCACTATAAATTGTGATTGCAGTGAACTTTTAAAATAACAATTTATATTGTGATTACAGAGAACTTTTAAAATAACAATTTTGATTAGAGTGTGACTAAATTTATCAAACCCATATCCTTTCTTATCAGAATATCTACTGAATCTATTATATCATACTCGAGTAATTGTTAACTTTATAAAATATGTTATTGTGGGTTTGATATCAATTATTTAGGCATTTACAGTCATTCGCACCACCTTACGTTTGATATTAAAGCATAAATATCTTAATCTAAACTAACTGTAAAGCGTTATGTGGTTCGGTTTTGATAAACAATAAGATACTCTTAGAGATTGACAATGCAAATTATATGTATAGTTATATGACGTGACATTCTTAACTCGTTATTCTAATGAATATAAATATCCATACATCATGAAAATAAATCATACTCGGTTCATAGTTGCATAGTTAATGAAATAAAATTCTAAGATCATGTAGCACAACTATTTATATTCTTCTATGGCTACTTTGATTTTTATTCTAAACACGAGTGAACTTGAGTAAGCGAATTGAGTTTGAGCCTGAATTTATGGCTTATAGAGAGATATTAAATCGAAGTGAGCCGGCTGGTATCATTTTAAGCTTGAACCTTAATGAGGTAACAACATATCTAAAAGTAAAACCTAACTAAATATAAGAACTTATAGAGAGGTGTATTTACAAGTAAAAATACTTTAAACCTAACCAAAACATCTCTAGTTGTGATGCACTAGCGACCTTTGATGCCTATAAACCAATGCGAAAGAGAGAGAGAGAGAGAGAGAGAGAGAGAGAGAGAGAGAGAGAGAGTTCGCAAGGATGACATGACGAGAATAGAGGGTGGGTAAATTCCGTCTCCACTTACAGGGTCAGACATAAAATGTTAGAGGAGGAAGAGAGAGAGCCAAATAAGTAAGGGGAGAAGGGGAAGAAGCCGGTCAGGCTACCAAGTCATTGTCACTACAGATCTACAAAAAAAAATGTTTTGTAATTCAAAATCAGTATCAAAACTAGTATGAGTGAAACAAGTTCGGAGCCGACCCTATCCATAGGGTTAAAATTAGTTTGTAACCCCTACATTGAAGTTGATTTATAACCAGTCAAACCTAATTCGTACCAAATAAAGCCCCGGTTAAAACCTGAACAACCTCCAAACTTAACCACTCATTTCCTTCTATAGAGCCACTCCTATTTCAAACCCGTATCGACTTGACAGAATCGATGTTGATCATCTCTATCACAAACCTAACCAGTTTCAACTCTAAACAATTCAAACCCGGTCCTGATTTTACACTCTCTGAACCATCTCTAACACACTATTATAATATTATCTCACTTGTAACATAATAATGTTTCATAATTTCAAACCCAACATACCCGACCCACAATAGATGCGATTGCACCCCTTAAACCTTCAATAGATGCGTCTATCGTCCTCCCTATATACCCAATCCTTCATGTCGCCCCCCTCTTAGCCCTACCTGCAAATCTCCAAGGGCAGATCAGAAAATATATCCACTTTCGTACTTCCACCATATTGAACACAGGTACTTTCTTCCCCCTTTTGCTTCAATCATTTAATCCTACACAACTATATAACGGGACCCCTTTTCCCCAATTCGATTCCCACTATCATTCACAATGAGTCGATTAAACTCAAATTTAGCTCGAACCCTGTTCGATTTTCATCGATTAATGCTGTTTCCCATCTGGGTTTTGTTTTCGCATCAAAGATTCGTCGGTTTTGACGTTTTCTTGATTTTGATGATTTTTTTGGGGGTTGTCTGTTTGAAGCTGTTATTAAACTCAAAATTAGCTCGAACACTGTTCGATTTTCATCGATTAATGCTGTTTCCCATCCGGGTTTTGTTTTCGCATCAAAAATTCGTCGGTTTTGACGTTTTCTTGATTTTGATGAATACAGTGGGGTTTGTCTGTTTGAATTTGTTAATTCGTGAATGTGAGATGAAATGATGAATGTTTCAATCGTTAATCGGTGGGTGTGGGTTATTTATTGTGTGGTTTGTTCTATTTGTGGGATTTATGTAAAAGTTTGAGTTTTTGTTTGCAGAGATGGCGATTGTGCCATCGAAGAAGATGATAGCCATTTGCCACTGTGGGGGAGAGTTTGAAACGTATGAAGATGGGTTGATGGGGTATAGTGGTGGGGAAGCTTATGCTGTTGATCTTGAAGTTGATATGCAGTTAAGTGGTTTTAAGCAAGAGATAGCTGAAACTGTTGATTTAACTGTGGATGGGATGGTAGTGAAGTATTTTTTGCCTGGAAATAAGAAGAATCTTATTACGGTTTCGAAAGATAAGGACTTTCATCGAATGGTGAATTACTATAAAGAATCTGATCAGTTGGAGGTCTATATAATGAATGAATCGACGCCTGCTAAAACTCCCAAGAAGAAGCCTGTTCGTAGGTAATTGTCATGACCTTACCTTTTAAAACTTCCATATGTATGCTTTTATTTGTATATGATTATGCATAGTACGTTTGGATGATTGTTTTATGTGGATGTGCCTTTAGTATGATCACTGCGAGTCGAGAATCACAAACTATTGGTCGAGAGTGTTTGGGTAAAAGTGATTATGATTATAATATTTATAGATTTTATGTCAAACTAATGCCATAAGAAAACTGATTATGATATAAAGGTAAGATACTAAGATTACCTACCATCTCTAGCTTCAACGCATCTCAAATTTAGATGCGTAAAATTTGAGATAATTGCTTTCAACATGCGCCTTTAAAAGTTCCATATGTGTGGTGCATTTTGATGATCACTCTAAGTTGTAATTGGTCCTGAGTTTTCGGGTAAACCTGATTCTGATTATGGTTATTAAGGTCAAAACAATCAGATCCACAGAAGCAGGTAAGAAGTTATCGTTTGAATTTGATTACTGAAATAAATGCACATCCATGCTTTGAATCTATGAGTACCCTTTGGTTATTTTATAACGCTCTCATAACATTTGTGGACCGTTCTAATGATTTTCTATTTTGTTTTTGTTATTTTATAAACATAGACCACAAAAGAGACCAGCTGAGACACAAGTGGTGCCAATTTTACCGCCTGCTGACCTGGCCCCACCAAATATAATCCCTCTTAACGAAGTTATTGACATGGATACAGCCAATGGGATCACTCCAATTCCTGCCCCAGTTCCCGTCAATCCTTTTCCTATGTCTATAGTTAATAATGAGCAACACATAGGTGCAAAACAATGGGAGAATCTTATAACGGGTGTAGGTCAAAGATTCCATTCGTTAGCTGAATTCCGGGAGGCTTTAAGAAAATATTCAATTGCTCACGGGTTTAATTACGTGTACAAGAAAAATGAAAATCAACGGGTGACTGTAAAGTGCAAATCAGAAAACTGTCCATGGCGTATTCATGCATCAAGATTATCAACCACCCAATTAGTTTGTATTAAAACGATGAGACCAACTCATACTTGTCAAGGTGGTTCAATAAAACCTGCATTTCGGGCTACAAGAAGTTGGGTTGGAAATCTAATAAAAGAAAAGGTTAAAGATTCTCCAAAGATCAAGCCAAAAGACATTGCTAATGATCTTAAACGTGATTATGGAATTGAGCTTAACTATTCACAAGCAAGGCGTGCTAAAGAATATGCAAGAGAGCAACTTTTAGGTTCTTACAAAGATGCATATAGTGAATTACCATTCTTTTGTGAGAAAATTATGGAAACAAATCCGGGAAGCCTTGCTAAATTCTGTACAAACGAGGATTTAAGTTTTCATCGTCTTTTTTTATGTTTTCATGCATCAATTTCCGGTTTCATACAAGGTTGTCGGCCCCTTCTCTTTCTTGATAGCACACCTTTGAATTCAAGATACCAAGGAATGTTGTTGACCGCCACATCAGCAGACGGTGATGACGGGGCTTTTCCAGTGGCTTTTGCAGTTGTTGATGAGGAAACTAGTGACAACTGGCACTGGTTTTTAAGTGAGTTTAAGAATTTGGTTTTAGGTCACGGGCCAATTACTTTTGTGGCTGATTTTCAAAAGGGTTTAAGGGAGTCTTTGCCTGAAATATTTGGCGGGGAATGTTATCATGCTTATTGTTTAGGTTATTTAGCCGAGAAATTAAATAAAGATTTAACAGGCCATTTTTCACATGATGCTAGAAGACTTATGGTTGAAGATCTTTATGCTGCTGCTCATGCACCAAAACTTGAGGGCTTTGAAAAATATACAGAAGATATGAAAGCCATTTCACCCGAAGCTTATAATTGGATCATACAAAGTGAGCCGGATCATTGGGCTAATGCTTTTTTTGGAGGTTTGAGGTACAATCATATGACTTCCAATTTTGGTAACTATTTTTACTCATGGGTATCTGAAGCAAACGAATTGCCAATAACCCAAATGATAGATGAATTAAGGGGTAAATTGATGCAACTGATATACACACGTAGAGTTGAATCAAGTCAGTGGTTAACCCGATTAACACCATCTATGGAGGAAAAATTAAAAACCGAGATGTTAAAGGCACATTCTGTTCAAATGTTACGGTCACATGGAAGCAAATTTGAGGTTAGATTTGGTGAAAGTATTGATATTGTTGATATTGAAAATTGGGATTGTAGTTGTAAAGTGTGGTTGTTGACTGGATTGCCTTGCTGTCATGCTATTGCTGTTTTGGATAGTTATGGTAGGAGCCCATATGATCATTGTTCAAGATTTGTTCATGTTGAAATGTACCAATTGGCGTATGCAGATTCTATTAATCCGATACCTAATTTAGAAAGATTAATGGATATTGAATTAGATGACGGTCCAATTCTTGTTACTCCTCCACCCAATATTCGGACACCTGGCAGGACAAAGATGAGGAAGGTTGCACCAGGCCGTGTTGGGCCTGCTGACTTTCTTAAGCGTCAACTTCAGTGTGGAAAGTGTAAAGGCCTTGGTCACAATAAGAGATCTTGCAAGTATGTTTTTCTTTCTTAAAAATTATATTGTTTCTTGACACCGTAGATCACATTCAACATAAATATAATCATCTGATCTTTGGAGTCCGGTCACTTTCACATTCTTCTATGTGAATCGTGTTGGTATATCATTGATTCATCAGATGTGGCAAAATGGCCGGGTTAGGCGGGTTAGTTAACTGGTCAAAAGACTCCAAACGTATAACTTTTTTGATTCAGCTTGACCTATAACACTTTTTCCGCTTTTTATATTAAATCTTTATGAATTTTATGGGGTCGGACACGATTACCAAAATTATACTTTTTCTAATACTTCTCCATGTTTTGAACAGTTTTATTTGTGAGGTCTGGTGCATTAAAACCACACTCTGGGTGATTTTAAACCAGTTTTGACGCGTTCTCTTACTATTAGAGATAAAACATAACCCAACTTAACCATAATTGAGGATAATTATATATAATCCGCATGATTATTATTTATTAGGAGCAAGAAAAGCACTAAAGGGGTATTTGAATATTCATTGTCATAGTTATTTGCATGACTTTAAGAATCAGATTACAACACAAATATCTTGATGTAGTAGTTAAAATCTTACATTTACCAAGGAAACGTGTTGCTCGTGACAGTTGCTAGCTTTTCCAAATTTGATTATTTTGGCTTTAAATAAGCAAATAGTCGTTATCATGAGTGTTTTTCCAAACGCAGCAAAATTGATTGTTGATTCAAGTCAACAAAAATAGGAACATAGACAAAATAAGGTAAGATAGAAACAATAGATTGAATACACAAATTTTATGCGGTTCATGGTTACTGTTTTTTTTTGTTTTTTTTTTTATTTTTTTAATTATCAAATATCACAACAATTGCATAGTACGTGAAAACTAAACACATTATAATAGAAATTTATAGTTACTGTTTATTCTGATTAGTATCTGTGAGAACCTGTTATTAGAAAACTCATGGTTGATGGACCCAACCAATACCCGCCAATTGTGACCCGCCCATCTTGTCACCTATATGTTTGGTCAATGAAGTTAGACTCCAATGTATGGCCCAAGCCTGACTTCATTTTCAACAATGGTGTCTTTATGTGTAAAAGTTTCCTGCTTTTGACAAATCTTTTCCTCCTTCATTGCTTTTACAAATTTTACTTCTTTTTCATAATTTATTACTTGTTTTCATAGTTAACGAGTTGGTTTCTGTTTTCAGAGAGGCTCACGAGCACTATGCAACAACTTCTTGAAGATGATAAGGGGGATAATGTGCTCGGAAATAATAATTTTGATGGATGAAAAACTTTGAATTTTTGCCTATTAAATGTAAATGTTGATAGTGATTTTATAGGAGGTTTTTGAGGTTAAATTGCTTAGTATAAGCTATTGATCGTTAGTTATTTGTGGTCTCTATGAAGCAGTTGATAGAGGTTTTTTTTGTCATGCATAGCATTTTACTCATGGTGACCAAGAGTTACTTTCGGTCTAAAGGGTGTTTTTTGTTCTTCATTTAATTCTTTTCAATAAGTTAAAATTAAATTGTTCTTTTATTAATGTTTCATTGTTTTGGCATGTTTCAAGTTAAATATGGGGGTATATAACGTGATGATAGAATTTGTTGGAACCATTGGATTTATTATCACTGTTATTGAGGGATAATTTAGGTGTCTAAAGGTATTGCAATCTTTACATAACTTGAAAATAAAGGTCTTGTTATATGTATGCCATTGTTTATAACTTAGATTTTTTAAACCTGTTTGACTCGTTCAAATAAATGAACGAATTATTTATATTTTTGTTATTTGTTTTGATTTATGAACTTGTTGGGGAAATATTTAAAATTATAGGATTATCTAGTTGGTAAATATATTTTTTTAATTTAAACAATATAGCTATTGAGAAATTTTATAAGAATTCACAGAAACCATAAAGAGAATGAGCGGCATCCTGCTGGACACATTAAACCTCTAGGAGTGATGTGAGCGTGATAGCCCTTGCCCTGAAGTAGAGGCGGGCAAATTGGGTTTTTTGCCAAACTGAATCGGTTTATAAACCGGACCGGTTTTTTTTACTTGGTGGGCAAACCGGTTTCGGGCCCTAAAAACCCAACCCTATCTCAACCGGTTCAGACCGGGTCCTAAACCGGTTCGGGCCCAAATCGGTTCGGTTTGAGTTTTTTTTTTTAATTTTTAAATAAAATACATAAAAAACATACAAATCTTTGTAAGTTTTTTTTAATTATAAATGAAATAAATAAAAATCATAAATAAAATACATAAAGAACATACATTTAATTGTGCTAAATTACTTAAACTTTTTTTGCCAAACGTCTAAATGAAATACATAAAAATACATAAAAAAGATTACAAAACAACTAAGATTCTATGTCGCTTGAGTCTTGAGAATTGAGATGTTTTTATTCTTCGCCCCCTAACTCGAGTTATTACGAAGATAATTATCATATGCCGCTTCATCATCGGTCATTTCAGGTGTCAATTCACCGTCTACTTCATCTTCATATATTTCGCCTTCAAATTCCAATTCTCATTCAAGTGAGCATTTGTCTTTAATTCTTTCAGCTGCATCCAAATAATCCTTCAAGCAAATACACATTTCAACTGCTTCGGGAGTGAGTCGGGTTCTTCGTATTGATATAATCCTGCCACTAACAGAATAAGCAGATTCCGAAGCTACCGTGGAAGCTTGGACGGTTAGTAAATCTCAGGCCATGGTGGATAGGATGGGAAATTGATCTTCCTTACCTTTCCACCAAGCCAACAAGTAAAAATTTTAAAATTTTATGGAGTCATGGTGGATAAAAAGTTTGTTCCACCATACCTCCCGAGTTCACTACTCGGAGTGTTACCACGTTGACGTTTAATACATTCATCTCTTAAAGTATTATACAAAGCAAACATTGGATCACTTGAACCTTCGTCATGTGCCGCATGCCTCATAGACTCATGTATGTTTGATGTTTCACCATATTTTGCTAAATAAACATCAACATTTGGCCTAAACGTGCGTTAAAATTAACTTTTACACTTTGACCATAATATGGGTTTTCTTCTTCTAAATCCAAATTAAAAGTAATTTTATCAAGTAAAGTTTCAACCCTGACGTATTTAAACAAGGGTTTAAGGCAGCGACACATGTAATAACCGGAGGCATTTCTTTAATATTTTTTAAGTTTTTCTTTCATTGGTGGTATTATATCCGAATAAGGTCTACTCCTAAATGACAACTCATTTAATTTTAAAGTCATTAAGTAAATTTGGTAAAGTACTAGTGGACTTGTTAGATAATAAACTCCAGAAAAACAAGTAGTTGCGGTTTTAAAAACATTAAGCATTTTGCTTATTTCTTCAATAATAGCCCAACCCGATGGATGGTAAGTCGAAGCCTTTCCATGACTCACCAAAGTATTATGAAAGGCTATTAAACTTTTTTTTTGCTCAATAGCCTTTTCAAACATGTTACAAGTCGAACTTCATCTTATAGGTACATCCCAATTCGGACCTAAACATTTGGAATTTGCGTCTTTACAAAACTTGCGATACCTACTATATTTTTTGTTACTGCTAAAAAATATTCGTTTAAAACTATCTTTTATTGTTTCGATAGTTTTTAAACCGTCTTGAACGGCTAAGTTTATGATGTGCGCAACACATCGACTATGAAAAAACATACCGTCACAAATTGGTTTGTATTATAATTTTAGATGTTCTATCGCAAGCTTATTATTTGACGCGTTATCAAAAGATATTGACAAGATTTTGTTTTCCAGTTTATATGTATTAATAAATTTGTCAATATGATAAAAAATATTTTGACCAGTGTGAGGATAACTAAACAATTCAAACGCAATCGTATGTTTCATCATTTGACACGAATCGGGTTCAACCAAATGGGCAGTGACACAAATGTACGAGTCCGGTGAACCGTGAGGATTCGACCAAACGTCACTAGTTAAGTTAACACCGGTTTGTGAATTTTCAAAATAAGAAATTAATTCATTTTTAGCTTTTTTCCACAGTTTCAAGCAATCTTTTCTATGTGTAGCACGACTTACATGTGTGTATCGCGGTTGGAGAGTTCGTTGAATTAGCTGAGTCAAACGTTTATTGTCAAAGTCCTTGAATGGTAAGCTTTCTTGGATGACAAAATGCGCCATTTGCTCTCGAACCGCATCAACATTGTAAGCCCATAAATTACCGTCATTTGTCATCGAAGTTTGACCTCGAGACGGTTCTCCTTTTAAAGCTTTGTAATATTTTAATTGAATGTGATTTTTCAAAGTACAATTCGCATCCTTTGAAAAAAATTTGAAACACAATTCGCAACGAGCCTTATTCGGACCCCTTGACATTTCATACAAATCATAGTTACACCAAATCTCTGGGTTTCTATTAGTAAGGATAATCCGAACAACCACATTTTGAGAAGATGCATCACAACCAACCGAAGATTGAGCACTAAAAGAAGCCATTGTTGAGATTTTTTGATTGTTGTTAAGAGAAAGTGAGCGTTTTTAAGTTTTTAGAGTGTAGAGAGAGTTTTTGATTGTTGTGATTCAACCAAAACACTCACAACTTATTTATAGTAGTGTAAGGGGGTTAAATTGGTGAAAAAATGCCAAAAAACGGCTATATGGAGGCTCCCAATGGCTATATAACGGCTATATTTTTAAAAATGCAAAACCGGTTTGGAACCGGTTTGGAACCTACCGGTTTATAAACCAGTTTGAGCGCCCCATCTCCCAAACCAATTTAGGCCCGGCGGGCCGGTTTGGAACCGAATCGGTTTGGGCCAAACCGGTTTCGAAGCCCAAAAAACCGGTTTTCGAACCGGTTTGGAAACCCAAACCGGTTTTTTTGCCCACGTCTACACTTCACGCCTTTCCCAGCTTACTACATTCTTCATTCTTCCATGCTAATAGTCTCCTTTACTCTTTGCCTATAAGATATTTACACTTGACCCCTCAAAGCATTAAAGAGATAATTTTCTTAATTGAGTGGTATATCAAGAAAGAAAATAAAAACTGATGTGACACTAATATAATACAAAGTAGATAAAAGAGTAAATTACTATCTGCATCCCTGATTTTTTTTCTTAAACTAACTAGTTGCATCCTTTAATTTTAAAAACATCATTATGTCCCATGACTTTTTTAATTTTTCATCCATTTGAATCCTAAAGGCTGACGGCATTAATTTTTCTATTAATTTTTATACAAAGACTAAAATACCCCTATCAATTTAAACTCATCCACCCACCTATTTCTTCTTCTTCTTCTTCACATAGCTTAGATATATAATCTCTTCCTCCGCCACCACCACCATCGTCGTCATAACAACCATAAAAACACTTGATCTAGACTCCAACTCACCGCCATCCACCACCGTCACAACACACCTCCCACCACCTAATAACCACCATAAAACCCTTAATCTAGACTCCGACCCACCACCATCCACCACAGTCACAAAACACCTTCCACCACCGTCACAGAACACCTTCCACCACCCAATAACCACCATCATCAACTTTATATCCACAAATCACCAATCGAAACCCTAAATCATAGAAATGTTTAAGAATCAATCTATCCACAAAACCCACATCTGGCAAAAATCTCAAATCAAAACTCCATATTCGGTGAAAACCCATGATTTCTTGGCAGTGTTGGTTGATGTCTGTGGTAGTAGTGATGAGGGATGTGGTGGTGGTGACGTGCAGTCTGTGGTGGTGGTGGTGGTGTAGAGAGAGAGAATAGGGGGAGAGTGTTTGGTGGTGATCTTGTGGTGACGAGCAGTTGTGGTGGCGGTGATAGGGGTTGTGGTATTGGTTGCTTGGTGGCGGTGATAGGGCTATGGTGGCGGTGATAGGGGTTATGGTGGCGGTGACAGGGCAGAGGCTGTGGTGGCGGTGACAGGGCAGGGGCCGTGGCTGGGGGTGACGAGGGCCGTGGTGGTAGTGACAGAAGCTTATGGTGGTGGTGGTGATAGAAGCTTATGGTGGTGGTGGTGGTAATAGAGATTAGGGAGGAGAGATAGAAACAATGTGTGTGTGTGGGTGAGGGGATGTGAGAGAGTGTGTGTGTGTTTTAGTAGGTGAAAGTGAAAGGATAAGGTGGGTGGGTAGATCCCATTATTCTTTTTAAACTTTCGGGGACAGTTTAGTCTTTAAAAAGATTTTAGCAGAAATATTAACGGTGCTAGTCATATGTACTCAAATAAAAATAAAACGTTAGTAGGCAAATAGATGGATTTAAACATCATGGATTCAAGTAGTTAAAATTTACAAACATTAGAGATACAAATAATAATTTACTCTAGGTAAAAACACAAAATACTTTTTAGGACATACTTTATTACCTAGAAGAAGAGAGCACTAATAATAAATAAACTTTGGAACATAAAATAATGAGTAAATTACACTTTTCATCCTTTAGGTTTGTAGTAAATTTCAGGTTTCGTCTTTAAATTAAAAAGAATTACAATAAACATCCTTCATGTTTAAAAAGCTTGCACTTTTTATCCTTTACTCTAACAAAAGTTAAATTTATCTGTTAAGTCAAGTCATGTGCTTTGCA
Source organism: Flaveria sonorensis (assembly GCA_025506505.1). NCBI lineage: Eukaryota > Viridiplantae > Streptophyta > Magnoliopsida > Asterales > Asteraceae > Flaveria > Flaveria sonorensis. The sequence continues at coordinate 5,369,863 of CM046429.1, forward strand.
CATGAGGGTAGTTTAGTCTTTTAACATATTTAACTAAAAAACAAAAATATGAACACACACACACACACACACACACACACACACACACACACACACACACACACACACACACACACACACACACACACATATATATATATATATATATATATATATATATATATATATATATATATATATATATATATATGAGAGAGATCAAATAAAAACCATGTTTATAATTGAAAACCGTGAAAACCACCACTACATAATCACATAATTTGTACTTGATATATCTTTTTAATTGTTTAAAATATATTTGCGTAAACTTCAACCTTATTTTTTAATTTAAACTCCAAGAAACGACGATGTTGACGAAACAACTTACGTACACATAACTTGTATGAGTTACATGTACGTAACTCTAAGTTGTACACTTGATAACACGTACTTACATATACGTAACTCTTAGTTGTATATTTTGTAACACGTACTTATATATATATGCAACCCCTGGTTTTCATGATTTTTATTTATAACATGGTTTTCAAGGGATCATTCCTCTCTCTCTCTCTCTCTCTCTCTATATATATATATATATATATATATATATGAAAATGATCCCTTGAGAACCATGTTTTAAATAAAAATAATAAAAACCAGGTTTTCATATATATATATATATATATATATATATATATATATATATATACAACCCATGCTCTTTCTATTAATCACCATCTTTCTCTCTCTCTCTCTCTCACTTACTTACTCTATCTCTCTCTTTCTTACTTACTCTATTTCTCTCTCTCTCTCTCTCTCTCTCTCTCTCTCTCACCTTACGAGATCTCCACTGAAACCACCAATCGCCACTGCCATCTTGAATACCTCCGGCTGTCGCCACTATATTATAGGTTACCTTCACCACCTATCGCTGCCCTCCATTTGTTTGGACCACTAGCTAATGATGGAAACCCCCTCTCTCTACTCTCCCCCTCTCTCTCTCTACACCCACAAAGAACATAGTCACTTGCCACCTCCTCTCCGCTATCATCGATGACCACTGCTCCTTCGCCATCATCGGCCACCACCACTCCCCATCGTCATTTCTCTGCACCAGCTACTATCTCTCTCTCTCTAGATCCATATTTACCACCTTCATAACCATCATCTTCCCTAAAATACTAGACGAGAGTTCAAGGTAAAGAAACACATATAGATCTGTGGTGGGTTTGAACATCAAAGCATAAAACATATCGATTTTGAACAAGAAAGAAACTTTGGGTTTTTTTTGATTTGATTTCTTATGAGGTTGATATGGGTTTGAAGAGTGTGGTTGGAAAGTTGTCATATTTTGGTATTGAAAAGTCAGCAACAAAGAGGGGAGGGGGGTGGTGCGGTGGTGGCAGATGGCGGCGGTAGGGTTGTGGTGGAGGTTGAAGAGAGAGGAGAGTTGGGTAAATTCATTTTAATAAGAATTTTTAATATTAAACACATTAAATTGAAAAACAATACTTTTAAGAGTAAAAAGACCAAACTACCCTCATGTGCACATGACCTGACTTCACGACCAAATTTAACGTCTGTTAGAGGAAAAGACGAAACGTGCTAGTTTTTTTTTTAAATATAAAAAATGTTTACTGTAATTTTTTTTCGTTTAATAACGAAACTTGAAATTTACTACATAAAATAATGAGTAAATTACATTTTTCGTCCTTTAAGTTTGTAGTAAATTTTAGGTTTCGTCCTTAAACTAAGGAAATTACAGTAAACATCTTTTATGTTTAAAAAGGTTTGCATGTTTCATCATTTCCTCTAATGGACGTTAAATTTGTCCGTTAAATCCAGTCATGTGACTTGCACATGAGGGTATTCTAGTCTTTTTATCCTGATAAGAACTAATCTTGTAATTTGATAAAAAACTAATAATAAAAACAAGAAACGCCTTCTTCCTTTTGCCCTCTCTCTCTATATCTATCTGTCTATATCTTTCTATATATGTATATATATATCATGGATGATGAAGATAGGGGGAAGGGTGGGCATGGGATGAAGAAGCAGATGGTGGTGTGGTCACGTGAGAAATTTGCAAGCAACCATCTGAACTCGGTCACCACCAATCAGTCAACCACCACCCTGCTCCGGTGAACTCCACCTCCATTCGCTCAGCCACCACCACCATCCCGACCCATCCCTTGCTCCGGTGGTCTCCACCTTCATTCACCCTCTTTCTTCACTCGGCCACCACCACCACCGTTACCAATCCCCTGTTCCGCTGGTCTCGGTCACCACCACCACCACGACCCATCGCCTACTCTGGTGGCCTTAACCTTCTTTCACACACTCTCTTTCTTCACTCGGCCTCCACCACCACCATGACCCATCCCATGCTCCGAAACAGATCTAACCATCTCCACCGCCTATCACGAAGAGCACTTGCAATCAGCTAAGGAGCGATGACGAGACTGATGGTGGTGGTGTTGATGCTACGGTATAGGAGCAATGAAGTAATCAGTCGGATTTTCAGTGGGGCTGGCCGGAAATTTTAGGTGATGATAGCTGGAGTTTTGGGTGAAGATGATAAAGGGTAGAGAGAGAGAGTGGTAGTTTAGGGTTTTTAGAGTAAGAAAAAAAAGTATACTTATTTTTCTAGATTTTTTATTTTTAAAGGTGAAATGACTAATTTGCCCTCATGTGCATCGCACATTACTAGACTTAACTGAAAATATTAACGTCCGTTAGCGTAAAGAACGTAAACTATCATGAAATTTAAACGTAAAGAATGTTTACTATAATTTTTTTAGTTTAAAAACAAAAACTAAAATTTACTATAAACTTAGAGGAAAAGTCTAATTTACTAAGTAAAATAATACTAAAAATAGACCCATGTTCTCAAAATCTGACCCATGCCTAAAACCCTGTTTGAAACCCCAAATCTCACACACCTATTCCTCACCTGTTTCGATACTTCCAAAGCTTCCCAACGGCCCTCACAAAGCCCATTTCATCAATTTCATCATCGTTTTGATCGAAATTTGTAATCATCCACTTATATATACATAGATTCATACACACTCTCACTGTAACTTCAAAAGATTGCTCAAATTTCCCCTGATCGGAGAGGTAAGTCACAATCAATCGGCCCCTAGTAGTTACATTTTCATCAAGAAAGTTTCAATCTGTCATCTTTTTCATCGAATTCGTAAGCCCATTTGTTTTGATTTTCGTGGGTTGTATTGGTAGCACACTGATCTAAGTTCGCCTTTGATTGAGCTAGAAAGTGAAGATTAGTTGTGATTTTTGTAGATGATATGATGAACATCTGATTGTGTTTATTGTATTTACTTTTTTGGGTGTATTATGAAATTAAAAATGTGTTCTTTATGATTAACATGTTTATGATAGGCCTCATATTTGTTAGAAACTATAGTGTAATAAGTTGATTTGAGTTTGGGGGAAAAAAGGATGATAACTATGGAAAACAAGTAGATGTAGAATGGAGAATGAACTCTGTGTGGTCGTGAAATTTGAAGAAATTGATTTCATTTCTTTAATCGAAGAAGTTTTAAGTTTGATTGTAAAAATCAAAGTTGTAAATGATAGGTTTCTTGAGATTTATGCTAATTGTTATGATTCTTGCATAATTTTCCAGGTTTGTTATCAGATTGTTGAAATGGCAACATATATTTCTAATATGCACATTGCTATTGCAAGATCATCTGCCTTTTCTTCTCATGAAATTTCAAAGTCAAGCATTGCAGCTTTTGGTAGTGATGTTAAAGGGCCGTCATGTGCAAAGCTTAAAAGCTCATGTCACATAGCTTCTACGCGATTACCATCTCAAAATGCTAAATTTGGTGCTTTGAGATCTAGAAAGATGATCACAAAAGCCATGTCTGATTCTAGTGACACAAAACCCCTTCCAGGGCTTCCTGTTGATCTAAGAGGTTAATTTTTTGAACCGTTGTGGATGATATATTTATGCTTATATATATAAGAAATGAGTTTACATTTGTTGCGAGAAAATAGTCTATTTTCTCGTTATATTTGTTATAATTTAATGACGCTATGAGCTATTTTTAGGGAAGAGGGCATTCATTGCTGGTATAGCTGATGATAATGGATATGGTTGGGCAATAGCCAAATCTCTAGCTGCTGCTGGTGCTGAGATTCTTGTTGGCACATGGGTCCCGGTATGTTACCGATCCTTATGTAGATTAAAGGTGGCAAGATGGGCGGGTTGGGAACAGGTCATACTTAATATTGGTCGAAGTAGGTATGGTTGAGTTGGGTTGACCCATTTCTGATAAAAAAAACAACCTAAATTGATCCATTCATAAGTAAACGGGACAGAATTTTCTACCTTTACTAAATATCCTTATGGTATTTAATATGTATTTTGTTGTTGATGACTATTCACCTTTTTTAGGCGCTCAACATATTTGAGACTAGCCTTCGAAGGGGGAAGTTTGACGAATCACGTGTGTAAGTGTATATATTCTACCATGTTTTTACCTATTTTAAGACAATATTATTATTGGTCAACTAACCAATAAGTCTTTTCGTTATAGGTTGCCAGATGGTTCGTTGATGGAAATTACTAAAGTGTACCCACTAGACGCTGTCTATGATACTCCTGAAGATGTCCCCGAGGATGTAAGTCCACACTTTTATGTAGACTTTTCGGCAATTTATGTGGGAGGAAAAAAATGGAATGAAAACTCTTATATCGCATAACCATTATGCTGATTATGCAGGTAAAAACAAACAAGCGTTACGCGGGGTCCTCAAAGTGGACTGTTAAGGTAGTCATTTCATGAATCATGTTTTGTTTTATTCTCACTTCAATGCTAAGTCAAACATTCCTGAAAAAACCTAAATTTATGTTTTGTAGGAAGTAGCTGAATCTGTGAAAGAGGATTTTGGAAGCATTGACATTCTTGTGCATTCATTAGCCAATGGACCTGAGGTATGCTTTGGACATCATTCTTTTGTTTATTGATGCTAGTATATATTAGTACATGGGTCATGCTTACTAATTAACCTGTGCATGTAATATATTCTCTCGTAATCGGTATTAAAGATTCTTCTTAAGCATGGTTTGCAGTAGAGGTGGCAAAGTGGGCGGGTTAACACAGGTTGGTAATGGGTCAAAGTGGAAATATTTTGTGGGGGCCTTAAAGGGTCGGGTTCATCCTGAACCCTTTTTGTCCAGACTTATTTTATGTTTATACAAGAAGTTAATGTGTCGTATATGATCACATGAAAAATATGTCATGTCAGTAATGTTGTATGCATCAAATATAGATTTCATTCCCTTTCAACCTGTTTGATTCGCTCACTCGTTAGCTAAATTTGTTGATTGGGTTCATTGGACCCCTTTGAGATGGATCAAAACCAAGTCAACTCGTTTATAAGTAAACGGGTCAAGACTGATACCTCTGTTTTGCAGGTTAGCAAACCTCTTTTAGAAACATCAAGGTATGGGTATCTTGCTGCCATATCAGCATCCAGCTATTCTTATGTATCTTTGCTCCAGCATTTTGCCCCAATAATGAACCCAGGTATGATTCTCATCTCAAAGTTCATCTACATTGTCAAGGTCAAAATTATAATTTGCAAAGTTGAGGTTAGTTATTATAATGCAGGTGGTGCTACAATTTCTCTGACCTACATTGCTTCTGAAAGGATCATACCTGGGTAATTTCTTTTATTTTACATATTTCATTTCATTTGAAGATTTTTTTTTTCAAATTTCTCAATTTATCTTAGAAACAGTCCTTAATTGCACCTTTTTCAATGCAGATATGGTGGAGGTATGAGTTCAGCGAAGGCTGCTTTGGAGAGTGACACACAAGTTAGTTCCTGTATCCCAATTTTTTTCTAAATGTTGGTGTTTAATTGGATTCTAATAATTATAACTATCGATTAATAAACACAGGTTTTGGCATTTGAAGCTGGTAGAAAGCATGGAATCAGAGTGAACACCATATCTGCAGGTACTACAATAACCTTGCTTCTTTTTTTCTCTTATAATAAATTATTTTTCTCATCATTATAGAACAAATATAACAAAATTTATCTGTTACAAAATTGGTTATGTTGTGTTAATTTGTCTTGAATATAAACCAGGACCACTAAGAAGTCGTGCTGCCAAGGCGATCGGTTTTATTGATATGATGATTGATTATTCATTAGAGAATGCACCACTACAAAAAGAATTATCAGCAGGTCAGTATGAATCTCATTAAGCAAGTCAAATATAATGAATGCCAGGTCATCACTTTATCCATTTTACCAACAAAATGAAATTTCCAAGTTTGTACCAAATTTGCATATCATGTCGAGTTTTTATTAATAAATTATTCGTGCAGAACAAAACTGTCTTTTGTTGCTTCATTCTAACAAACTTTAGGGTAACAAACAATAAATTTAATAATTCTTTTGGAGAATATGTGATTGATTGTGTTGTCCATTCTAATTTTTTTGTTTTTTAAACAGAGGAAGTGGGAAATGCTGCTGCATTTTTGGCATCACCATTGGCTTCAGCCATCACAGGAACAGTGTTGTATGTAGACAACGGACTGAATGCAATGGGAGTTGGAGTCGACAGCCCGGTTTTTAAAGATCTTGACATCCCAAGAGCCGACAAACATTAAGGTAGTGAACCAGCACAACGTTGTTTCGGTTTTTCAAATAAAGTTGTAATTGCATTGTTCGGATAGCTTAATTGGGTTCACAGTTTTACATTAAGATGAGAGGGTTGGTGGTTAATTTTGACATTGTTGTATGTGTAATGGTCATAAATTGTTGACATACTTAGAGCTTGTTGGTAAAATGATCAATGGTTGTGATACATTTTTCTTCTAGTGGTGTGAGCTCATATGGTATAGCTAGTTTGAGTTTTGTCAAGATTTCTGTTTACATCCTAGTGTAATCTCCAACTAAAAAGGTTGTGGATTCTTGTGCCGTAAGATTTGATGATTTTATTTTGAAAAAATTTTTAGGTGATGGTCTTAAAAAGAACAATCAAAATAAATTATTTGTAAGCAGGTTGAAATGGCTTGTATTAAATAAACAAATTATTCATGGAGGATTCAGAATTACAATTTACCCTTAAGTTGATTTATGCTTATCTATGTTTTAAAAATCTAGAGGCATTGTTACATGATAACTTTTGTTACAGATCATGTTTCTTACACAAAATATCAGTCATATATTTAACAAATAACACATAGGGCTGCAAAAGAACCGAACGAACACGAACAAGGCCTTGTTCGTGTTCGTTCATTAAGAAATAAACATGTTCATGATCTGTTCACGAACACTTACCGAACAGGTTTCATTGTTCGTGTTCGTTCATTAAGGAAATGAATATGTTCATGAACTGTTCACGAACACTTACCGAGTGCAAACGGACACAAACAAAATCAAACGAAAACAAACAAATATTCATGAACATGATGAACACAAAGAAGCCCATGAACACAAACGAATACAAATGATCACATATTTATTTTATAAATAAAATCAGCATTTCATCATAAAATTTACAAAAAATAAATAAACATATAGCATAAATATCAAAAACCACTTGATATACTTGTCATAAAAATAACTAACACAAAAATAAGAACATAATCGAACATATTAACGAACATAAACGAACACATTATCGAACGTTCACGAACAGACATTAACGAACATAAACGAACACATTATTGAACGTTCACGAACATAAACGAACGAACACGGCTTGTGTTCGTGTTCGTTCGTTTAACTAAACGAACAAAATTTTCTTGTTCATGTTCGTTCATTTATTAAACGAACGAACATAAACGAACTTCCAGCCGAACAGTTCATGAACTGTTCGCTGAACGTTCAGTTCGTTTGCAGCCCTACCAACACATATCATAGTATACAAAAACACATTAATACTATATAGTTAACAGCTAGTATTAAAAGAAAGTTAACTCTGCTTAAATCCTCTTATAGTATTTAAGTATTATCATGCCAATAATGTTGGATTGAATATGAATATAAAAATGTTTGGACGTTTAAGTAGAAATAAAAAATAAATAACATTCACCCATATCGAAGAACATGAATATACTTAAAATAGACCTAGGGTTCGGATAAATAACAATGTGAAATTTACCTAGAGTCTTAGATAAGCGTATAAAGTGATTTGAACTATTCCATCATACATGTAAATAAGAAATCTCAAATAACCATTCATATGTTTCCGTTATAGAACATGCAAGATATGCATGTATTCTCATTCAAAAACAAGAGCAACTTTGATAGTTAACATACGGTTCTTCTGGTAGGAAATTTAGACTCATTCAAATGACATGATTCAAATCCTGACAATGGTAGACTAGAAGTTGATGTAATTTAAAAGTAGAACTAAATAGTGTGTGAATCGTTGTCTTAAAAAAACATAGGGTATTTCGACCATTTGTTTGCCCCAACTTTGGGTCTTAAGATTATTATTATTTATTAATAAATAGCTATAATATGATTTAATAAACAATTTTGTATATAAAAACTTAACCCTTAAATTTCAACTTCTGTCAGAAAGCATAAGTACATGTTTCTAGATACTCGATACAAGGTAAAAATGTGGAAGCAAATGAAATTACAGTATAACAAACCCCCCACTAACTCACTTCTTTCCACCACCAGAGACATTAATATTGGTACTTCTAAAAGATTTGGCTAAACGGTTTATTTATAAAAAAAATGATTATATTGTAACAATACTGTTTTGTGGTGATGCTTCTTGAAACAGTGTGTAGCCACGTAATATTTTACGACATTCTACTTGATTGAAAATATGGCATTGTAAAAGATAAATACGGAATATTCAGCTTTTATATTCAGAAAATGCATGAAAATTGAAAAACAACTATGGTGTAGCTGCAAAACAATGCTAAATTTGAAAAAATTAAATCAGTTGTGTTATGTTTGATAGAGTGGCAAAGGGCGAATAGGACATTACCTCATCACTGCCAGCAGTGAAAAAGTATATGAGATTAATAGCAGAGAATCCAGTCTTTATAATTTTCGGAAGAGCATAAAAGAATGAATCAGATCCATGTGTTATTGTCAAACGAACATCTTCATATATTTACAGTTTTAAAGACTTGTAAACCGCAGTCATGTTTCTTATATTGTGTGTACGTAACTTCTAATGATGTGCATATACGTTTGAAGGATAAAAATAATGATTGCAGAAAAACACAACTTGACACAAGGTCACCAATCACCACATATTAAGAGTAAAGATAAAACAATCATTGTTCAGATATCAGCATGGCAGATGCATTACAACTTACTACTTCCCATTAGATGAATAGAAGATACCTTTAAACACACTTCATGCTCTACTTTTATCTGCTTGTCATTGCTCCTCTTCATGCTCTTTTCAAGATCTTCAATCCTTCTTTCCATAAACTCAATATCCTTTACCACTTAGAAAATATCAATACTGAGAATTTGAATCATACAATTAATAAATGTTCAGACACATTCCTGTAGTTCTGTATCAGATGTAGATAAAAAAGAAACTCAAAGAAAATTCATAATTTTTGTCCAATTAGAATGCTTCTTCAGTTCTTTGCTACTCATTAACCCATTCGTCTTCACACCCTCAAGCTTACTAACATTATGCAGCAGTAAAGAAAAGATATTATGCCCAGCAAGACGAAAGGTTTTGAATGTTGTCTTATTTTTGCATGGACTATTAAGGTTGCAGTACAAAGTATTCTAATGCTACAAGAATTTATTTAAGGTTGAGAAAAGTTTTCACCATTCTACCAGTGTAAGCTTGTAAACACTAGAGGCAAGTATTGGCCGTATATGTTATTAAAAGAAAGAAAGTTTATCTACCAACACTAACCAATCAAGAAATGCAAAAAAACACAGAGATGTGAGCTCCAAAGGATTTTATAACATACCTTCAGCCGTAATTCTGCAGTTATAACTTCTAAATCTCTTACAGGATCCACAGAGTCATCAACATGTATAATATCAGAATCTTCAAATGCGCCTATTATATCAACATGTACAAAAATAAATGTTCTCGCACTTTGAAACAATTAACCAAAAGCTCACAACAATAAACATTTGAAACTTGGTTCATTCATGGTAAAATCCATACACAAATTGCAAGATTTGATTTTTTTATGAGTATTGGTGAAAGACAAGATCCATATGATTTAAAGACAAATTATATGAGGAGTACAAAAGTGAAAACTTACGTAAAACATGGAATATGCGGCATGAATGTGAGATATGAAGTTGTTTCCAAGCCCTTGTCCTTCATGAGCACCTTTAACCAACCCAGCAATGTCGTGTATCTCTAAGAATGCAGACACCTGTTAAGCAACAACAACAACAACAATAATCATGCAGAAAAACGACCAAGGATGAAAAACTTTGTTAGAAGTGATTTTCTTTTGTTAAGCAACAGCAACAACAATCATGCTGAAAAACGACCTAGGATAAAAAAAACTTTGTTAGAAGTGATTTTCTTTCGTTTATTAAACTTGGGAACATAATGTCAACCTTCGATGTTAAAATTTAAATAATCTTAAATAAGTTAAGATTTCACACACAATAACTCACATAATTGTTTATTCAGATTATTCAATTAACTGGCTAAGTGACGTTAAAATATCGAATTTATTTAAATTGCAAGTTTGTTGCATTTACTTTTTACGAAACAAAAGAGTATGATTATTACTATTTTAATTTTCGTTTTGATGCACAAATGTTCTTAATTTATTATGTATTTTTTCAAACAAAATATATCCCTAGGCAATATGACACATGCTTCTTGACTCTGTTGGAGAAAGTGACTCCACAATCACATGAATACATGTTTTCCTTATTCCAATCTTTTTAATAACCAATATTACACATTATTTTTATTAAGTCACATTAAAATTATTTGTAAAAAATATTTTCTAAAATCAAGTTTAAGAGGATTATAAGATTAGTTGGATCAAGTTATAAACTCTCCCGTTACATAATCATTGTATTTGTATTCATCCCAAAATCATCATACACTCGAAAGAAGAAGAAACAAAGTCAAAGGTCAAAGTCAAATAACTTATAATCAAGATCAGACAAATTAATTAGCCTCATACCCTACACTACATAATTTACACACCAAAAACTGGACATGAAATGGGTCATAAAAAGACCAAAAACCAAATAATAACAATCACAAACCATGCTAACAATCATAAACCCTCAACTACTACTGCTCATGTTATACGCGGTTTTAATGATAACTGACAAATGAATGTTGACCACGTGACTTTTATCGCCAAACAGCCCGATCCTTCCGAAGCTTGCAACACTGTTGTTCAGTGTTGAGTTCAAGAACACATTCAGAACCTGTTTTTCACCATTCGCGATAAAAAAATGGCTAGGGGTCACTTTCATAGATACCCCATAAGGCGCGTTCCAACCCACGCTGTAGGACTCGTTCCCACCAACGTTGGTCACGGTTCGTTGGATGGTTCGAGTTCGGTTCAGGTTTGCGATTGTGATGGAAGGCAGGTTCAGGTCTGCACCGTTAACCTTTGTAGGTCCACAATTTGTGCCTGTGTAGTTTAGGACCACGGGCTCTGACCCGTTTATGCCACAAAGGAATGACATATAGTCTTCATAGCCTGCAAATACACGCGATATAGTTTAGATTCAATCCTAGCCCCTGGTTAGATTTAATCTACATCGTCGATTAGATGACATACCTAAGTCAAGAATCAGCCCTGGGTCTAATGCTGCAGTGGCATTTACGAAACCACTTCCCATGTCAAATGGTGTTGCGGGAGACTGGTTTAGGTCGGGATTCGCATAAGCCCGTTGGGCCATTATTGGGCCCCCATCTTTATCATGTAGAGAAGCGGTTGTGGATAGTGCAGACCCGATCGCTGAAGGACTAAAGTATGGGAATTTTTGTTTTATTAATGCTGCAAGCCCGGCAATATGTGGAGCTGCCATGCTCGTTCCCGACATCATTGCAAAGTCCTCACCTGATATACATTAAAAGAACCTAATATCAGCATACGTCTTTGACCTGTTTACTTCATATTGGGTTGATCTCGGTTGTTCTCTTATCAATGGGTCAAATTGTAAACATAACTTAAAAAAGGGTCAAACAGGTTGTTGATGTTTACAACCACCTAAATTGTTTTACTTAAAAAGATTAGATAATTGTTTTAACAATATAGTTTTAAAAAAGCTTATTTAATACATAAATCACCTTATAAGAAAGAAAAAAGGACAACTTGGTACTGCCCGTGGGGAAAACGGGTCACATGGGTCAAGTAGGTCAAACGGCTCAAAAGTTGCCCAAAGTGTTCTCAAATATTTACAACCTCCTAAATTAAAAAAAAAAACTAGAATATTTAATGTATAAATTGAAAAAAAAAAACTGAAAAATGATTTGTTGACGGTTTGGCTCGGCCTGATTGGGCCTGTACTGAAGGTTGCCCATTTTGACCTGCCAGCCTGGCCCATTTGCAACCTCTAACAAAATACTCATTGCATTAAAACCAAAAAAAAAGAAAAAACTATTACCAAGAAATTCAACTGATTCTGTGCCACCAGAACTCCAAGCAGCCCAAATAAAATTTCCAGGTGCAACTAAATTTGGTTTCAATATTTCAGCATCTTGAAAAGAATTATCTTCAGGATCTGGTCCTCTTGCTGAATAATACATAATTTTTGGAGCACTGTAACTAAAATTTGCTTCTACCCCACCTGCGATGCAAGCAATCGCCCCGAATTCGATGATTTTTTTTGAAACGGGATCTCTTTTCAATGAAGAATTGTAGTACTGAAGTAAGATCTGCAGATAAGTTCGAGTCAGCAGTGAACACCAAATGCAAAGTATTCAACCCATACAGTGAGGTGATCGATTCCAAACCGCTAATATACAAATGGGTCAATATGGGTTGAGTTTTATCTCTAAGCTAATGGATTTAACGACAAAGGAAACAAGAGAGACGAGTTAAGCGGGCCAAACAGTTTTCCAATTTTCCAGTCATTTGAAACTTATTCAAATGCATAAAACCTTAAAAGAAAACATTTTTTTTATTAAAATTAAATTACTACTGTAAGAACAATATTTTTTATATGACATTCAAAGCAGTAAGACCAAATGTGCTGAACATGCCCAATACCATTTTTGGCATAACAGGAGGATCGGATTGAGAGGTTGAGTAATGGGTCAAATGGGGAAATCTTGTGGGCGGGTCAAATGGGTTTGGTTTGGATGGGTTGACCTAGTTGACAAATTTTTGATCCATTTCTTTGAATTTGATATATGGTTAATATATTAAAATGATACCAAAAGCTTTTCAACCCGTTTTTGCTGTCTACATTTTAGTTACTTTTTTAAAACTTAAACAGCTTGACCCGTTTACATAAATGGATTGAAATAAATTACAGAAATCTTCAAAAAAAGTAATTATATAAAGTAATAAACACACTTAAATGACACTACTCACCTTTGAATCATTAGCAGACGGAATTATTATACCAGGCGAACTCATTGGAACAGGATTAAGCTGGAAGCCAATAATAAAAGGATCCATGGTGAACACGATTCCAGCTGCACTTAAATTCCTAGCTGTCTGTATAGCATTACTTATAGTAGATTGCCCGAGAACAAATTTTATAGAATAGCTGCAGATTAAGAGATTCCCTTCAACAATGGTCTGATTCAAGCTACTATAATCTTGGCATTCATTCACATATTCATCGTGTGGTGCTTCTGAATCATTCAGTGCATCTGTTGCAGATACCAGAGTGTAACTGTCGTCTGTTCCGGCTGAGAAAACACAGCATGTTAGTATTTTAATGCTAAAATAATGCAAGAAAGACTTCACACACACATACACACATATTGCAAACTATATTGTCTTTCGTCATGCAAGATCTCCAATGACTTTAGAGGTGTGTTTTCTTTCTTATTCTTGTATTAGGCTTGTACTTCTGAATTGTTGATTTGGGTCATGGTTTACCTCTAGCGGTCAAATGTTTAAAACTAATAAGATAGCAAAAAAGGAAACGGGTCAAACGGGCCCCAAGTTTACCTTTATGTATTTTTTAATGCATAAATCTATCTATATCATTTCATTGAAAAAGTTAGATAAAAGTCAAAGGAACACAATATTTGACTATTTGTAACTACTTTTTTATGCAGAATATTGCTTATTAAAAAGTTCAAATTCTTGTTTCGAGTGATTTGGGTCAATTGAACCTGACGTGTTTCTATTAGTTAAAACCGTTACTCCATCTATAGTATTAGTACCAGAACAAAAACTTAAACAGGGAAAAGGAGCAGAATATAAATAATCATTTAATAATTAACATACGTGCAAGTCCAACTCCTGTAATGGTGACGTTGCTCCCAAGTAGAATAGAGTTGCTGTATTTGCGATCGTGTGCAGCTGCACCAACTGTAAAGATCCATGGACTGAAGGAAGAAACACTTTTAGGTGATGGACCGGTGTTGCCTGCTGCTTGTACCACAAAGATACCGGTTTTATATGCTGATAATAATGCCATGTCAATGGGATTAAAAAATGTTGCGATGCCTGGCGGACGTCTGTTAGGAGTAATCGATAAGCTTATGACATCTACTCCATCTTGTGCTGCCTGTATAAATCGAAAAAGAAAGTGGGAATTTTTTTTTTGAGTTGACCAACAAACAATGTTTTGTCCATTATTCTAAAACTATTATAACAGTTTATATGATAATAAGATTATATAATAAATATTATCACAATATTAATCTAAATCTTTGTATAAAACGCTTTAGGAGGTCATATGTGTTAAAACACACAGCGCGACTTTCAACCCGTTTCACCTTCACCTTTTAGCTCAAACTTGAGATAAAACACAATCTAAATCGATTCATTAGTTTGTAAATGGGCCAAAATTGCCCCTCACAAAGAATGCTATTATTATTAGTGCAAATCATCTTGATAAGAAATAAATGATAAATGTTAATCATAAGACCTTCCTACTCTGCCTATATATGTTAGAAACATATATTAATTAACATATACATTTTCTATAAGAAGTTAACAATGAAATATACTAAGGGGCATTAATGTCATTTGCGGTTCATGTGTATCTTATTCAGCATGATACCTGATCAATGGCAGCAACCACATCAGCAGCAAAGCCACCAAAGCTTTTGTAGAGTGCTTTGTAAACAGCAATGCTGAAAAAGTGTACACCCAAAGTAATAAACAAGAAAATCATACATGCTGAAAAGGAAATAAATTTCAATATAGAAAAATTTCGATGTTAGACAATAATTAGTGACAAACTGTATAACTATGTGTTAATGGTCCAATACTCCAATGTGGTTTGTTAAGTAACTGCATGACAACTTTTATTTGAAATGTTGACTTCAAAAGGAGAGTGAGAAATTTATGTTGACTTTTTCACATAGATTTTGACTTTCCTAGAACTCTCTAGGAATAAATCAATATTGTTTGAAATCAAGATTACTCACTGTGCACGAGGGGCCATGCCACTTGCATTTCCGAAGTGATGCCCAGCTACTACAACTGGAATACCATGGTTTCCTGCAGCAATTGAAGCTGTATGCCTGCAATACATATATATATTTTTAATATTTTAGGGTTTTTTATTGAATATGAAAAATAGATATCAGAAAATATTGCGGCCGGAACAAATATAAAATGAAACCATTCTAATTGATAGTAATTGCATTGATGATAATTTGAATTCAACATGTGCAAATAGAAAGACCCTAACATTAGTTTATAACTTAGAAAAAATAATAACATATAGACATCTCATATCATTGTGTTTAATTATAGTCAAAGGATTAATACATGTTTTATAATGTCTACAACTAATTAAAAAGTGAATAGCAAATACAGTGGGTACTTGGATTTGCTGTTTGAAACTGATTATCTAAATATTGGACTTAGAGTCGTAATAATATGTTTCTTAATGTTTGGCTAAACATAATTGATTTCTGATTATCAAATAATCAAAGAATTAAATATTCATTTTATATTAGCTGCAACAAAACTACCAAAGGGTACTCAAATGTCCTTCTTATATCCGAATTTGGAGAATTTACACCCATCTCATAAGACGCATCTATTTTTCACAAGAATTTTCATTTTGGTCATGTTACATGTTAACCTCTTAAATAATCATAATTTGTAAAACACTTATACAACTGATTATCTGATATTACAACTTCCCAGCAAACTGTCTTACAACAGTTGATTATCTCAAACTATTCAATATCGCAAAGTTACTTTCAAAAAGCACATCCAAAAACCACTATAGTGGCTATATTTGAAGCTACATATGTTAAAACATTTATGACTAAATCATGCGCCAAATATAGACAAGAAAAGAAATGAAAATTACTCACGTCCCATGGCCATCACCGTCAAATGGTGAAGCATAATCTTGAGAAGCATTAAAAATTCCACGTGTAATAGCAGATGCTGCAAAATGGCGGGCCCCAACAAGTTTCCGGTTGCAGGACCCAGATGGGAAATCTCGAGTGACCTCACAAACACCCGTGAAACGTTCGGGAACCGGATAACTGTTTTCAGAGAGACCATCAGCGAAGCTTATGTGAGTCGGGTCAATACCGGTGTCAACTAACCCAATAACAACCCCTTCTCCAGCAGTCTCATAACCACCTTCTTGGAGCCATGCCCCCTGAGGTAAACCCAAGAACTGTGGGGTGTGTGTGGTTGCTGTTCTGACAGAGAAATCAGGCACCACATTTGCCACCTCTTTTCGACCTGATAACTTGTGTGCCTTCACATTTTAAACAACATCAAAATAAGACGTGAATTTTTTTCACTGCCAAATTTGGATAAATGGGTTGATATGGGGTTACTTTCTTAAAGCTTATTCTATTAATAGATCATCATAAATTCATGATATCTATGATATTGCTATTCTAGCATAATATATACGATAAATGTCAAACCATAACGAAAAACAGTACACAAAGAGATTATATTATACCTGTTGAGGAGTAACAAGAACAGCAAATCCATTAATTAAGTAGTGGTAGCTGTATAATTTCAGATATTTCTCCCCTTTCAGAACACGTCTCAATAGTGAATCATGAACTCTTGCAATACGAGAACGAAAATGATGGCCCTTTTTCGTGACGTTACTAAAACTACATTAGGAAAAAAAGAAGAAAATGAAACATCATAAGTAACAAACTATAAACTGATTACTTATCGAAATACATGCTCAAGCATAATTAGAATTAGCTTTACTCCTTATCATCTCTTATGGGCTCACTCAATTCATCCTGATTAATTTACAAACTCAGGTTTTCTTGATTTTCTTTACGACAATTCAAGAAACTAACTGTAACAAATGAACAAATTCATCTACATAAGAAAGTTTACAACCAACATCAGTAGTAAAGCTGCAAAGTGATAACTTTGACCCCCAAAGTCAAAGTGCATACCAACTCAATATCCATCACAAGTAAACTCTCATAAAAAGATATAATGACCATCACAAGTAAACTCTCATAAAAAGATATAATGACCATCACAATATTCACAACACAACCATTTTGTCATCATAACTGGTGGTCAAGTAGGGCACATTTAACCCTATGAAATCCAATTTCCCTTTGTAATTTTTCATTTCAAATCCAACAACTCCTCACAAAAAGATGAAAAAAAGCATAAAAAACTAAAAACCAATGCAAACAGCAACAAAACCCTTAAAACCCACGTCGATTATCACAAAATACAAACTAAAACCCACAAAAAATGCATAATTTCACCTGGGATTTTCAAGTGTATTCGCTCCTCCAGAAGTAGAACCACTGTACCCAAATGTATGCATCGTCTTCTTCACTCGATTATGCCTGTAATCAGCAAAAGCAGAAGGAGCTTGCTTAAGAGTAACCATATACACACCTGCAGACGCTGTACCCCCATCTTTTTCACACATTACACACAAAATCAAACCCCCAAACACCATTAAAACAATCAATCTCACAATGCCCTCCATTCGCCAATCTTTTCACCCCAATTTGACCCTTTTGATAGCAGCTTTTAGCAGATGCAATTTAGCTCATTTCGAACAGTTTTGACAACGAACCAGATGGAATCCATTGAAGAAGAAGCGAAATTGGGGCAATGGGTATGAAAGAATAGAGCAAGAAACAACCTTTTTGATGATGAGAGATGATGTGCTTAAAGAAAAGGTTATAGTGTTGTTGGGTGGTGTGCACATGAACGTTTTAATTTGTTTATTAGCAGAGAACTTTTGTGTGTAAAGAGGAAGACGATAAATGATTATAACATTTTGCTTTTGACTGTTGTTGGATTTGAAGCCCTACACCGCCCTCTTGCAATTAACTTTCTAGTATTATATTATAGTGTTGTAAAGCATAAAATCATAAAAGGTGACATATTCTCTCTTGTATTGTGACTATCTAGTTGTGTCCAAAATAAACTTCTTTTTGTATGCATGATTTTTTGTGTATCTTCTTTTAGTTATATACCATGATGTGTTTTAAAATATATTGTTTTAAACGCATAAGATTTTTGATAGTTAATTGAGGTCGTTTGGATGAGGAGAATGATTACCACTAGAGCTTGTTGCGAAAACGATTGACTTTAGTTATAGTTAAGAAGTGAGACATCTATCACACTTAATGAGAAGATATATCATTTCATCTTCCGCACCTATCACGATATATGGATTGTCATCATTTGTAAGAAATTTGATGATAAGAGTGGAGCTGGTAGGGCTGTAAAGGAACCGAGCCGAGCCAGGATGGGTTCGAGCTCGAGCTCGAGATCGAAGCTTATCGAGCCGGTTCGGCTCGGGCTCGAAAATTTTGACGAGCTGAAAACACCGGCTTGAGTTTGGCTCATGAAAAGCTCGAGCCAGCTCGATTTAAAAAAAATCTTTATTTTTTTACATTAATTTATATGAAAACACAAAAAAAAAATATATTAGAGCTTTTGCTTTTTGTTGGGTACTCCGTACTTAAGGGAACAAAAAATTATTATTTTGAATATAAACAAGTTAATATCAAATTATATATTTTTTAAACAAAATACTTAATGTTTCTAAAAAGAATCATTTTTTATTCAAAAAAACTTTTTAAAATCCTAATATAAAAAATAATTATAATAATAGTAGTAGTAGTAGTAGTAATAATAATAATTATAATTATAATAATAATAATAATAATAATAATAATTATAGTAATAATAATAATAATAATAATAATAATAATAATAATAATAATAATATTATTATTATTATTATTATTATTATTATTATTATTCTTATTCTTATTATTATTATTATTATTATTATTATTATTATTATTATTATTATATTATATATGCACCGAGTCACGAGCCGAGCCAACGAACCGAGGTACGAGCTGAGCTCGAACCGAGCTAACCCTGGCTCGAGCTCAGCTCGTTTAGAATTCTAGCCGAGCTGAACCGACTCGCTTAGATACGAGCTTTTCTCGAGCGAACTTCGAGCCGCGAACTTTTGGTACAGCTCTAGTATGGAGGTGAGGCTTATGAGACTTCTACTTTTGTGTGGACCTCTTTGAAGGTGATACATTATGACATGCAACATATTTAGGCCGATTTATGTGTACAAAGGAATGCCCAGGATGTACTATTTGGGAAATATTGCGATGATTTTTGGTTTGGTGCAAGTATTTAGAGCTTTTGAATTGTTAGTCCTAATAAATTATCATGTTCAATATTTGTTTTGTATATATTTTTTCATAAGATATCGGATTAAATAAATATTACGAAATATTTTTATGCGTAAGTAAATTAATAGAGCTGAATTTTTTTGTGCATCCTCTTATGTCATATTGCTAGTGTTAATGCCATTTAAATTAGATTAATTATGCTTGACACAAAAAAAAATTAATTTTAATATTTGATAAATAATCCAACTTTTTAAAGAAACTAAAGTAGAATCACATAAAATAGTAACATAATTAGTCAACACTATAGAAATTATGGTAGTATAGTAACAATACTAAAAACCAAAAAAAATCAATACCGGTACCAATATTGATGTTGTTAAGTTGGTATCAAATTAGTACGATACTAGTACATGTTCATCCCAACCTATGATAAAAGAAGATAAACTTGGTAATTAGGGATTGTAATTGTGATTATAACTTGAGTAATTACATGGCTTATATAGACTAGAATAATACATTCTAGACCCTATACAATCTAATATTGATTAAATACAAAGTATTTATTTTGTCTAATAAAAGACAACCTGAGTATAGTATAAGGTATGATAGAAAGCTCCAACAAAGACTAAAATCTATTCTAATATTTTCATACTTTATATCACACCTCCAGGCACTCCTATCACTAATTAGTCATTAGATATGATCAATTGTAACAAATCATGTCTAATCTATTAGTATTATATTAGTTATGGTCTGTCTCTACTTCTCTTCACTTTCACTTTGAGGATTTTGACCCTTCTTATAGGTGTCATTATTTATTTTCTTACATATTCAAACCATTTGAATCTTCTTTCTATTATCTTATCTGAAACACGTGCCGCCATAATCTATTTTTAAAAAACTAATTCCTTGTTCGGCCCAACCTTGTGTGTCCACGCATTCACCTCATCATCCTCATCTCTACTACCTTAATATTTGCACTTGTGGTTTCTTGGTTGGCTAACAATATATTTCATATAACATAATGGGTCGAACTACAACCCAACAGAATTTACTTTTTAATCGTTGGAAATCTCTTGTCACACAAAACTCACGTGGTTGCTTTTTCACTCGCACCAACCTCGCTAAACAAGACGAGCTACAGGCCCCTTGATGTCTACTCACTCTAAATGAAATAAGTACAAAGGTATATACCCATGAAGTGATTATTATAGATAAATACATTTACTGTTGTTGTTATTAAATAAGGAAAAGAAGTAATAAGCATGCATAAGGGTCATAAATTCACACTTTTTGCCCAAAAAGAATCGAACTTTACCTTTTTGGGATTTTAATGATTGAAGAAACACTAAGATTGTTCTTCTCTCCTTTATGTTGTGTGTGCTTTCTCAAAGTACTTTGAAAAAATAATTTCTTGATCTATTATATTGTGTATCAATTACTTAGAATAATGTTACAAAGTATAAATGTGATTACAAAGTAATTGTTTCATGCATGCATATATCAATTTGCCTTAGGTTCATCAGCACTTCAAATAGTTCTCTTTTTCATCCACTTTAGACCAACATACGGGTCGTAAACCATTAATATCAACAGTCAGTAGATCGTTAAACTTCAACAACTCGTAAAAGTAGCTACATGAATAATTCAATATATGAATATGACAAAACAACAACACATAATAACCATGTTCAATTATGATACAAAAACTTCTGTTATACGATGTAGCGCTATTGCGTAAGAGGAACACACTCAAGCTCGATTTGCAGCACACCCTTTTCGACGTTTTGAAGTTTAAGAGCTATTTCTTGTTTCACAGTACCTTTTGAGATAGTTATGACACCATCTTTGCTTTCAGACCATTTTCCATGTTGCATTGTTGACTCGTAGACTTCAGAATTCTCAGATGCTTTTGCAGCAGAAACCAACGGTTGGATATCAATCTCGGCATCACCCATGAAATCATCAGCTTTGAATGTATCCCTGTCATAAACAATCTGCAACATAATATAACTTTATCAACACAAAAGTATTTAATTTATATGAAAATGCTTAATTTGAAAATGTAGAATTTTGACTCACTACTTTCAGAGGAGGAATGTTGTTAGGAATTGATAACATTAGTTTTTCGTTCCACACTGGATTAAGGTTGCTCTTTATAACCCGTGTCTTCACCGACTGCATCAAATGTTACAGTTAATATCATTACTTTTAACTACCTCTGGACTTTAACTGTATTATTACCTAAATAATTGTCTAATTTGAGGCTTACTTGGTTTCCTAATGAGAGGATTACATAAGGATCACTTGTCATCATATCTCGAACAGCTAGGTTGGTGCCTTTGACCACGTTGACCTTAATCAGACCAATAAATTCAACCATACCTGCCTATACACAAGATATAAGACATACACATTAATAATGTTTTGAATAGAATAAATTGATTTTGCAATTGACTCATCTGATCATCGAATCCATCTGGGTTCTATGTAATCTAAAAGGGGTCAAATTTAGCTAAAATAGAAATAATTCAAATCAGACAACTTTAATCAAAATAGTCAGATTATTTAATAACATATGGCCAAAAAAGTGTTTGCGGATCACCATCCCTGCAGGGCGGTTTTAACCCATTTACGTGGCCTGACCCAACCCGCTCATCTTAACACATCTAATTAAGCTACAAAACGAATACAAAGAAATTACCATTGAACTACTTTTTTTAGTAGCCTTGGTTTCAGCTTCTTTCTTTTTCCAGCTGTTGCGAAATGCTTGGCCAATACTATGCGCGCGAACATTATTTGCGTTCTTTTTGTCCATATAATTTGATGAAGCACATTGCATTGATGGATATGGCCCTAGACATATTTCTTTATTGGAGTCTACAAATTCCTGCAACTCATATTTTCTCCTGGATATCCATAATGTCATTTACTGATCACTAATTAATAATTACTAATTACCTAAAATAGGATTAGAGATTAGATATACCTGATAAAGTCGAGTCGTTCATCTATAGAAGAATCTGCTTTTGGTTTTTTACATTTTTCAGGAATTGTGGCTTCAAATTTTGAATTAACCATGGCATTCCCACCACAATTTATTACATTATTCACTTCTTCATGTGTCCATTCATCTAAATTAACTGATAACACCTGTTTGCAAATACTTTTACCCCGTTAACACAACCCGACTAGAGTGTATTTTTATGATTTATTTTCGCTTCCAAAATAAATATATAATCCATACCTTTGATATATGAACACCGAGGCTTCTATGTGCTCCTGAACATTTGATGCAGATAAACGCCCCAAAGCTTACAGATCTAGTCACGCAAAGAAAATTTAATTTTGGTTGCTATACATTATACAAAAGCCCGCTAAAAATTACATCTATAGAGTAATATGAATGAATAAATGAGGAATTAAAATGATTGTGTTGTATGTGATGTCATATATGGAGCTTAACACTTACATCCACTTTGGATCTGGACTTCCACAATCAGCACAGACCATATTACCCGATTCAGAGATAAAACCTGCCAGCTTTTCTTGCGCACCTGATAAGTGGAAAAATCATATTGCATCATGAACAACCCACTAGTTAATAGTAATCTGATCAGTATAACTTATATTGTAAAATGCAAGACATATCATTGACAGCAAATAGGTATCAACATATTATTTAATTCACCCGATTGATGTTTTACACTAGTCATGTTGTCAGAACAAATGAAAAAAGGTTGTAAGCAAATCATAATTCAAGGTTCAACAAGGTTGCCAATGAGTTTTGAAGAATGGGATTAAACATACTGTAAGGTTGAGTTTGTCCAGACAAGCAGCTCCATTTTTCTCTATTTTCTAAACATAAGAGGTCATAGAGGGACAATCCTGAGATGATATTTATACCATTTAGCATTGCATCAAGGTGAAGATGTACAATCAAGAATTGATGAGCACGACATTATCATATATACGTTTGATCATAAGTCTAAGTTAGTTTCATTCTTTGTTCTTTTTAATATCACAGAGTAGATCCCTATAATGCTGTTACAAACCCATCAATCATCACCAATTAATCATGGGAAGTTGGGAACCCTTGAAAACAAGATTAATCCCTCAATCCAAAAACGACCTCTAATTAACTTTGGGAAATTAAATAATATGTATCTAGCCTCTCTATCGTCCGGGATAAAGGAAAATTGTGCCCCTATCCTACCCTCCTTAGACCCTACAGATAGCTTTTGTTATGAGTGAGATTTTACTAGGTACGTTTGTTTATTTGTAAGTGATATGCTTTTGACTTCAAAGGTACATTTTCATTATCGAGATGAAATTATTAAAACCATTATGGAGTTACACACCAACAATCTCATTACTAAATTTTAAAACATCATATTCTGTTTCCATCACAAACTAACCTTAATTCTTGCGAAATCACCCGAAGGAACACTATAATTTGCAAGAATGAACAACTTTACGCAATAATGAAAATGTAAGTGCAAAAGAAAACAATCATACTTGTTGAATTTTGGCAGTTTTCCAGCTTTTCTCCAACTTCAGAGTTTCTTCCCTTCTTGTTTGCTACAAAAAGCCACAATTCAAAATGGTCAAAACTCAATCTGACTATGAAAAACACCACATTTCACATCAATAACAAAGCACAAAAAATATTCACAATTATAATTATATCTACACTTTGAACGAATTAAACTCAAAAACATCAAATTTATAAAACAAGTCATATCATGGCCCCAAACATTACATAAACAACAATCAACAAAACAATTACAAACAAACAACACAAAGGACTCAATCATTACCTGATACATTCTCACAATCCTTCTTCTTCTCCGTCGTAGACATTTGGGCCCCAGAAATCAAAATGCGGCAACAAATCAACAAACTATCTACCCTCCTGTATTACATACGCCTTACAAATCATAAATCCAAAATTCCGCCAACATCAATCACATAAATTATCATCTTCTAACCACTAACATCATACAACCCATAATCATCACAAACAACAACACGAATGAGACGATCGTTACCTGATACATGATCGAAATCCAATTCTTACACGTTGTAGAGATTTACGCCTCAGAAATCGAAATGCAGCACCAAATCAAACAAACTATCTACGCATCTGCATATCATCCGCCTTATTAATCACAACATCCAAAATTCCGCCAACAACAATTACATAAAACATCATTTCCTAACCCCTAACATCATATAAACCATAATCATCGCAAACAACAACATGAATGACACGATTGTTACCTGATGCATGATCAAAATCCGATTTCTTATTAGAGATTGTGCCTCGAAAATCGAATTAAAGCAATGAATCATCAAACTCTCAAATCTCAATGCATTGCATTAGCACTCGATCTTATACGTCGATTTGCAAAATTGAAGGTTTTTTGTTTGCAAATTCTCGTGTTCATGATTTCTATCAAACAACATATAAGAATGATCATATTAACTGATGGAGTGAGTTACATGTTTAGCCCCTTATCGTTTCCCGAACTGCTATTTTGGCATAGTGAGTTACATGTTTAGCCCCTTATCTTTTCCCGAACTGCTATTTTGGCATATTTAAGATGTTATTTTTTTTGCAAGTGTTTCATTTCGTTTCTTTTACATTATTGGTCCTTATCTTGAAGTAATTTTAGTTTGTTTGAATTTTTTGTTAGTTTAAATTGGTTGATAACTTGAAGAGGGAAACTAAAAGTATATAAACATACCTTTTGTCTTTATTTTTTTAATAAAAAAACAATTAAACAGAAAACTATAGCTAAAAAATAAGGTAAGGAGATTATAAGGTTAGGTAAAAATATATATATGTGTCATCAAGGCTAAAAACTACATCAACTCCTTCAAGACTATAGGTTATTTTAATGGTAATTTTTATTGGTATAGTGACCCCTGGTTTCTTATTATTTAACTTCAAATAGTTTATTTTTTTGTTCTTGTGATTTTCTTTTCTATCACTTGATTTTCTCTCCTTAAAATTTAGACCAAAATTATGAATATATATTATATTATTCATTATTAAATCTTATTTTTTATGTTTATTATAAAGAGTTACTGTTCTTATGACAACTTGATGATCATTTAATTTCTAAAGATCAAATAATCACAAATGAAAACAATTCATCTGACATTAGAATCTAAATATTACGACAATGACATCGTAATAGCTCTACAGTATTAATACTATATAATACATATTAGAACGATAATATGATAATTTCATTTACAGTGTAAGACACGTATATAACATTTTAAACATAGAGTACAAGTATTTTATGTAATAGTTTTACTTTTATCCCCATTTAATTAATTTCTTCTAGTTATTATATTATTTAATACACATTATTAATACATTATTTAATAATATGATGTTATTTAATTCACTTCATTAAATTTTATTTTACTTATAATAATATAAAGTGACATTTAAATTTATAGTTACTAATCATATTTTTATAACTAAATATTATTTAAATTAAGTATTATTTATTTAAATTCTTATATCTATACTACTATATAATACATCTCTTTGGATAGAGATGTAATTTTGCCAAACATACAAGTTTTGAAGCAACATATATAAAGGAGTGCAAGACATTTAAAGGGTAAAATAAGAAATTGATTAAGATTTTAAGACACTTTAGAGGCAATATGATAAATTTATCCATTAAATTTTATATACCTTGATATTTTTGACCTTGTCTCTTCATGTATTTAATAAATATTATTAATACATTATTTAATTATTTGATATTATTTAAATTATTTCATTAAATTTTACTTTATTTATGATACTATAAATTGATATTTAAATTTATATTACTAATTATATTTTATAACTAAACTATTTAAATGAAGTATTATTTTATTTAAATATTTAAGTATATAACTTATATATATCTTCATATCTATAATAACTATAATACTAATATTTTTCTATGGGCATATTGTGAGTTTACTAATTTTAATATTTATCTATATCTTTTATAATAAAAATGAAAGGATGATAGAATAATAATTTTACATATGGATTAAGACACCCCTATGAAAAGTCATGCTTAAATTTCAAAAAATTAACCATTTTATTTCGTTTATGTCCTTACAATAAAGTATAACATATGATGCTTATAATATAAATGCTAAAGCATATACACGTGGTCAAGGAAAACCGCCATTTACTTTCAATGTCGTTCATTCATTGTGATTGAGCACTAATCCATCTTCCCCTTTTCATTGACGATTGTTAACAGCTCATTAACAATCAAGATGGTTATTTACGATGACAATTTCTTCATTAACTTTCTCCGGTCTATGCAAATCACTACCAAAAGCATCCTCAAATTATCATAAAACTCTAACATACATTTATAAAAAGAAACCCCCTCCTAAAATTTGGGTAATAAGTGATTTCCGACCACAAATACCACCCATGCTTTCACTAATCTTGTTAGGTTAATATAGTTATCTTAAAAAAAAATTTAATATACGTAATTCTTTTCTTTCATTCAATTTTGTAATAATTATATTTTGATTTTTTAATTTATGTCATAACGCACCGAGACGATACTGACTAAAATCGAATTCTCAACAAATCGCGCAATAGCCGTACCGCAGCAACGCATGGACATTTTCACTAGTACATAATATGTATCTATAAAAGTATTTTGTTGGAGACTTGAGTTTGCCTATAAAAAATATAAAGCATAATTTTCCTGATTTAAAATATATATTTAAACACCCCTTAAAAATGAAAAGAACATAATAGCATGTTGACAAAAGTCAAAGGATTAAACTGTAATTCAATTAGATAGATTTATTTTATGAGAAGAAATAAAAAAAGAAAAACTTGCGGAAGAAGTTTGACTTTAGAATCAAAATTATTGAGGAAATGAGCATCAATTTTGACCTTTTTAGTTGTTTTACACTTGTTGCATTGCAAAAATAATTTCTAAAAAGCATCGAAAATTATACACAGAAAAAAGTAATTCCAAATACTTCATGGATTTCGAATAAAAGACATTTGTTGGTTGGGGGGATGTATATTTGTAAGGCCATTAAGATTTAGAGACTCTTTTTAATGTCAAGTAGAATATTTGATCAATCAAAAAAAATATTTTTGGCTGTCACGCTCATACATATATTCTATAGAACATCAACTCAAAATTCCTTAATGCATTTAAACCTAGTTTTTTTTTTCAAAATATATAAAAAGTTAATCAATGATGAAAATAGTTAAACAACTTTGCTTAATACTTGTAGTTACAACCAGTAAAATTAAAACCAACTTCAATAGTCGATAAATCAACAATATCTATTGTTATTCTTCTTTTGGACTAACCTTGGAGCAAGGTCACTTATGCATTTAAAGTTTTGAAACTAGCTACTTGAAAGCATATCCAAATTATAACTTTTTAACAAAACAAATCTGTGATATACGGATATGTTGTCGAAACCTATGATAGGGATATTACAATGTCTTAGACAAGTCATTAACAAACCCAAAATGCTCTTTCATGTGATGCAAGTTGAACACAAGATCAAACGATTGCATCAATACCACCAAGATATTTACTTCATTTATTTGCTCATTTTAGACCATTGTGAATCTTGACAAACACATTCAATCACATCCATAATTGATAATAAACTAACTATAAAACAAACTGGAATATTATAACATGAACGTCATATATGTATCGTCTGATCGATGGACGCTCTTGGTTCAATCCACTACCATTCACAAGCTCTTAGTGGATTTATTGAACTTTTTGAAAGATCTCTTGTAGCTTACATGATGCTACTACAACATTGAGCATGTGTAGGCACAATTATATATTATACTTAAATGTTAAATTTTTTAATTCATTCAGTTTTCATCGTATGTTGTTTAATTATGCCATAATTTCTCAAAATTTCAAGGTATCAAACTCATATCCCTAACAATTAGGGTGGGTAGTGTCATCACGACCATTACAATTTTAAACTTATCTTTCCCTTGTCAATATGAATATTGTGTTTTTAAATTTCGTTTGAATATATAACAGTTAATCAGTGAACATCTTTCATATTGAAGCATTAATAATATATATTAGTTTGGATACAATGTCATGCCAATACGACTATTAAGATTACAAAACTACTATTTTATCATTAACTAGTAGCAATACCTTATCACGCGATGCGCGATAGTTTTTTAAAAAGTGTTCGTTGATTCTACATAGGTAGTATGATTCATTATCGCGCTATGCTCTGTATAGTCGGTCTACGCAACCATTTAAGAGGTTGTTTTGGCGTGAAGCCGTGAATACATATCTTACAACCATTACACATAAAAAAAGCTCATCGTTTGTTGTTGCTTTACGTCCTTCATGCCATGTGTCTTGCCGTTTTTCCCTTTCTTCGACGTGGCTGAATCCTTCTCTACAAGAAGTGTAGTTTTCATAATTTATACTCATTATTATTATTATGTGTTTAGTTGGAATTTTTTACGTTGTGCTAGGAATAATGAACGTTATATATACCGAGAAACCTAAACAATTAAAAGGGGTGTTGTATACCAACACGCATACAACAACCTCTGTATGAAAGCAACAAATACCTTAATCCAAAGGTTATGTTTGCTTCGGAAGTATTGGAAGTGTTAGAGTTTTGTTTCGAAAGTTTTTCAAAGGATACTTCCTGCTTCGGAAGTATTAGTATAGGGTCCTAAGTGTAAATTCTCAATTACTTGTTGAGTGTATAATTTGACCGTTATAGTTCGTTGGTCATTTAGCATTATAAATAGTGGATCCTGTGTAATCAGTAAGAGAATCAACAATAGTTTACAATCACCTTAATCGTATGATAATAAAGTTCTTTCTTGCATTCTTGAAGTTCGTCTTCTTCGTTTCTTGTAGTTATTGAATTGCGCATTCTTGTACTCAATTGGTGTAACACCAAACGCATGGGCCACAAACCACGGAGGCAACAAATCAATTAGTTGAAAAAACAGATGCATTTGTGAGCTCTCACAATTACTCTATAATTAATTTACACATGAAATGAACAGTAGTTTACATATCCTTTTGCGTATTGTACAGTTTTCTAATGCGTGGTTTTTCGTTAACTTCATCTGAAAATAGAGACAAGAGGGAGGCCGTCTGGGTTTACACGGTGGCTTCGCAGGTAAGTTTTATCACAGTTCCGGGTCCTCCACGTCAACGCCTCAGGCGGGCGGCGGCCCACACGCTGTGAACCGCCACCGTACTTCCACCGGTGCTGCTGCAGGAGAAAATTAGTAGAAGAAGAAGTTGAGCAGCCACTATTGTGATGAAATGCAGAACAAGAAGCTTTAAGAAGATAGAGATTTAAAACCTTAAATGCAAACGTTAATTTCTCTCAAAACAAAAATTCTCTTGTCCATAAAAAAAGTGAAAGGAATGTGCTAAATGCATTATGAGGTACGTGCATATAAATCTGGATTTGGTTATTTCCATTCTGGGATTGAGAATTACCAAAGATGATTGATTAATTATTTACACCATATTGTTTATATTTATGCAGAGAAAAAAAGTAATAAAAAAAAATTGAATTGTGAAATGGAACACATAAATTAAAAACTATAACTTGATTATAATATCTTTAATTTATTTAGGTTTTGACGGTGATGGTTTGAGTTTAAGATATTTTAGGTTTTTAAGTTTAAATTTGATTCAGAAGGTTTTTTTTTTAAATGATAAATTTTCTTTTTGATGATATTTCTAAGCGAGTCAGACTTGGAGCGTTAAAATCAGTATTAATGTTTGACGTCCGTCTCACTAAGACTCAATCAACTATGGAGTTATATTGATTATCTGTTGGTTTTTTTATAAATATGTTATGTGTTTTTAAATTAAATATTATACACCTATTTAGAAGTGACATATAAACATATAGTTATATGGATTTTACTAATTTATTTTGAAGTGGCAGTTCATATTTGTTAATAGGAGGATCAGAAGATATAGAAACAGATCAACAAGTGAAGTTGTTTTTCTTGAAGAAGTTCATAATTGGGTTCTATTTCTTGCCTAATAATGACTATTTCTACACATTGATGGATGAGAGCAGAAGCTTTGTGATTGAACCTTTTTGTTCGTAGATGGCCCCCTCATCTGGTCTGATTTAAATGTTACTTTTCGGCTAGAGAAGATTATACATAAAACAAATCTTTTGATCTTTTACTACTACTATTGTTAGTTTTTTTTATGTGAATTTAGTGCACTTTGTTGATTTTTTAACATATAGAGGTGGGTGAGAGAGATAGGTCTCTGGCTAAGGTAAAATGGTTACTTTAACAAATGGTTGGGTCATGTTATTAAGAAACAGAATTAAGCTAACTTAGGAATTGAATTCTAACGATTGCACAACATTGAGATCACAATTGAAAAGCACGCAGCGAAACACGTGTGAATACACACTAGTTTCTTGATAATGAACGAAAGTCCCAGAATACACCTAGAAAATATAACACCAAACATTCAAAAGCACAATAAAAAAGTTAATTCCTTTATCACCAAGATTAAACCTTCAAACCCCAAGTCAAATATCATCTCTAAATTTACCTGCATCAATACACGCTTGAATAGAAGGACCAAACACCAGGTTACACATTAAAGATTACACATTTTGAATGTACGAGAACAACTCCATGCACAACACAAAATATCAACCAACCGAAAAGGTAAAACAAATGATGAACCTACAAAAAATAGCCGACAGCCGACATACATGAACAACACGCAACATTACACTCAATAAACGATCACCATGCCAAATCATGAGTTGAAGACGGGTAATACTAACAACAACACACACAGGCAATAAAACACAAATCTAACAAAATAACTCTTTGTTGATTTTAAAACAACCACACATACAATCTAACACCAAAAACTTAGATAAGAACCACACAGTTAGCCCAAACAATTTATTGTTCCTTTTGAATTTTTAGTTAGTAGTCCCCCGAAACCCACTATAATTTTGGTTAAAGATTTACTTCATTGAATATTGTTAAATCTGTTGATAGCACCACCATTAATAAAGCCCATATTGTTGAAGTTCTCATAATAAAAAACCTAAGATAACCATGTATATATAAACAGATCCAAACACCCTCAATTCCTCAAATACACCTACCCAATATTAAATTAAAATGACATCACTTATGAGATGGATTTGAATTGTTTGTACATTAGCTGCATCTAAATCAACATCACTTTCTAATTCTTCTTTTTTATGTATTACAACAATGACAGACATTTAGAACAGTGAGGTTTGTATGTATGTTCTTTTAAGGCATTTAAAAGAAAGTGAGGTTTATATGTATGTTCTTTTTTAAATCTAGAAGAATAAAAGGTACAAAACTTCATAATTTTAAAGTACTCATCTATACTAACTATTAAAAAAACATAATGAAATAAAAAAACTTACCCTATATTAATTAAGGTGATGTTTGTTTTTTCTGCAGTAAAATGTCTCCAGTCTGCGGACCACATCTGCAGGAGAAGAGGTGGACCAAACGTTTGCAGTCTGCAAGAGGAAGACTGTTTGTTTTTTAACATTTGCAGACTGCAAAAATAATTTTTTAATCCAAAAGAAAACAAAAAGTAAAAAACAAATCGAAAAAATATCACCACAACCCAAAACCCGGTTTAAAAATTAAAGCTACTCAATAACAACCTTCAAACCATATCTAGGCTCAGATGATTCAGATATCATCGTCATGGTCATTGCCATAAAATAAACATCTAAAAAGAAAACAATAAATGCGAAAAAGGTAAGCCCAAAGACATTGTCATCGTCATCGAACAAACATAAAAGAAACAACAGATGCGAACGGAAGTCGACCAAAGAAAAAGAAGAGCATCAACAAAGGACAGAAAAGAGCGACAACACGTAGTGACGCACCGGGGCGATGCGGCAACAAAGGACAGAAAAGAGCAACAACACGTAGTGACGTGCCGGAGCGATGCGGCAACGGCCGCCCCCGACATGCGCCGCTCGACATTTGTCCTCCCTCTTTACCTCTAAACTCAGTCATGATTGGCTCCATCAGAGCATCACCAATAGAAAGCCTTAAAAACAACTAAAAACATATCTAGTGAGCTGACACGTCAAAAAACACACATTATTCAAAAGCTTTAAAAATCACTCAAATAAGAAAACTCAAAAATATTGTCATATCATCACCAACTTTTTATTTTTAACCACTTATTTTTTCTCTCTCTTTAATATATCCATATATATAGTATATGGGGCTCACATCTACTTATTTTTTGGTGTTTTTGGGGAAGAACTATTGTCTCAAAAACACTCTCGCCCAATGGTGACAAACTAAATAGATGTTCACGCGGCTGTTTTTGAGGTATGAAAAACATCTATCGGGATGCTCTTAGCACCATCACTTGCCATATCTATCTACATAAGTGAAAAGAGGAGGCAGATCGAAACCCTAGAAAAGCAAGAGGTGCAGAAACGGGGACCGAAGTAGCCTTCGGCACTGTCGCCAGCAGCACCATCACCTCCAAACTCTCTCGAACGGACAGAGGAGGCAGAGGGTGTTTAAAAGGAAGAGGTGGAAAAATGTTGTAGCAAACAGATGCAATACCTGGTAGTACAATATGCATTACACATTACAAAACACTATTTCTTTCGTTTCTCTTTTAACATATAAATAATATGATCATCATGCTTTTTAAATTTTGTTTGAACATATAAAATTCGGTTCAAACACAATAACAACTGACATTCTTATTATATTCATGTAAAATTAAGCAAAAAATATTAATGTAGTGGTTTATATGAAAGATAAAAATGTAATTAAAAAAAATGAAATCGCATATTTTCTGTTTTTATCCATAAATAAAATAACAAACTTCTACTAGTTACCTGTATAACAACGAAAACAAGCTTTCAAATTACTATTCATAAACGCTATACTAATAATATAATACCACATGGCATAATCGATGCCGCAACCTCCTATATCGTTTGTCATTTCCGTCTCCCTTTTTATACATCACAAAATACAAGACATATATATGTATCTTTAAAGATATTTATTGAAAATCACATACGGATCTTTGCTAAAGAATCCAAACGTCTTACTCTTGCCACCAAACCATCTTAAAATGATTATTTACAATTTATATGATTTACCTTTCTCATGTTAATAGGCTGAAGATATTTAGCAAATAATCAAACCTGGGTCTCTATTAAAAAAACCAAACATATTATCGACAGAACATTTTAAAATGATAATTTTCTGTTCACATGATTTATCATTATACTCTAATTTTTATTTTTATACTTTAATATAAGAGTAACTTTAGATGACATGTGGTAGCATCACAATCATCCTCACCAAAATTTTATCGTCTCTCTCTCATATTAAATAATTACCTTAATTATTAATAATATTATTTAATATTTTTTTAGATTTAATAAATTAAAAAAGAAATCTATTCATTAATGTTATTTCTAAATAAATAAATTTTTTTATAAAATAATAATTTTTTCTAAAGTATAAAACTTTTTTAAAAATACGAAATATTTTAAAATTGGTATTTTTAAAAAGTTAATTTTTTAAAAACAAAAAATATCAAATTTAGGAGTTATAATAAAAAAAATTTTAAAAATGACATTTTCTTACGGTTTGTTGTATAACAAAATGTTTATTTTTTTGGAAAAAAACTTTAAAAACAAAATTTTAAAAGTTGATATCATTGCTTTATTATTTATAGTTATTTCTCATATGTAATTTCAGTCATATCATATATTTAAATATCATTTTATAATTATTAATTTTTATTATTTTAATATTTTATTTATTCAACCCGTGTAATACACGGATTTACTAAATTTCGTATTTACTAAATTTCGTATTTAATAGATTGAATATATCAAAGAGTAGGAAACACACTTATTTATAACTGGTATGACGTGGCAAATTAAATTAAAAGGTGTGACGTGGAATTTTGAAATAAAAAATATATGACGTGGCAAAACAAACTTATCGACAAGTCGACAACCGTCAAGAAAAGCAACAAACAAACCCGTTTCGAAACCTATAAGACAAATTTCGTCTGTTCAAGTTTCAATTCAGAAACTAACACTAACTGCAATAAGCGAGTAATCACTCATTCTTCTGTAGATCGTACGCCTCTAATCCTCTAAATCATACAAATTTGACTCTTTATGCAGAAGAATTTGTGTACAAATGATCAAATTTCTAACATATTGTTTCAATTTTCGATGTAATTAAAGCAAACACTTTGTGTGCATACACATTTCAAAGGAATTTATGTGTAAAAGATCATTCATTTGTGATAAGCCTTCCGTTTTGACATGTTTATGAAGAGGGATTTTGTGTACAAATGATGAAACTTCTAAATGACTATTAAAAATTAGATCTTGAATTTTTCCGCAAACTTGGTTCTTCAATTTGTGAAATAAAGATCAAGTTTTCACAGGTTGGAGTGTTGAATCTTGGTGATTGTTTCGTTATTTGAAGGATTAGAGCTATACCGATGAAACTGAATCAAAAGAACTTGCAAAAGATGGAGTTTTCTTCGTCTGCAAGGCGTAAGAAAGTCGCTAAGCGTTTGAAGTCGCGTGTGTTTAGAGATTGTAAGGTGTTTCAAGCGGATCACTCGCGCATAAATGATGATTTGGAATGGATAAGTCAGATTACAGAATGTCCTGTTTATCATCCTTCAGTTGAGGAGTTTGAAGACCCTTTACTCTATATTCAGAAAATTGCACCAGAAGCATCAAAATATGGTGAATTTTGATCATACTCATCTTTTCTTTGAGTGAACTTATGTTTGCTTTATTATGTTTAGAATTAACTCAAATGTTCATAGGAATATGCAAGATTGTTCCTCCCTTAGCCTCTACTGTTCCAACTGGTGTTGTAATGAAGAAGGAGAAACCATGGTTCAAATTTACGCCTAAAGTGCAGCCCCTTTGGGTTCCTAAGTGGACTACGAATGACAAGAACTCGTTCTTCATCAGTAGAAAGTAAACTTTTTTAAGCCATATCGTTGTTATTACTGTTGAGTGCTGCCAATAGAAGTGTGTGACAAGTGTCAAAATGGGTGGGTTGGGTATTGGGTCGAAACAAGTAATTTTTAGAGTATGAAACAGGTCGGGTTGGGTTAACCTGAAACACTTACAAGAATTCTATTCTTCTCATGATAATATAATTTCTTGAGTAAAATGATTATAAAGCTTCAAGCTTTAATAATAGTTTAATTCAA
The DNA here is from genome assembly GCA_025506505.1 of Flaveria sonorensis. Taxonomy (NCBI): domain Eukaryota; kingdom Viridiplantae; phylum Streptophyta; class Magnoliopsida; order Asterales; family Asteraceae; genus Flaveria; species Flaveria sonorensis. Next base: position 5,405,926 of record CM046429.1, read on the forward strand.
TGTGATCAGCTTTTGATGTTTACCTTTTACCATATGTTGCATAAGAGAGAAACTTGATATTTACTTATGAATTTGTTTCAGAAGCTACACTCTTCGAGATTTTGAGGTAATGGCGAATAGGGTGTCGGCTAATAAATATTGTTTATCCGGTTGTCTTCCATCTGCATACATGGAAAGGGAATTTTGGCTCGAGATGACACGTGGCAAGAAGGGAACAGTTGAATATGGAGTGAACGTAGAAGGAAGTGCATTCTCATCTTCATCAGATGATCATCTTGCAAATAGCAAATGGAATTTGAAGGTCTCATAGTTATCCTTATCTAATGTTTTGATTTCACTATTTCATTTATATACATCTTATAAGCGTAGTTCTTGTATGATTTATTTCGTATTTTGGTTTCAGAAACTTCCTCGATTGCCAAGATCTGCGCTTCGTTTGCTGGAAAATGACATTCCTGTAATATGATTCTTTTGTTTATAAATGTAGAAACTTTCTACACATTTGACCATAACTTTTGCATTTGACTTTTTCAGGGAGTGACTGATCCTATGTTGTACATTGGAATGCTTTTCAGTATGTTTGCATGGCATGTAGAAGATCACTATTTGTATAGGTATACTCCAATTCTAGTGTTTTCTGCAACTTAATACTTAGAAGAGGCAAAATGAGCAACTGGACCAAACAGGTCAAGTTGACCCGAAAAACTCTTCTTTTAATTTTTGTTACAAAATCAGTGTGTCAAATATGATAAAAAAGCCTATATTATTTCAATAATAATATCTAACAAATTGATTTTGATGGTTTTATGCTATAAATACATTATTGTAACCTGGTTTCTGGTATAAGATTTGAATGCATTTTTCAGCATAAATTATCATCACTGTGGAGCACCAAAAACATGGTATGGAGTTCCTAGTTGTGCTGCTAATGAGTTTGAGAAAGTTACCCAGCATCATGTTTACAACCGAGAAATTTTATCATCTAACGGACCCGAAGGAGCCTTTGAGATGCTTGCAGAAAAAACAACTACGTTTTCTCCAAAGATACTGTTGCAGAATCATGTTCCGGTTTACAAACTTGTGCAACTACCGGGGGAGTTTGTCGGCACGTTTCCTAGAGCATATCATGCCGGTTTTAGTCATGGTATATGATATCATAAATTCAAGAGTCAAGCCATAGGCTTACTTAGGTAATGTCTGACTTTTAAGATCAAAGTTTGACCAATCAGTTTGACTTTGCATGTAGGCTTCAATTGTGGCGAGGCAGTGAATTTTGCAGCTCGTGATTGGTTCCCGTTTGGTGGGGTCGCTAACGAGAAATATGCATTTCTTCAAATGAAGCCCATTATCCCCTATGAAGAAATTGTGTGCAAAGAAGCTATGCTTCTTTCCTCAAAGAATTCTAATAAAGATGATACCCATGACCCTGATGCAGATATTAACCGTTTCATCAAGGGCCCATTTGCATCTCTTATACACAAATATGACACTGCAATATCATATCTGAAATCATTGGACCAATCTCTTAATATCTTGTCAAATATGAAAGAAAGCGTTAGCTGCAGCCTTTGCAAACGCGACTGTTATGTAGCACATGTTAGCTGTAACTGTCATGCTGATCCCATATGTGTTTTTCACAGTAAACCCACAAGAAACTACCTTTCGTTAAGTCGATAACATATTTATTATGGAAGAATTAATATCATATTAAACTTTGATCATACAGATACAGAACTTTCTGATTGTGGTTGTGGGAGTAACCGTATTCTTTCTGTGAGAGGAGATCTTCCCAAAATGAAAAGTGTAGCAAAGAAGTTTGAAAAAGACCAAATGGTCCATGAGGCAGTGGAACTCCTGAAACATGATAGTTGTATCAACAAGGTACACTTCCAACTTTGTTTAGACACAAATATTATGTCGCTAGCTTTCACTAGTTTACTGCCTTAAAAAGTTGTGAGTTTAAAAAGTTACGTAGCGAGTGTCTATTTACTAATCGTCTAGTTATTATTATTATTGTTAATTTAAAAACCAGGGTCACAAAGGAGGATTGGGTGGGGTTGAATATGTTGATACAAAGATACAACAAAGTAATGCAAGTGCAAGAGAGAGCAAGAGGACTAGAAAACAAAGAACATGTAACAATGGCAAAGTTGATGTGGCTACACCAGTAAATAGAACAAGGAAAAGGGGTAAATTTGGAATTTCTCCAAGGATGAGGTCAGGTGGTAGAAGACTGAAGAAAGTAAACAAGAAAGGTGGAAAGAGGGCTTCTTAGTGTCATCTTGGTTCCAAAATTTGACATTGAAGATTATATAACTAACTGCTATTCAGTTATATTATGAAGTTGAATATTGTAATTTGGATTACATAAATGTATCATGTCAAAAATCATACACAAACTCTGTGGTTCATGTCATTCATACATCAACTTTGTTGTTTATGAATGTAATATTGAAAGAAGTGGATATCATGAGTGGTTGAAAAATATTACGATAAAAATGGATTTTGGCAAAATGCGTGCGCCACACAACTATGTAAATTGATTTACATAGTCGTGTCATTTGATCTATCAAAAATCTGTATTTTCACAAAAAAAAAGTCATATAAAATATGTTATAATTGTGTCCTATTCACGTGGCATTGTTAATCGTGTGATGTATTATGGTGAAACCAATTCATGGTCTAGTTTTTATATCTTGTGGCATTATGCTTGTGTAGATTATTCTTTTGGCACTAAATGTGCAACATGGCTACTTATGCCCAATGGGACATGATAAAGACTTGTAATCTCACAATTTTGTTTTGTAAACCGTTTATGAATATAATGTTTTGTGTTATCAGTGTATATAAAATTTAATTTACTCCGCTGAAGTTCTTTTATATGTCCTCAATTTATATAAAGATCCAAATTTTGTTTTAAAACCATCCTTGTATTTATTTATGGAAAAGTTTGAACTATTTCTCAATAAGTCTCACGTCGGTTAACGGGGAAAACAAAATTTTTCTTGCAATTTGTGAAAACCTTCTCTACCAAAGATGTGTTTAGTATGGGGGAGCAACTCCTCAGATGAGAATAGAAGCGTAAGTTTCAAGATGAACAACCCATCATCGATAACAGATACAATATCTTGTTACGTTTTACTAAGCTGAATAAAAAGTTTAAAATTTAGCTAAAAATACAATGAGTGATCATGATTTCTTCGAACTAGGAAAACATACAAATAATACTAAACATTAAATTTTTTAGAGCATATCCTCACTCGGGACCAAACACCAGGTTGGGTGAACATAGTATATTCGAGCATAAAATTCACGGTTTGCATTGGGCAAACGTTCTTTAACTCGTTGTGTACGTATCTTAATTTAGAATAATAGTGGTAGATTGTGTTTGAGTTGGTGACAGTGATGATAAAGTCTTTTTACAAACATTAAGGGTTGTTGTATCTATCAACAATTCAACATGATTAGTGAAGACAATTAGATTTAAACAAGTTTTTTCGTCCATCAATTCAAGAATAAGTATGGTGTGAAAGCATATTAGTACACCACATAAAAAAACCTAGAGCTTGGGTGTGGGAATGAGATTCTTTCATTGTTTTTTAGTATTCCACTCGAAATAGACATTGGCATCTTCCATATTCAAATTTATGACCTTTTTGGTACACATTTTAAGAACATTTTAAAAGTTGTTGTAGGGACAAAATTTCATGAAATAATAACCACTTAGCTTCTTGGTCTATTTTAGTAGTTATATATTTTTAATTTTAAAGTGACAATTATACTTTGTTATTATGAGTTAATTTTAGTAACTATACTTGTTTAGCTGGTTAAATTGTTTTTATATGTGTAATAACTTTAGTAAACTCGTGCATTACACAGTTTGAATTAAAAAATGTTAAATAAAATACAAATTTGTTAATTATAAATCGATATTTAAAGCAATCATATAACATATTTTTTATTATAAATCCCTATTTTAATTATTTTTTGTTTATAAAAATTTTAATTTATAAAAACACCAATTTTAAAAAATTTGTATTTTTTAAAAACTTTGATGTTTTATAAAATTTCTTATTTCACAAATATTTATTTATGTAGAAATAACATTAATAAAAATACATCTTTCTTAATTTATTAAAAAACTATTTTAATTTAAAAAAATCTAAATGATATTATTAGTAATTAATGTGATTATTTAATAGGAGAGAGAAACAGAAAAAAATTAATAAGGAGAAATTTGATGTTGTCACGTGTCCTTGTAATTACCCTTTTATCAGAGTAGGGAGATTTTTTTTATCGTTACGCAATCTACTCCCACAACTACAAAGCAAAGCTTTTGAGGGTGGTTCAATATAAAATTTTGAACTCCTTGATTTGATCATCTTCTACCTCTCAAACTCTTCAACCTCTCTCTCTCTCTCAAAAAAAAAAAAAAAAAAAAAAACAAAACAAAACAAAAACAAAAAAACAAAAAAACAAAAACGATGCTTAACTTCATATTAATCATGCTTCTTTTTCCTTTGAGATTAATTTGAGTTAAAGGTTGGTATATATTAATTTCTTCTTAATTTCCTTCTATTATAGAAGATTTATCTTTATTAGTGATAGTAATATATATGATGATTCGTTTTAGTGATTGGATTTATATTTACCATCCACATATTTATTCATATTAAGACCTTCTTCAAGATCTTAAAGGTTAGTAAGTTTAATTTTCAACTTAGCTATATATATATATATATATATATATATATATATATATATATATATATATATATATATATATATATTGATTTGATATATATAATTGTTTGGGTTAATGATTAAACTTATATTTGATCTTTCACAATATAACATATATAACATATTTATATGTAACACCCATGCACTAATGCACTATAGATGCTCTAAGCCATAAGGGCATCCACAATGCGGGATGCATGAACAATTACATCAACATTACGAGGTCATGTTTGTGGCGTACGCATCCATGTGAACAAACGGTAACGGATGAGATTTCTTTTCTTATTTTTTAATTTTTTCTCAAAATAAAGTTAATAAGCGTTGAAATCTGTAAAAGACTTTGATAAACTATTAAAAAACTGAATCGATATTTATTAATTAACTTTCAAAAGTTTGTAACAGTTATAAATTCATAAAATGTAATTTATTATATAGATTTATATATCAATATGAACAATTAAATATTTAATTAAAATAAATACATTTGATTATGAATAATAAATGTAAAAGATGTTGGTATAATAGGAAAAGGTAAAAAAGAAGTCATATGGAAAAGTTTGTGGGTGAAGGATGAAGATGTTATTGATGTGTCATATGAATATACACATTGGGTTAAAAATGTTCATGCACTATAGATTGTCTTATAATTATGGTACACAAATGGATCACCTCCTTTTTAACTTACAGAAAGAAAGGTGATAAGATCATAAAACTATGAACCCAAAAGCATCCTCAACACAACAGAAAGAACAAACATAAAAGATTCATACAAACATCACATCAATATTTTATTTTTGAAATAGGTAATATTACGTGATTGCATGGTTTCTAAGTATAAATCAAAAGTGTTCTTAAAATCTAGATAATCCGATTTTTACCAATTACACATGTCACCTACATGACAATGATTTGTGGGATTCGCTATTCCAATTACAAATATAAACATCATCGTCGCATGGGTTTTCACTTTGCAAAGATCAGTAATCAAAACCCATGTGACGACAATTACACTGTTCACATCCGCTATTTAGAACAAAACACCACCTAGATTTAAAAACACTTTCACTTATTAAAAACAAAAGAAAATTCACATAGCTTCTCATAACTCATAACTCATAACACAAAACCATTGATTCACTTCGTCCTACACACAACATCTAACCTTGTGTTCTATCACTCTCATCTTCATCCTTCTTCTTCTCCATCATCATCATCATCTTCTTCTTCTTCTTCTTCTCCTCCTGCAAATTCTTGATCTTCAAGAAGAAATCCACCATTACAGACTCATAAGAAGATAACTTCTCATACCCAGGAAAATAATTAACATCCACCACCAAATACTCATCTCTCTCATCATCCCTAATCAAATCAAAGTTAAAAAGATTCAACCCAAAAGCCTCCTTCAACCCCTTCGCCACCACATCAAGAAACTCCTTCGCCGGAGCTCTCACCTTCTCGCCGGAATATTCCTCTCCGGCAATCACACCACTTGAAATCTGCGAAAACCCCATCACCCCACCGGATTCTGACGTCACCCTCTCCACCATCTCCGGCGAAACATCCGGCAACGACCGCCGTTTCACACACTCAACATAATCTCCAGCTACGTACACTTTAAACACAACCCCACCATGGTTCACAAACCGCTGAACCACCATGGGTGGCTCGAGCTTCCTCAGCCCATCATGGTTAACCACCAATGACATATCATGTGCACCGGTGGTTCCATCAGCCAAAAGGGGTTTAACAATCACCGGAAAGATCACATCTTTAACACTCTTGTTTAAAGATTCAGAATCTTGAATGAGGGTTTGGTGTGGGGTGTTGAGGTGGGGGATGTGGAGGTGGGTGATGGGTTGGAGCATGGTGGTGCGGTTGTGGAGGCGGAGGATGGCTGAGGGGTGGTCGATCACGGTGGCGTTAGGGTGGTCGACGGTGAAGTGGTGGAGGTTGAGGGTCCATTGGTGGTCATAAAGCTTGTGGATGATGCAATCAAAGGGACCTTGTTGAGTTAGTGGTTTTTGAGGGTCAATTGGGATGAAATGGATATTATGTTGTTTTGCGTAGGTGATGAATGAATCCACCATGAAAGCTTGAGTTTTTCTTGCAGGTAATGCATAACCTACACGAATGAGATGAGTTTCAGGTGTTAATTCTGGCATTTGATCGATTAGTGTGCGTGTTTGTGTGTGTGTGTGTGTGATGAGTTTTGTTTGATGTGATTAGATGGTTTTATATTGAACTCTGGTGAAAAAGAGTAGATTCTACAAATTTAAAATTGTTTTGGAAGAACAAAGGAATCTACACCCACAGTAATATATTTACATTTGAGGGGGTTTCTATGGGAATAAAAGGTGTTCCGGTGTGAATCGTATAATGCACTTGTAATAGTATTTTGATGTATATGTAAGATGAGTACTAATCTTTTGACTTTCGTTCTCGCACTATTTGATTATTCTTGTGCGCTTTGTAGGATCGTGTTGTGTGGTTATCGTTGTTGTTAATGAATTATTGGTTTTGAAATGAGCATGCTCGCATATACATAGGGACACGTTCTTTTTAGAAGCAGCAGTATGTTGTTTAAGAAAGGTAAAATCTGCATAAGATATGTACATACCGATATAATGAAGGAAATGAAATTGAAAAATAATAGTTTATTAATTACTTTTTACTATTTCTTTAATTTTATCTACCCTTTTTGTATGCATGTATTGTGCCGCACCAGCCACACGTGCATTTTGACAAAATACAATAAATATATAGTTTTAAAAAATAATAAATCTTGATGTATAGAAACTTCCATGCAATTTGGATAATTTATATTTTTCGAATGACAAATATACGATCCTTTTTGCCCACCTATTCGTTTTTCAGTCGAGACCATACCCTCAGTCCCATAAAAAAAAAAACCCACAACTGAAAACACCACCGGCTCAATGAAGAATATAACAGACAGAATTCCAGTGACTAATGGGGCTCTTACAACAAATTTAATTTTATATCTATCTATCCTACAAACATATCAAGGAAAAAAATAATGGACGGGTCCGTATATTTATTTGTGACCTTTGAGGAGTCGTATGAGATGAAAATCTCATGTACGGTTCTGCAATAGGGATGAGAACAGTGATGTTATCATCTACTATGATTATTTAACAATTCAAGTACAGTTGATATAGTTGAAGCGCAGTCAAAATATATTTTTTGGGGATGGAATTTGTGGCGTCTTGGGAAGCCATGGTGGTAACATTAGGCTAGAAGGCTTTGTGGTCTCAATTTATATAATAAAAATATAAAAGAAAAGACAATCATTTTAGTTTTCTATATATTATTAGTTCTGAAACAAATGATATTTAATATCGTCTTGGTTATTTTAACAACCACTAAACGTCTACATATATATTAGTGGAAATTTCCATGCGTTACGGCGGTACAGCTGTTGCGTGATTTTTTGGAAATTCGATTCTAGTCAGTATCGGCTAGGTGTCTTATGACGTAAATTTAAAAAATCAAAATATAATTATTGAAAAAATTGAATGAAAGAAAATAATTACTATATTACAAAAGTATTTAAGACAACTATATTATCCCAACAAGATTAGTGAAAGCATAGGTGGTATTTGTGGTTGGAAATTACTTATTACAAAGAATTTAAGAGGGTTTTCGTTTTATGAATGTAGGTAGACCTGGCAGTTATGACCCAAGTGGGTAAACTTGGGTTGATTTGGGTAATAAATATAAACTAATGGGTTGAGTTGGGTTGGACTATATTTCTTAGGGAGTCAAGGTGGGTAAACTTTAACACTTGAAAAAATGATCAATGGGTCAGAATGGGTTATATAAAAATAAGGTACAGGTCAGGATGGGTTAGTTAGGTTTTCTAATAGCCCTTCTTTTCCACAATCCACAGGGCATAGGCTACATCGTTTTCACTTCTGGAGACTAATCGTGAAGGACGAACCACAACTGGCGGTTGAAAGACAGAATTGTTGCATAGAAAACCATCGATTTCATGTTCGTTTGTGTGGAACATCTTCATCTACGAGACTAAATTGTTGTCATCTTCTTCTTTGTCTGAGTACTGATTTTATAAGTGTGGTTTCAATGTAAAATCGATAATTTACAGCTCATTTACGACCTGTATTGATCTGTTTAGATGGTCTTCGATTGATTTTGCTGCTTGTTGTTATCATCTTCGTTGAAAACCATCGATTTCTCCTAAATCAATTGCACAACCTGCAATTTGATTTGGGTTTAGTTGCTTTGAACTTTTGATGAATGCTTGTCTAATCTCTAAAATTGTGAGTTTTCATTTATTCATACTCCATCGCCAAATATCCTCATTGAGTTACATGAACAAAACTCCGATTTGGCCTCTAATAACAACTCTGTGAATAAAACCATCGAATGAATGCTTCATTTTCTCTTGAGATTTGTTCTCGATGTATAAGAAATAAAAGATAACATAAAAAATTTTCAGACATCAGTGTGTATGTTGAGGTGTAAATGTGTGTTTGCGTGTAAATGATTAATTTAATTTTTTTAGCCCATTTTGATCCGAACCCATTCTAACCCGAACCCATCCTGACCCAAACCCATTTTGACTTTTTTTTTTAAATCAACCCATCCTAACTTAAACCCATCTTGACCCAAACCTATCCTGATCCAACCCGCTCATTTTGCCACCTCTAAATGTAGGTTAGAGTTTTATGATTATCGGATGCAGCTTTCGGTGATGATTTGCATAGACCAGAGAAAGTTAATGGAGAAACTGTTATCACAAATTAGCATCTTGATTGTTATTGAGCTGTTAACAACCGGCAAAGAAAAGGGGAAGAGGAACTAGTGCTCAATCATAATGAATGAACGACATTGAAAGTAAATGGTGGTTTTGTTTGGCCACGTGTATATGCTTTAGTATTTGTTTTATAAGCATCATATGTTATGCTTTATCATAAGGGCATAAATGGAATAAAATGGTTAATTTTTTAAAATTTAAGCATAACTTTTCATATGAGTATCTTAATCCATGTGTAACATTACCATTCTATCATTCTTACACTTTTATTATAAACGATATAGATAAATATTAAAATTATTAAACTCACAATATGTCTATAAAAATATTAGTATTATAGTTATTATAAATATGAAGATATATATAAGTTATATAATCAAATATTTAAATAAAATAATACTTAATTTAAATAGTATTTAGTTATTAAAATATAATTAGTAAATATAAATTTAAATGTCAATTTATATTATTATAAGTAAAATAAAATTTAATAAAGTAAAGTAAATAATAGCATATTATTAAATAATATATTAATAATGTGTATTAAATAATACAATAATTAGAAGAAGTTAATTAAACGAGACCAAAAATGAAACTATTACAATAAGTACTTGTACTCTATGCTTAAAATGTTATATAAGTGTCTTACACTTTGAATGAAATTAACATATTATTCTTCTAATATGTATTATATATTAGTATAAATAAAGAGAAATAGAGAGATGAGTGAAACTATTGCAATAAGTACTTGTACTCTATACTAATAGATTATAGATGTATTAATAACAATCCCTTTAATATATATTTCTTTTTGCCTTTCAATATATATATATATATATATATATATATATATATATATATATATATATATATATATATATCTTATCTTAATCTTAACTACTATATAATACATAAACAATGGCTAGATTTGTAATTTTACATTATTTTTAAAATAACATATGAAGAGTTGCAAGCTTTAATATGTAATGTCATAAGATTTATTCCTAATATATCATTTTAAGCTTTAAATACTTGTACTTTACTATTTTCTAATTAAACTTAAATTATGACTATTATATTTAAGGTTATCTTAATATCTATACCTATACTACTATATAATATAATTTTTTGGATAATATTGTAATTTTAATCTATTTTTAAGTTACTTAAGAACAATTTTGTTACATTTGGTACAAGTGATTATGTATAAACAACTTGTTATTTATAAATTTGTTTATCCTTGTAGTAATATAGATATGTTTAATATCACACATTAATCAAATAAAAAAACAAAATATGAGTTAGTACAATAAGAGAGAGTTAGTTAAATATACAGTCTTAAAATTATTTATACCCACGCCGCAACACGCGGGTTTCACCCACTAGTATATATATATATCTTTTTGGGATCGAACTTAGATCTAACAAGGACGGTTCATTAAATAGGGTAAACGATATAGTTGACTTTTATGAAGATGACTTTTCTATTCACTAGTTCACCGGTCAACTATACTAAACCAATTGCTTTTTAATTCCTTTTGTCAGAATGTTAAAAGTCAATCTTGAAGAAACCATTACATATTTACATGTTTAAAGGAAAAACATTTTCATTCGGATTTTGTATGTGTTTTAGAAATTGATACAACATTAAAAGCGAAAATGAGTCACTTTGACTTTAAAAGTGAAACAATCAGGGTACTAGGAAACTTGAAGAAAAACTTTAGGGTCTTTTTTAGAGTCATAAGACATAATTACATAAAAGATTTTTTTCAACAAGCAAACATGATTAGGATACATCGGGTCAAAACAACCGGAAGGTTATGAAAGTCACATTCTCAGATATATAGTTATCCATGAATAAAGACATTGTTGATATTAATTTGGTGAATAACTCATTCCCGTGTAAAGGCAACTGAAAGAACTAACCATAAGATGGTTGATTAGACTAAGGGACGGTTTGTCTCTATATAATCCACATCCTCTATGCAAAGAAAACCTTTCAAAACAAACATGGTTTTATATTTGCCGATGTACTCACCCAACAATGTTGATCTTAGAGATGTATGTGTGACATGTATGAGGATCACAATATAAAACTAATAGAACATCTAACCATAGATCTAATGCATTCATAACGATCAAGTAGAACACGTTATATGATTTTTCTTAGGTACTAAAATTCCCAACAAGAACGTTTTAGCTTGCAAATCAAACAACAAACTTCAATACGAACCGAAGTTGTAATTGAATATTTGAATGTGGTGCATAAAGCTTCAAAAATTTTTCTTTCTCAACCATAACATGGTAAATCAATAGTTTAATTGACTTATCACCATAAAACACAATTTTGATAAGAGATTTTTTTTACATTGCTTTATAGTATTTTAAAAAAAGATCTGTCATGCATGATATTTTATGCATAACACTAGGTTAGAATCATATGTATTACATGGGTGGAATAAATATAATTTTTAAAATCGTTAATTTTTATAGAAATTTTGTATGTTAAATGTTATTAATCATTGGTAAAATAAGAAATAATAAATATTTAAGAAATTATAAATAACAAATAATAAGATTAAAAATTATAAAATTATATTTTAAAATATGATAGAATTTAAGTCTTATAATTTAGTAAATCTTAATAAATTATTAGCATAAAAAAATTTACATTTTTAGATATATAATTGTTTAGTTTATTTACTTGAAACCACTTTCATTTAATATTTTAAAAGAACTTACCAGTAAGTAAAATAATTCCTTATCAGTTCTTAAATCACTCAAGTAAAATCAAGCAAATGATTTTGAAATTAATATTTGAAACTTTTAGGTCGTTTGATTGTGTAGAGAAATAAGAAAATTATTAATCTAAAATGGAAGAGAGAAATGCAAAAATAATAATAAGAAATTCATACAAGAAAAAAGAATGAAATTTCAGTAAGTGTTTAAAATCATTTTAATTAAAATGTGTATATGAATTTAGTTGGGAAAAACAACCTTAAAATGTATAAAATCACGTCACGTGTCCCTAAAAACTTTGATTTATTAGAATAGACAGATTTTAACCGACTATCATGATAAAATTATTTTACGATAAAGCACACTCGTCTTAAAACAATTATACGTATCCTTGATCCTTTATTTTAGAACTCAAAACCAACATGGTAACGTTAACCTTTTATGTATACCCTTCAACGCTTATAATTTCCAATTAAAGGAGATCCCTCAAGTTTTCCATAACTGATTCATCAATAAATATCACCCAATAATATTTGTGGGCATATTATATATTAGCTATAGTTTGAACATCAAACGAATAATATTCTTGTGATCATAAACCCAAATTGTTTCATCAATAAAACTGATCAATCTCCATTTGTTCATCCAAAAGCACCAAAAAATGCTAGAATTTGATCGAGAAACCGATCTTTTTCGTGTGGGTTATGCTTTACCCTCAAGAAAGATCGAGGCTTTCATGGTCGAACCATTCATCAACCATGCTAAACAAAAAGGCATCGACTTCATCCCGGTTGACATTTCAAAACCATTAAACGATCAAGGCCCGTTCGATTGCGTGATCCACAAGCTTTACGGAGACGAATGGGACCTCAACCTCGACAACTTCTCCGCCCGCCACCCGAACGCCACCGTGATCGACCCTCCCTCCGCCATACAACACCTCCACAACCGCATCATCATGCTCAAACCCATATCTAACCTCAACATCCCAAAACTCAACATCCCAAACCAACTCCTTGTTCAAGATTTAGAATCTTTAAACTCCATCCAAACCACCAACGACATCGGTTTCCCGATGATGGTCAAACCGCTGCTCGCTGACGGGTCCACCACCGCACATAACATGTCATTAGTGTTCACCCATGAAGGGTTAACCAAAAAACTTGAACTCGACCCCCCTATGGTCCTACAACAGTTTGTGAACCACGGAGGAGTCGTGTTCAAGGTTTACGTAGCCGGAGAATACGTCAAATGTGTGAAACGGAGTTCGTTGCCAGATGTTTCACGCGAGACAATGGAGAAACTGGCGTCGGACTCCGGTGGGGTTATGAGCTTCTCCAAGATATCGGCTGCAGTGATCTCCGGTGACGGTAATAGCTCCGATGAGAAGCTTGAGATGCCGGGAACGGAGTTTGTAAACGAGGTGGCGAAGGGCCTGAGACTGGCTCTTGGATTGCATCTGTTTAACTTTGATATGATTAAGGATGATAAACGAGATGGTTATCTGGTGGTTGATATTAATTACTTTCCGGGTTATGAGAAGTTACCAAATTATGAATGTATAATGACTGATTTCTTCTTGAATATAAAGAAATCACAGGAGGTGAAGAAGATGATGATCAATGAGCTTGTTAAGGTTGATGGATCAGACAATTAGAAATTATTATTAGTTTAGAATGGATTGTTTAATGTCTTTAATTTTTATGATGGATGAGAGTATCTGATTCTGAAAACATACCATTTCACTTTATGCATGGGTCTATCTTCAGGTTCCTAATGGGTTCTTTATACAAGTATTCTTTTGTACCTTTATTCTGGAATGAATGACGCCACGCCTCCAGTTTTGAACTTATTGGCTGTGAATAAAAGGAGAATTTCAGTTTTAAACGTATCAACTGAGAATAAATAGAGAAATTCGTAACTAAATGTGTTCACATGGGGTAGTTCTAAGATGGATGACCATTTGAGAATGCCCTACCGAATAATAATGTTAGTTTATATACAAGATCGTTTTTTATATATATACACACCTTAATTTCGATGAAATGATACTGCGATCCTGGAAAGGTTCCATGAGAGGTTGGATCAAACCTACATACAGACCCGGGTTTCGATGAAACAATCAAGTGATCTAGGGAAGCATCCGCCACAGTAATGGATGATGTATACATCGCACAATATTGGTTAGTATGAAAAGTATCCACCATCCAATTGAGATGATGTTGCAATTAAGTATCAATTCGAGTTCATCAAAATCTTTTGGGTTAGGATGTAGTTATTACAAGTATAGCGTAAAAGAACAATAAAAATAATTGAAAACTTGCATTTTAAGCCCGAAAATGTAAATAAATTAATCATTGTTACCCTTAAGAAAAGAAAAACAACCATTAGGGTGTTGCTGATAATAACGGTTGTGTCGACGACGATTCTTCCATTGTCACACATGCTTGAGGCAAGGAAGGTGGACGATATGCATCTATTGCTTTGCGACAAGCAGCCTCATTCGGTCCATCTTTGTCAAGTTCATCGCTATCCTTGGCATCCTACGCAACAATATAATTATCAGGAGTCATGACATGTATCTAGTGTTAAAATAACTTGACTTTTTGATTCTTAATTATAAAAAAAAGTAGTAGAAATAATTGCCCGCAGAATATAGTGTTTGGATGCTGTTTTATTGTTAGTAAATATAATAATAAAATTATAAGATGTATGAGTTTCTCACAAATTCTTAATAATTAATAAATTAGTACATAATATGACCAGATATGACATCTTTAAGAAGAAAGTGGACAGCTTGTGAATGGTAATAAGTAATAACAGTTCAAATTAGGTTAAATATGGATCTTATTATCCAAAACTGTTAATTAGCGACAAATATATTTATCCAAACATTAAAAAAGTGATTACAGAAACTTCATACCAAAACACAAATTCAAACACCCCTTAATAAGCAGGTAAATCAGGAATATGAAGTGACTAAAAGTACCTGGACAGAGCAGGTATAAAATGTAGGAAGAAACCGGAATTTGCAATACTCATTGTAAGCTATGGTGACAACTAGGAGCGGTATGGTTGCGAGAGATGCAGAGGGCTTTGATTTTAGTCCAAAGAGCCCAATCATGGTGATTTGCATGATGATAATGGCTACAACAACATGATGATGGATGTAAGGCCAATACAGTCCACATGTCTCGTATGTTGTTTCGTACACATCATGAAACTGTATGAATACACACATTACCCGGTTAGCATTATATCTTATAAACAAACAGAGACTCAAACACTTACCACTATGTCACCCCTTAAAGGTTTAAAATCTACTTATGATAAAGAAAACAGAACCATACAAACATTCAATAAAGTTTTAAAATTTGAATTTAACGTGTTGTATGAAATTGAATCGAACCTGATTGATGTATACCACATAGCCTAGAAGGAAGTATACCACTAGAAAAGGAAGAAGCAACGGTGCAATGACTGCGTATGTGGTGCCAATTAGCACAAAAAGAGAAACAAATGGAATAACTCTGTAATAAGGAAAAGAAAAAAGATAATTCGATTTCTTTTTTCCTCGGCCCCAAGTATGCCGTTTCATAGTATCCCATGCAAGCAATCCAGGCTGTAGCATTTCAATAGAAAACCCCGCCAACCCACTCGTCAAAACGTATGTCATAAAAAAGTCTGCCTGCACGGATATTATTATTAATGAACTAAGTGAAAAGAATATAAACAAGAGAGATAACGGAAATTCAGCTACTTACTCGAGCAGAGACAGCCCCTGCAAGATGGCTTGGTACATCCCCTGGGTTAATGAAACTTTTCCCAATTTGATCAAGTAAAGACCCCGATAAAACGCTCATGAAAAATACATTAGCCATTAAAAAGTAGAAAACCATGTTGCTAGCCTTTTGTTCCTGTTGACTTCTTGAAACATAACCAGCTACTCCCGCCATTCCATTCATTACAAAAGGAACAACATAAAGAAACCCACTAAGAATAACACTTGGAATATATCCTGTAATAACCGAGCTCAATCCTGGTCTGTGGAACAAAAATTATTCAAATAAATCATCTTAATTAATAGAAAAGAGAACACATCAAAATGTAAGGATAAGGTACAAAAATCCATCCAATTATTCAAAATGTAGGGATAATGTACTATAGAAATTTGATCAGAATTTGTTAGCTTTTAATCCAACGAGCGCTACAAAAGTTGTAAGAACTCACATCAATTGGACAGCCATGGCTGGAGGAAACCACTTTTTTAGCTTTTCAAACTGCGCTATTCCTTGGACCGCGGTTACTGGGATAGCAAAGAATATAGTTAAAAGAACTTCTGCAGTATAAACCCCGGTTCTGTAGAGTACTAAATGCTTATAAGGGATAGATAAATTCTTCCATAATACATCTCTAGGTTCTGGGGCCATTTGAGTGATCCACATTAACGGATTTGGATGCTGTTGTGTTTGGGATACAAGTGCAGCATCCCAACGAGACCTAAACGTAACAAAAGCAACCGGCAACTCCTACAAAGTAAAATTTATATGGCGATTAGCATAGTAGATTTAAAGTTTCAATCAGCCATCCTGGGCAGACACAGGTGTTTGTTAATGTTTGGATAAACATATTCTGCTTCTAGTTATCACACACTTAGGGGTCAAATAATCATTTTTGTATATATATTTTTAGAACCGCGGATAACTAGTTTGATAATAGCTGCAGTAAAACTCATAATTTGAAGTGTAAAAACTAACATAACTTATTACATTTTTAAACAAATACGTAAAAACTTCTATTTCCGTTTCACAAGCATCATCACTACCTTCTCCCCATATAAATGTCAATTTTTGGTCATTTTCTATTACGAAACAACAATGTGTCAAATATACTTATGTGAATATTACAACTTCAAATAACAGAAGCACATTCCAACACTATTTGTATCACTCATTTCATTTTTAATTGCTTCTGATTGTTCAGTGTTAGGTTATCATCGTCACAAAAATGGCATTAGGAGGCCATGATACAACATAGAAACTAATGCAAAAAGGTGAATACAAGTTAACTTTTCAAAAATCATATGAACCAGCAAGGAGGATGTATGAACGCATGTACATGTATGATGCTTGATATAGTGTACTAGCTTTAGTAAACCCGTATATTACACGGGTTGAATAAATAAAATATTAAATAAAATAAATATATATTAATTAAAAAATAATATTGTAAGATAAGATACAACTGAAATTACATATGAGTAAGGATTATAAGTGATAAACAATGATATTAACTTTTTAAACTTTTATTTTTAAACTTTTTTTGTTTTTTCAAAAAATAAATTAAACATTTCTTTTCAAAACAAACCGTTTTAAAAACATATCGTTTTCAAAAATTTCCTTACTATAACTCCCAATTTTAATTATTTTTTGTTTATAAAATTTTTACTTTTTAAATAATCAATTTTAAAATATTCCGTATTTAAAAAGTTCGATGTTTCAGAGAAAAAATCTTTTTCTACAAATTTGTTTCTTTAAAATAACATTAATAAAAAGATTTCTTATTTAATTTATTAAAAACTATTTTTAATTTAAAAAAATTAAATAAAATTATTAGTAATTAATGCAGTAGATAAGCAGGAAAATTTTGATGATAATAAACGTGGTGATGACATGTGTCACACTTGATGTGACATCACCTTGAGATGATTTGCACCGTATAGAATCTGAAACGAATGATAAGCATTTGGATGATATCTAGAGAAGAAATGATCAACACTGCAACTAATAGCCTTGTGTTCATCACATAAAGGAATTCGCCGAACAAGAACAGTGAGTTGACTCGGTTGATGCCTCATGTTACGCAATTGTTGAACTCTTTTACCAAGTACAATTTTGTATTCCTAGAGATTAAACGGGATACGAGGTCACCTGTTATAAACCTCACCATAATATACAAATGCAATAAGTAATTAACTTTAAAAGCTCTTCACCTCAAGCAAAAACCAAATAACTATATAAACTACCTTGTGAAGGAGATACATCCCCGAAAAAGATATAAAGCACAACGATGCAAAGTGTATCCAAAGCCTGTCAAATAGAAAGAAGTGAGCATATTATGAATATCAACATGTTTGAAGATCGACTCTACTTGTTAAAGATGACACTGCAACAATATTATGTTAATTCTTGAAGCATTTTGATGACAATACCTGTTTGATCCTTTAGGAATATTCGAAATTGTAAGGGAATCCATAGATCGAGAGGATGAAGATGAACCATAGGAAACAGAACAGTTGAGCGGCAGAAGAATCATCAGCCCCACAGCAGAGCACACCACAAAAAACTTCATCCTGCCAAAATGATTAACTCAAAACTTCTATAAACAATAAACCTAACATCAATATTCTATTCAATCTAATTTCAATCATCTCGAACACGAAACATAGCAATTGTTCAATAAATAGTTGTTCTAATCTCACAGTACACACTAACTCCACAATATCACAACACAAATGAATGAACGAAGCTAATTTGCTAACCCTAGTTTGAAGAATCGCATGACAACGAGAGCATCAAGGCCACAGGTACACAGAATTTCATCTTCCGAAACCCTAACGGCGTCACGGATCCAATCGACCGATGGAAGAAACCGGCGAAGGGTGAAGGAACGATGGAAGGAGATCGGGTGGTGAAGAGATAGACGACGAGAGTAGTATATGTTGGCATTGGAATGTTGCTTTCGGAAGACGGAGAAGAAGCAGAGGATGATGAATGAAAGGCCGATGTTGATTCCCGCCGATGCTAGTAAGCTCTCCGGCGTCATTGCGGTGGTTGTTTGCTTGATTCGTTGATTCTCCGGTGGTCGGAGAGATGATGATGATGATGATGATGATGGTGACGATGGTGATGGTGATGGTGATGATGATGATAATGGTGATGATGATGGTGATGGTGGTTTGTAAGGGGCAGTGAGGTGTATGGGGGGTTGCCACCTTTGGTGGCACGTGGCGGAGGTTAACTCACGGTGAAGGAAGAAATATATGATAAAGTAATAATATTATCATGGAATGATCGAAGTTATCAAGTGATTAACCACACTTTTTTGTGTTGTAAACGAAACGAATCAAACGAATGAATATTTTCATGTTTGTGTCGTTTAGAGTGGTTTATGAACCTACCACTGAAGAAAAAATCTTGTTCGTGTATAAGGAATTGAACTTGTTTATTAACGGTGTTATGAACAAAACACATAACTGAATGATTAACTAACATAAAAAAACACATACTATTTCAAGAAAATAAAAGTGAATGGCTTTAACCGCAAACTTAGACATAATCATTTAAATAAATATAAAGTTAAGCATTTGACGTAATAATTATATATATAAACATGCATGACCATAAACAAACTTGCTTAAATGAACAAACATATTGCACAAGTTCACGAATGTAACTGAACGAACACAACATATGTTCTGGTTCGCTCATTTAGTTAATCAAACGAAGCTCCTTGTTAAGTCAATTCGTACATATATTAAACGAACAAACGTGAACGAACTTTTTATCGAACAGTTAATGAACAGTTTTTTAAATGTTCGTTTCATTTACAACCTTGCATGCCAGTACAAAGAAAGTAAAATAATTAAAATATTTCATAATATCACTTATTTTATCAAAATAATATTGACCAAATATTAGTTCTAGACACTTATCATTCAATCCAATAAAGAAAAGACATGTATTAGAAGGAAATAGTGAGAAACCCCCGTTTTGCGGCGAATTATAATCTTTATGTTTCAAAATTTAAATTACTTTTTAAATATACTTATGTAATTTCATATTGTGTATGTAACTTTTGTTTATATTATTAGGTTTTCTAATCGGTCTTTTTTTAATATAAAATTCTTGATTTTAAAACAATAAATATTACTTTGTAATATATATAACATATTTTGATATATTAAGATACCTAGAGTTTATACCCCGAGACACGTTGTGCGTCTTAAAATCGAGCCTCGAATAAACATAGCAAAATAGCGTGTGGCTCAGAACCGATAGTCGGTTACAACTGCATGCCGAAAAAAGACCACCAGGCTAGGGCGACTGACACCATTTTTGTTGTATCATCACAACCACAAATCAGCAAAAACGAACGGTCTCAAACGAACATATGTCCATCATCATTGACAAAATGTACAATACATATGCAAACTAGGGGTGAGCAACAGGTCGAAACCGTACCGAACCGGACCGACCCGCCCTTGACCTGAAACCGATAGGGGTTTATATAAAGAACCGAGAACCGAACCATTTGCATACGGTTCGGGCCGGACCGAACCGGGTTAAACAGGTCGGTTCAGCATAATATGGTGGTCCGGACCGCAAATGTTTTTTAGGCTCGTGCTTTTTGCTGGGAGAAAAATAAAACTTAAAAATATAAACAAAACCAATCAATGGATTTGTTTCTTAGACTCGTTATTATAACATAGACAAATTGATACCATATTAAAATACAACCGTACATTAGTTGTCGTTATGACTCCTTTATGAGCTAATTTAGGTGTAGCGTGCAATAGTATTCATCTATAACTGATGAAAAGTTTATTGATCCGAAAACTTATATTATATGCTAGTAAAACATTTTTTTACATTTATGGTGTTCAAAGACAACCCATTTAACATCTAAAATGCAAAAAACAACTCTTTTTTCTTGCCTAATTGTAATCGGGCCGGATCGTAACCGAGCTCTTACCCGCGGATTTGGACCGAAACCGACCCATAACCGTTTACAAAAGGAAAGCCGAACCGTGGATCGAAACCGCTAACCCATACACGGGTCGGTCTCAGTTTTCACGGGTAGGTTCGCGGGTCTTAACCGGGTCGACCCGCGAAGTGCACACCCCTAATGCAAACCCAACAACGATCCAGAAATACCAAAAAAAAAACTCTCAGATGCGCCCTGCACATCGTCATCGAGTAGAAGTATAGGTAAAACACGTCACTATTTCAGAAAAATTTAGGGTTTACAGCCATGAACACCAGATAACAGCTCAGAATGCCATCATTGAACATCATAGGGACAAGAGTAACCACAAAAACAGAAAACCCAAAATAAACTTCGTGAATGATGTTATTTCACAAAGAAAATCGCCACCAACACGAGATCTAGGACTAAAATGACTCTCAGATGTGGCCTGCCCTCATCGAGCAACTCAGAACCATTAAACAACAGCTGACACAATAGCATGTAGAGGTCACCGGCGGTGGTTCTCAAGATGGAGGTAAGTGGCAGCGGTGAAAGGAATCGTTGGGTGACCATTGGTGTTCACTGCGACACAGACGCCAATTAAGGCGGCACACACAGACCACCGCGCGGCGTGTATCATGACCTTCTTAGATGGTCGGCCGACGAGAACAACTTGACACACCACCATGGCCACATATCCTAGTAGAGAACAAAAATTTGCCATCACGTCAAACGGCAAGGAAGGTCGGAACGCCACCGTCACCGCCATCTACACAAAATCCGAGAATAAAAGGGAAGAGCCATGAACCGGCGGTAACACATGAGGGCGGCGGCAGCAACACCAACGACGACTTGTGTGCTGCCGCCTAAACCCCAAAGATGACCAGCTTTCTCTCTCTAAAAAGACAACATGCATAAGAGACTTGTATGAAGTGGGAACCAAGGGGTGAACGTCTAGTCGGAGACGACGGTGGGAACCAAAGGGTGAAGGTTCAGCAGAAGCAGGCGGCCGACCAGAAACCTCTATCAGCCGGTAGGTCTCTCACACACAATCTCTCTCTAGAATGAAACCTCAAAACAAAGAAACAAAGCAGGGAACAAAACCCTTTAAAAGGGCGAAACAAAGCATGCAATGCATACTTGTGCCCTAACATGTCTATTTTGATTTGTATCTCATTACTTTACTATATATAATTACATATTACATACATACTATTAAAAGACTAAGGGAATGAATAGTAACATTTAGCGAATGGGCATTGCTCTGACTGCCACGTTTTGTGTATGTTACACGAGAACAACGTACAGAAGAGCAATGATAGAGAGAAGAGTATGTTAGGGGATGTTATGCGGTGGAAGGATCGGGTTTTCCTTTTCTCCTGCAACGAGCAACGAGCAACGAGCAACGATGCCGACTGAAAAAGAGGCAAGACCTGGTACTCTCTTCTTCTCCGACGGTGCATTTTTCTTCTACGACACATGACGTTTCTTTACCGTTGTTCCTCCAACACCCTTCTTCTCCGGCGAGGTTCTCCAGAATTTCTTCTCCTCCAACAGTTATTGCACGAGGTCGCTGCTCCGACTGGGTTAGTATCTTGTCTCCATCTTTTCCATTTCTTTCCCAGTGAGGTTGTTTTGTTTATGCGTATTGATTGATGTCGTTTTTCTGCCTTTTGTTTTTACAAGTCGTAGATCGCGCGGGCAACTTTCATAGAATACAGATCCAATGATTGAAGTAATAAAAATCCTCTCTTTGAAAAATTTGGAAGCCTTTAAGATGTGTTGATAATGAGAACAGTGAGATAGATGAAGGAAGAAGCTAAACGGTGGAATAGACGGTGAGTGGCACTGGTCATTAGCAGCACTCCTGTAAGGTAAATCACAAGGTTTGATCACACATTTTCACTGTCAAACAAGCAAACAAACCCAAATCTGAAAGATTGATTGTTTAGTTTACAAATTGGTGATTGAAATTGATACCTATTAGCAGAACACAGCTCTTTTTGGGTGCTCGAAATCTTTTATCTCTCCGCATTGTTGATTTGAGGTGATAGAGAGTGTGTATAATGAGAGGCGTATGGAAAAACAACAAAGGAAAGATGGTCAGCTACAACAATCCTAACGATGGTTAGTATGTGATTGATTTTTTTTTTTTTTAATTTGATGTTAATTACTTGTCATAACTTGTAACTTAATTTCTTTAGTTTTTTGTTTGGATTTTGAAAAAAATAGTTTTCATGTATATGTTCCTTAGATTCAAACGAAAAGGGAGTGGTTATTTCGTGAGGTTAGCTATCCTGATATATGCTAATATGGTTGTTATTATTGATTTCTTTTGGGTTAATTGATATTTAAGGTTTCCTAATACAGGGTTCAGATCAATCTTTTCAATATGCAAGTTGCAATTGGACATTGTTCCATTTACTTATCATAATGTTTTATCAGTTGCATAAAAGTTAGTTCATATACGTGTGATTGAAGAATTTTGTTGTGTGAATTTAACTACATATTTAGGATTCTAGGGCAAAGATTTGTGGTTGGCCATGAATACCTTGGGATGAGAGAAATTGATGGATTCAACTAGGAGTTGGCCATATAAGTTTCATCTAGGAGATTGGTTATGATTTATAGTGAATATTCAAACAACCTGATCAAAGTAGAAGTTTTTTCTAGGTAAGAAGTATATCTAAAACTATTATTTTAAGAAGACTTTAGTTTATACTTTATACGCTTAACAGAAATTCAATGCAATAATTTTAGTAAACGGAACCAACTATGTTCTGTTTAAATGCGCAACATCATCTAGGTTTAGTATTATTGAATTCCTTTCATGTTTGAAAGGATAATGTCATGTAGTTAAAAACAATGTTGTCAAATTGCTATTTATTGTTTTAGATCAATCCCGTAGTAAATAGTATAGTGTCAACTGACATGTGCATCTGTTTATGACATCTTTTTCTATTGGTTTCTTTAATTTCATTTGATTTCTTGCGTTATGGCTTGACAGCGGAGTGACATCCATTGCAACATGGTTTTTGTACCTTTCATAATGTCATACGATTTTATGTTGGTATGCTATTTGATACGACGTATTTGGTATTCGCGTTGCGCGAGTAGGGTAACACCTAGTATAATTAAAAGAGCGGAGAAATGAATAGTGTTTTGTAAAATCACGTCCGTCAATTTTCTAATCTACGGTAACGGGAGCATTGGTTCCTTAGTGCTGAGCACGCATCACCCTTAACCCAGCTTATGCCACGTACCCCCACCTTTTTCCTATTCGGAGGCTAGATCTCATCTTCTTGCTTTTATAGATGATGTTGTATGTTAGAGATTTCAAGGCTCAAAAAGATATATCTTGGACTGAATTTGGTTTGAATTTTTGAAATGGAAATCTATTTGTAATCATGAAAACTCTAATAGACTAACAGTTTCAATTTTGCTTGCTTTTGCTTGAAAGTAGGAATACAATAATGTTCAATGTTGTCTCAATCGTATTATACCTATGAATTATGTATCAGAGCACATCCATATTTTTTTTTCGTGTTTTGATATAATCACATTCAATCTAAAAATTCAAATGCTAACTTTCTTGGAGAAGGGGAACATGGGTTTATTGGATTTGCATAATATTACACAGGGAACTTAAGAAGCATCATATAAAAGCAACTCCATTAAAAAAATTCATTTTGAAGCTTTTACTTGCCTATAATAGAACAAGCGATACAAAACCTTATTTTGAACCCATTTGATTAAGTGGAGGTTAGTTCTAAATGTAATTCTTGGTTCTTGAAGTGCAAACTAGCTTGGGTAGTCGAACATATGGCATCCATCCACAAGATGTAGAAGAATTAAACAAGGGAATATATAGAGATCTTGACAACCCGTAATGCGGTTGGACTGATGTACTGGTTAACTGATCTTTGTAGCTTGAGTTATTGTCTTTGGCTAACCGTTTTTCACATATAACGATTGAGATCTAGGGCAAGCAGAAGCATAGTTCAAGGTGCTAAGGTTATCTAAACAATTGAGGAAGGTAAGTTTAATCTTGAAAGTTTCTTTTACACTATGAGTTATGCTTTTAATGTTTTAGGATTTATCATTACATTTGAATGTCTGAAACAAAGTTGATGATTTGTGTATTGATAAACTTCAGAAATGTTATTTTGTTGATTTTCTTCCGTAAATGGTTTTCCGGTGTGCTCCCAAGACATCTATGTAATTAAGTTTCTTCATTTGGGTTCATTTATATCATGTATTATTACTCGTATTTGGATTTTATTTAATTGACTGATTGGTTGGAGAATTGGGAGGTGGTGTTTTTAATTCTTTAGGCAGAAGATCGAGCTCAATATTTGTGTGTGAAGTTTGTAGCATTTTGTCCAAATGAATTATTTCATCTTCTTGAACCCAAGTAGGAGGGAGAACCGATCTTTAAAAGATACGAGAATTTTTAATTTATAGGTTTTTAAGACACCTTTAGTTTAATAGAATTTAATCGTTTTCAAATGTGTTGAAGAACATCATGTTTTGATTTTTTTTAAAGTGAAAATATGATGTTGTTTATGTTGGAAGAATATAGATTAGTGATGAACAAAGTGTCTTTCGATATGTTTTGGAGATGATTGATTGCGATATTAATGTGAATGTGAAGTACCCCGCGCAACGCGTGAAATGTAAAACCTAGTTATTCTAATCTATACGTAATAATTTCTCTCCCTACTCATTTTTACCTTCAAGATTATCCATAAATTTCTAATTGTTAATTTATTTCATACCATGTAATTAGTCAAGGCAACAACTACAAATATTTTCAAATAAGAATCTACCACCTTAGCTCAAGCTAGATCACTCAAATCCTCAATCTCATTCTTATTTTCAAAAGCTTTTAATATCCAACTATTCAAGAGACATAAAAACAACTAAACTTTTATTGAAAAAAGAATATTTAATCCCTTTTCCAAACACAAAATCTATACACAAGTAAACAATCAACCCCCTGTGATACCCAATAGATTTGCAAAACAACCACAACCACCAACACCATTTCAACCCAATAATATTCATCCACCTCATCTTTCCATCTTATCCAATACATACTCACACCTCCATCCACTTCTATTTCTTCAACTTTGATCATCACACCCAAAACAGTCTCAAAACCCAATTTTAGTCAAATCATCATCAACCCAACATGTCCTTCACAATCTCCTCAACTTTCTTTCAACCACTTGAATTATCCAATCTAAAATCATCCAAACCAAAGGTCACCACTACTACAAGTATTGTATGTTCAGGAGCTACACAAGACAAAGGCAATAATGTCAATGAAAACGGATCATTGAAAGCGTTGTCGACAGCGTTGGCACTGTCAACAATACTGGTATCGTCGACAGTGCCCGCCCTACCGGCGTCAGCCGATATCTCAGGCCTGACGCCGTGTAAGGAGTCAAAGCAGTTTGCGAAGAGGGAGAAGCAGTCGTTGAAGAAGCTTGAAAGCTCTCTCAAGCTTTATGCTCCTGATAGTGCTCCTGCTCTTGCTATTAAGGCTACCATGGAGAAGACGAAACGAAGGTAATATCTAATTATATTCTGAGTTAACAGAGATTTGTTTGTGTTCGTTTGTTTAACTTTTACTAAACAAACACATAAACGGTTACATTTTTTGAGCTTTTTTTTTTTAAAAAAATGAGCGTGTTCATGTTTTTATATGTTTGTTCGTACATAGTTTTAACCGAATAAACACATAAACATCCATATTCTTTGTTCGTGTTTTTTTTTAATAAAATAAGTGTGTTCGTATTTATTTAGGTCCGTTCATTCTTATGTTAAACACAAATATAAATGAATAACACGAAGAAAAAGGAGCATTAGCCAAAACATCAAATTAAAAAGTAAACAATAATTTCTTAATTAAAGTATATATAAAAACCATTATCACATAATGCAGCTATAGTATCCAAATTAGAGTCTAAGTACTCGAATAAAGTTTTAAAAATAAACGTATACTAATACAAATGAATGAATATGTCAATAATAATTTGCTAGTATTACTAATAACTAAATAAACAAACTTAAATCAGTATGCAAATGGAACAAAATTAAACTAAAATACCGAACGGGAAAAAAATAAATGAATGAAGATGATATACGAACATAAATAAATGAAGATATTCACAAATGTAAATAAAGAACATGACATGTGTTCATGTTTATTTTATTAAAATTAAGAAAAAGTTATGTTCAATCCCCTTAGTTTATTAAATGAACTTGAGGCTAAAAGTTTATTAAATGAACTTGAGGCTAAAAGTTTATTGAAAGTTTTCTTTTAAAAGTATTCTTTTAGAGGCCTAAATGAGATTATAAAAGCATTGAATTGTATTGATTTACATATGTAGATTCGACAACTATGGAAAGCAAGGATTGTTGTGTGGATCAGACGGGCTGCCACACTTGATCGTTAGCGGAGATCAAAGACATTGGGGAGAATTTATCACCCCCGGGATTTTGTTTCTCTACATAGCTGGTTGGATCGGGTGGGTTGGAAGGAGTTACTTGATCGCAATTAGGGATGATAAGAAGCCTACACAAAAAGAGATCATTATTGATGTTCCTTTGGCTTCTAAGTTGGTATTTCGTGGATTCAGTTGGCCTGTTGCAGCTTATCGTGAATTCTTAAACGGGGAACTCATCGACCCAACTGTTTAACTTTTTGGTTGCTACAACGTTGTATGTATCTATAATCTAATGATTTTGTTTTATG
Organism: Flaveria sonorensis; assembly: GCA_025506505.1. Lineage (NCBI taxonomy): Eukaryota > Viridiplantae > Streptophyta > Magnoliopsida > Asterales > Asteraceae > Flaveria > Flaveria sonorensis. The sequence continues at coordinate 5,433,717 of CM046429.1, forward strand.
TTACTTAATTTGTTGTCAAAACATTAAATAGTAGTGGTTCATGTATATTCATATGGCAATTGGTTCTATCCTTAGCTAAGGGAAGAAAGCTTCATGGCAAACATTAAACTACCGAACTAGTATATATAATGGAGTTTTTGAATAACCCTAATGGATGTAAAGATAAATCATGAGAAGTGATAAACTTTTTGGATATATTCATCTGCTACAATGATGAAATTATTATCTTAGTCGCAAAATACACGAAAAATTATCATGTATTCAGTTTATATTCATGAATCCCTGAAAATGTCATTGAACATACAGATTTTGATCTCATTTTAACTCACTAAAACATTGGAAGACCTGTCCAAACCTTGTGTGTCAAGTCCAGAATCGATATAGAAAACAAGATCAAGTGGCTAACTCCTAAATTGGTATCAGAGCTTGGTTAATCAAGAGCCAAGTTCTAGGTACCCGGAATTGATACCAAGATCTGCAAGGAAGCTGATTGAATAGGCGTCGTCAGGAAAAGGATCTAGGGCTATTCGTTTTGCCAAGAAGATCTAGAGTCGTCCGAAGGCGTCAAGAGAGACCTGCGGGTAAACGATTGTTGCCGAGGAAGATCAAAGAAGCCACTGCCTGCTAGCTTCGAGACACTGCTAGATCTACGTTCAAAGTCGATGACACCATTGCTGTTTGATTGGGTTCTAGTCATCGATCTTGTTTATCAATTCTGGGAACCAAAGAATCAGGGCCAAATAATTTGCTGCCAAGAAAATTAAAAAAAACTCCAACAAAGTAAAAACCATTCAAACGAGAGACAAGCCATTCAACACAGCTACGTTCAAGAAAATCTCAGATCAAACTCGTTGAACAAGATTAGTGACCATAAGTTGTTGTTGTCACTAAAGGATCAAGTCAGTTGGCTTTTTAGGTTTTTAAGAAAATTCATGGATTGAAGGAGAAGAATGGGTGATGTGCTCTAAGATGTAAGAGGTGATAAGCCACAAGTCAATGTCGGATGTAATGGATCATCAACAAGTCGGTTGAGATCCAATATTCTAGCTCTCCCGAGAAGTATTTGTTTCAACAATGATTCAAGAATTAAAATTGAAGAGCCGCGAGTATTGCTCGGGATAAAGGACCTTGGTGGTATGGTGTATCTAACCCAAGAAAGAACAAGCGAAGATCAAGAAACTAAGGAGAACCAGAAAAACTTAGCTAACTATCAAATCCAAACTACTTGCAAGAATTAAGTTCGGTGAGATGCGAGAACTAATTGGAGTTGAAGACCTCTCTTGTTCTAGTCGAGAATTAGCGGGGTGATCGTTGGGAGATTAATTCTCATATATCACAAGTTGCTGCTAAGGATGATTTAAATAAAAGGATAATACCAAGTTTGGATAGAATCCTAGTTTATAGCATTAGTTTGTTATTAAAGTTAATACATGATCTGGTTGTCGAGACTCGATCAAAAACAAGTTATTATATCGGTCTTAGCTACCTTTATTGTGTAATGGTAAGTAAGGTCGTCTCCACAGGGAATATGTGAAAAGTGTTTAATCAATATGACTCGATTAACTTAAAGACATGAACTTTATAATTAAAGATTAAAATCTTGAATGAATTAAAGAACACACGTGCATAAAGCAAAAAACTTTAAAACTAATTTAATTAAATAATAAGAAACAATCACTTCCGGGTTTTTAATTGTGTCATATCAACAATTGGTACTTTTGAATTAGGGTTTGTAAGAATGTGATTTCAAGATTTCAGCTTTTGATTAAAGTGATGTAACATCCTGAGCGTTTGGTCATATGTAATAGTTAAAATAAAAGAAATATGAACTTTACATTTTGTATATTGTTAAACGAGTAACTAACGAGTGAAATGACTATTTTAAATTTAAAGTTTTAGACGAGTTTTAGTGTCATAAGAGACCGTTTAAATATATATAAATATAATAATATATTATATTTAAACGTGCTCTGTTTTTAACGAAACTTAGGTGGACTCATAGAGAAAAATAAACTCGTCCCAACGACATATTCATAATTTTATAGACCCTTATATTTTAGAAGTTATAAGAGAAAAACAAGTTAAGCAGCTGAATTAATTATAATAATATAATATTATAATAATATAATATTAAACTTTAGATATCAAATGGAACGAATTGAAGCAAACAGGCACCTCAACATGCCTCCCACATCGACCAGAAGAAAAAAGGAGAGCCTTCAGAAGCCATTATAAATAGAAACCTTAAGATTGAGTTTATATTATAAGTTTTCTTGGAAACGCTCTATTATAAAGAGAATTCCAGGTAATTGATACCCAATTGGGTATTGTTATTAGTCGTTTTTGGAGCTCGGGTAGGAGCGCGAGTAGGGTGACTCTACATCAGATTGCCGTAGATAGTTTTAAGGTATGTTCTCGTTTAAGTTTATGTCAAGTTAATTATTATTAGTATTAGAAGTGATTTTAGTATTATTAGTATTATTATTTTTAGGTGTTAGGGTTATTGTTAGGAGTGGCTATTGGGTAGCCTAGCCTTAGTTAGGCATGGACTGATCACCCATGCTTAAATAAGGTAGCGTAAACCAATATCCAATCATTACAATAACCCGTTAGTTGTACAATTACCTAACCTAAGATTACTTAAACTGTATCAGGACCTAGGGATATTACCATATTGTACTAGGAAAGATTATCAACTGTTGGACAACTGCTAAATAGGTGAGTTCCTCTGAACTATTTTCTAAAACGGGATGTGATGTTTTGATAACCGGTAATAATTGAAGAATTGACTATCAATAGCATCTGTGATATGTGGCAATGCTTGATAGGATGCTTGAGGGCTGCTTGTATGATTCTGTTTTAACAAGTGGAGTTTGTATACATAGCCTGGTTATGTGAATCTATACTGTGCTTACTTTGTTCCTATCTGTTTGCCATGGTTGTATCTGCTTGATGCAATAGTCAATACTAATATGTTTTGAATTTTAAAGAATGTTATGTTCATGAACTCACAAGCTTTATGCTGAGTCCCAAATGTTTTTATTTTATGGACACGCATCCTAGTTGCCAGGTGATTACAGGAATAAGAGATTATGGACTAAGCTTATGAGGAGATAAAAGACTAAAGTGTTGCGGAAGATTTTGAATCCCTGCTATAGTTAAACTGATGTAATATTAGTATTGCATTAGAAGACAGATGTATAGTTAAACTGATGTAATATTAATTGTGCTAGGTTTTCAAAGCTTGAACGGTTTAAATCTAGAAAACGAATCAATGACAAAAACGATTCAACACAACAATGAGATGCTCCAAATGTAAACGTTCGATTCACAAACCAAAGGAAATACGTTGACTTCTCAAAGTGTTAAGTCAACCACAACTTTATTGAAGACACGCGTACCTATAAGCAGACACTCACCTCATGGGTTCCCAGGTAAGGTAAACAGACCCATCGGTCGAATTGGACCAATATGGATACCTTGCCTTGACAAAACATCCCGAGATACAGGTATCCTACTTTTTACAGCATTGCATGAATTCAGTTATGGGACACACTTTAAGGAGATTTGAAAACCGTAAGTAACAGTTTAAAATGTTGAAAACCCCTAGATTTAGGCACACAATGCCTTTAAATATATATTAAGATTTATGTACGCATTGATCAAGGTATAGAGATAATCACATGAGGCACATACGGTATAATAATGTTTAAACATAAGAATTGAGGAGTAAAACGAGTTCAATAATAACGAGAATATTCTATAAGATCGAAATAAAGAAAATATTAGAATTCGGTAATAAACCAGTTTAAGAAATCAAGAATTTTTGATATTTATAAATATAACCAGGATGGTTCCAATTGGTACCACATAGCCAATAGGAACATGGACACGTCGAGGTGACTTAATCCCAATTAACTTGAGGAATATGTGTATATTGACCATAATTTTGCACTCATCCCGGAAATCCCCAGGTAAGCATAACAGGTCTCACAATGAGATTTATACGAAATGCTTGCCTTAGCCCGAGGGCCTTTTGCCAGGAAATCCAGAATACAGGTGTTTATGTGTCACACACTTCCCTAAGGCTATTAGAATTAAAACCTCGATGAGATTTTCAAGATTAAGACATATCGTCTAAGGAATTTTTTTCTACTCGATAAGATGCGTAGTATTCCACACGTAGTCGAGAATGAGATTTAGAAAAGATTAGTCGCGGTAGAACTTAAAGGCATAGGAAGAGGATTAGGGAGTTGGGGTAAACAAGGTCCAAGGCATATTCCTAAGGCACTATTTTCTAAGTGTAAACAAATAGCACATAAGGAATTGATCATGTAACATGTAACAACACGTGATAGGCATATAAGCATACTTACAAGATTACAACAATGTCATGTAAAGGGTCCCTAGTTTAACCATAGTCTAGGCCACCATTTCTAATAACCTAAATCCCTATAGTTATGGGCTCTGATACCAATTTGTCACACCCCAACCTTAACGGCGGAAACGTCGAGATGTGAGGGTTAAGATTGTCCATGCCACACAACGCTATTTCAAAGTGTCAATATTATTAATTTTCCAAGGTTCATTACATACATTGAGAATAAAACATAAGATTCAAACAATCATAACTACAAAAGATTCCCTAGCGTCATGTGACAATATAAGTCATTTTATCATTCTAGGTCCAATCCTAGATGTGATCAAGTCTTCAAGAGCACTTAAGCGGTAACAAGTCCTGAAACATGTTAAAAATAAAAAGGTCAACATAATGTTAGTGAGTTTTCCATAGTTTTCATACATAAATATATATAAAAGATGGCAATTCATGTCGTAGGTTATTGAATAAAGTAACTAGGGATGGATGAACAAATGTAACAATCAAACCTTGACAGATTACAAGATTACAAGATTACAAGATTAAACGATTAGCTAAGTGTACTTGGATTAACCAAGTAGGCTTGTCAGGCCCATAGATCTATGACGTCGCCAGGCTAGCAATAGTTAATGATTGTACATATTATAGTCATCACATGGTAATTACAAGAGTTCAACTAACCATGACAAATAAGATGAATTGCCCAAGTGTTTACAAGATTCAAACGAGTTTACAAGTGCATTTATAATAAGGTTAACATGTTTCACCCCAAAGTGTGAAAATATATAAAAGTGGTATGGAAGAACTCACATGAATAATGAAGATGACAAATAAGAAGCCTTATATATAATGCCGAGGATTCGTTAACGTTCAACCTAAATAATACGTCGTTTTAAGTTAATCATGATGATTATAGTGTTAACGGTATACGGGAATTCACGGTTTAAATTTGGGATGATGTTATTTAATAACCATTTAACCCATGATTTTTAAATTATTAAATAGATACAATTTATTATTATTTTGATATTTAAATGATTAAATAAGAACTTTAGTGACTATATTTATTAATAAAAGTTAAACTTTTATTATCAAAGGGTTATTATTTACTATTTAATACAATAGTAAATTTGTAGATTTAAAGGGTTAAAATAATTCTATTCATTACAATAAATGTATATTTTAAATATGTACATATATATTTATTTTCTTTTAAATATATCAATAAATTTGTAAATATGTTTTATAACAATAAAGAATTTATTAAGTTGAAATTATTAAAAATTAAATGGGATTCATTACAATTTAAAATTAACAATAAATGGTATTTTGTAATAATTTTTAAAATTTTTAAAATAAAAGATTGAGAATTTCTTAATTGAATTTATAATAAAATTAAAAAAAAATGATTTTATTTAATTTCTGAGTAAAAATGATTTTTATATGATTAATAATAATATTTAGATATTTTTCTGGATTTTAAAAGTTAACAAAACTTTTTTAAAAAAATAAAGGCAGGGACTCGGGTTCGAACCCGGGTCCCTTGCCAATAATGCCATGACCAAACCGCTAGGCCAGAGCCCTGGTTATATTAAATTCCAGAAAAAAAATTACTTAAAACATGACTTTCAAAAATCCCCAATTTTTCACACAAGAACCCTAATTACAATTTGATCTAATTGATCCGCAAAATGAACTCAATAATGAAATTAAAGTTAGGGCTTTTGTTTCTCACATCAAACCGAGTATAAGGACCCCTTTAATTACCTGGTTGATGTTGTACTTGATGATTATAGGTTCGAACAAAGCCTGCGATTGTTTTCTTGATTCGATTTTTGATGCGTGTATATTTTGATGAAATTGAGTGCACAGATAATGAAAAGAGAGTGTCGAGGGCATTTGCCCTCTATTTTATAGGGTCAATTTGAACGATTTGATACTCAACGGCTATAGGCTTGAATTTGGCCGTTTCAGGTCGAATTAAACGGGTATAGAACTGTTTCAGGCGGGTTTAATCGCACTATAGGTTTCGAAATGATTAAAAGAGGGTGTAAATTCAATTAATTTGGTTGTTAATACCATTTAAGTGCATAAACAGTTTGAACTTTGATGGTGTTCGGTTTCGTGTTCTAATGATTAGCAATTGGTTGTTGAACTCGAATTGATCCCATCCCCGAGTTCGAAACTGATGCGAGTAAGCAATTAACGGTTTTATTTGATTAAAATCCATGAATTTCATGGATTTTGGGTGTGGCCGGAGCTCCCACGGGGAAATCGGGATGGAAGTTGGGTTTTAAAAAAATATTACACTTAGGCCCCTATAGTTTAAGCTTTAATCAAATAACCTTCAAAACTTAGTTTCTAGTTTAAACAAATTACAGCTTTAGTCCCTGCGGATTAAAGTTTATTATTTCATGCCCAAAACTTATTATTTACAAGTTGTTAAAATATAAAACTTATATTTCTTTTATTAATAATAATATTAATACTTATTAAAATTATTTACTATTATTAGTATTATTATTTTATCATTTTATTATTATTTTCATTATTAATATTAATATTAAATTTTTTTTTTGTGCTTGTTATAAATATTATTACTTATTATTATGGTTATCATTAATTTTTTTTTAATTATTTAATTAGAACCAAGTTGTAATGGTCTCAAGGAATTACAAATAAGTCTTCGTACTTGCATTAATAACAAAACAAACCCTTACAAGAGATAACGAAGTTTAACAAACGTTAAATAAAAATACGAGAGGTCACATTGCGTGCTTGCGTGATTGATTTTGGAGGTAGCTGGGAAGATCATTTGCCTTTGATCGAATTTTCTTATAACAACAACTACCATTCCAGCATTAAAGTTGCACCATTTAAAGCATTATATGGAAGAAAGTGTAGAACTCCCATTTGTTGGATAGAAATAGGGGATGATCAGTTGACCAAAAACCGAAATTATTCTTGAGACAACTGAGAAAATCCAACAAATAAGACAACAACTAAAGGCTGCTCAAGATAGACAAAAGAGTTATGCTGATAACAGAAGGAGGCCTTTAGAATTTCAAGAAGGAGACTATGTAATGCTAAAAGTCTCACCATGGAAAGGAGTGATGAGATTTGGTAAACGGGGAAAGTTAAGTCCCAGGTATCTTGGACCGTTCAAAATCAGCGCAAGAATCGGTGCAGTTGCATACAGGCTAGAATTACCAGAAACCTTAAGAGGTATTCATGATACATTTCATATATCAAACCTAAGGAAATGTTTGGCAGATCCAACACAAGCAGTGTCATTGGAGGACGTGCAAGTGGATAAGAAACTAAACTTCACAGAAAGACCGTTAAAGATTCTCGATTTTCAAGAGCGTAAACTAAGAAGAAGATAATTCCATTAGTATTAGTTCACTGGCAAGGTCAAAAAGGGCCCGAGAAGACTTGGGAATTAGCAGAAGAAATGAAAGCCAAATATCCTAAATTATTTGAGTAGCCTCCGAATTTCGAGGACGAAATTCTTTTAAGGGGAGGAGAATGTAACATCCCGAGCGTTTGGGTCATATGTAATAGTTAAAATAAAAGAAATATGAACTTTACATTTTGTATATTGTTAAATGAGTAACTAACGAGTGAAATGACTATTTTAAATTTAAAGTTTTAGACGAGTTTTAGTGTCATAAGAGACCGTTTAAATATATATAAATATAATAATATATTATATTTAAACGTGCTCTGTTTTTAACGAAACTTAGGTGGACTCATAGAGAAAAATAAACTCGTCCCAACGACATATTCAGAATTTTATAGACCCTTATATTTTAGAAGTTATAAGAGAAAAACAAGTTAAGCAGCTGAATTAATTATAATAATATAATATTATAATAATATAATATTAAACTTTAGATATCAAATGGAACGAATTGAAGCAAACAGGCACCTCAACATGCCTCCCACATCGACCAGAAGAAAAAAGGAGAGCCTTCAGAAGCCATTATAAATAGAAACCTTAAGGTTGAGTTTATATTATAAGTTTTCTTGGAAACGCTCTATTATAAAGAGAATTCCAGGTAATTGATACCCAATTGGGTATTGTTATTAGTCGTTTTTGGAGCTAGGAGCGCGAGTAGGGTGACTCTACATCAGATTGTCGTAGATAGTTTTAAGGTATGTTCTCGTTTAAGTTTATGTCAAGTTAATTATTATTAGTATTAGAAGTGGTTTTAGTATTATTAGTATTATTATTTTTTGGTGTTAGGGTTATTATTAGGAGTGGCTATTGGGTAGCCTAGCCTTAGTTAGGCATGGACTGATCACCCATGCTTAAATAAGGTAGCGTAAACCAATATCCAATCATTACAAAAACCAGTTAGTTGTACCATTACCTAACCTAAGATTACTTAAACTGTATCAGGACCTAGGGATATTACCAGATTGTACTAGGAAAGATTATCAACTGTTGGACAACTGCTAAATAGGTGAGTTCCTCTGAACTATTTTCTAAAACGGGATGTGATGTTTTGATAACCGGTAATAATTGAAGAATTGACTAGCATCTGTGACATGTGGCAATGCTTGATAGGATGCTTGAGGGCTACTTGTATGATTCTGCTTTAGCCAGTGGAGTTTGTATACATAGCCTGGTTATGTGAATCTATACTGTGTTTACTCTGTTCCTATCTGTTTGCCATGGTTGTATCTGCTTGATGCAATAGTCAATATTAATATGTTTTGAATTTTAAAGAATGTTATGTTCATGAACTCACAAGCTTTATGCTGAGTCCCAAATGTTTTTATTTTATGGACACGCATCCTAGGTGCCAGGTGATTACAGGAATAAGAGATTATGGACTAAGCTTATGATGAGATAAAAGACTAAAGTGTTGCCGAAGATTTTGAATCCCTGCTATAGTTAAACTGATGTAATATTAGTATTGCATTAGAAGACAGATGTATAATACGTTATAATTTATAATTTGACTTCCGCTATGTATGCTCTGATTACTATATGTTCTGTATATTCAATGCGTAATGCTCCCCAGGGTGTGCCTTGGGAGGTGGGCGTTACAAGTTGGTATCAGAGCCATAGTTTAAGTGAACTAGGTACAAAGATAGTATCTAGACTTAAACTAGGGAAGATGCTCTAAGATAAGTAGATTATCTACTTAGGGTAACGGGTTTGGGTAAAACATGGAGGATAATGGTTAGAACATTGTATGTGCAATAGATAAGCAATGACACCTGGCCACTGTTATTTCTTGTCTATCAGTACTATTATGTTCTAGATCATAATCCATTATGTGAATACTAATTCCCTGCTCCCTCATGTAGGTGTTCACTATAACAAGAGGAGGAAGTACTCATGGTAGGGGTCGTGGTAGACCTCCTAGTAGTAGAAGGCAAATCATGTCATCTGCGAATGATGATCATGAAAATCTTCATAATACTGAATCCGAGGCGCAACAATTTGCTGGACCGCAATTCCAAGCAGCTGTAGCTGGCGTAATTAAAGATGCTTTGCCAACCATTATAGCCGAGGTTATGAATGCCTCTAGGGGTTACATGAGCAATGATAGTAATGGACAAGATGATCATATCTATAACACCAATGGTAATGGAGATGCTCCTATGAGAACTGAACCCAAGCAAGGTTTTTCTTACAAAGTTTTCAAGGGATGTGAACCTCTAATATTTGACGGGAAAAGAGATTCCATGGCTACCTTTCAGTGGATCCATGAGATAGAAGTTGTTATTGAAATTAGTGACAACAAAGGAATAAGCTTTTAAGATTCGTTTGTTTACAATGTTACCAATTTACCTATATCACGTTGTCTACTTTTCTTAATGAGCTCACGATGCAAGAAAACCGAAAACTGATAATCAAGCACACAACTTTATTTACAAGTAAACTTTTTAAGTTAGTCAAAATATAAAACTTAATTCAATAGTTCATTGTTCAATACAAAAACCTAATCAAAGCATACAAATTATTTCACTTGACAAGAATTGTACTCCCGAAAGTAATCACGAAAGACCTAGCCACGCATCATCTTCATTATGCCTTCGATCTTGAATTGGAGAATGTTTGTGGATGATTTGGGGAGCCTTGAAACACCAAAAATCACCTAAAGTTCATCACTTATCGTCCCCAAGAAGTTCTAGATTGAATTGGGGTTGATTTGGTTTAAATAAACTTGAAAATCCACAAAATCCGGATGCTATTAGGCCACCGGCGTATCACACGCCCACCCGCATATGATACGCCGCCTCATACGCCGCCCATACGGCCAACTTTCTGTTCCTTTTGTCAAATACGCCCATAAAGACGCCTCCTCTTACGCCGCCCGGCGTATGATACGCAGCCCATACGCCGCCTCATACGCCGCCCGGCGTTTGATACGCCCAAACCCGGAGTAACATACGCCGGGGTCTCTTTCTTGACCTCATTTATTCCATTTTTTGATATTTACATCTTTAGTCCTTCAGCTTTCATGTTATGCTATTTGTCTCAAATTATGCTCCTTTAAACTCCAAACATCTATGAATCAAAACATAAATAAAGTCAATTTGTTTCACAATAATCATGATGTAAAATCAAACATTTAGATCAATTAAACACTAAAATATTGACTCATGGTGTTGTAAAACTTGGCAAACTCGGCCGAGTACTCGGGGTGTACTCGGAACTCGGACATTTACTGAAGCGACTTTCTTTGACTCGGTCTCATAACTTGGAATCAGTCAACCTCAGTCAAAATCGGTCAAACTCGGCCCTACTCGAAGCTAGGTGCCCAACTCGGAAAACTCGGATTTTTACTGTTTTTCGTCAATGTTCGTTATTTTTCATCGATTTTTGTTGGATTTTTATTGTTTTTCATGGAGATACCTTGAAAGAAGACTATTAAATGATTACAATGTCTATAATATCATAGAATAAATATCAATTTTTGAATTATTTTAGTACTTGAACATGTATCCTTTTAATTTATATTGATATTCATATATATATATATATATATATATATATATATATATATATATATATATTATATTGTTATAAATACTAGTGAACTTACGATATTTTATACATGTATAATATCCTAAAAATTTATTTCTTTATAATTTGTCATGTCCGAGTACTCATCGCCTCGAACGAGTACTTGTAACTCCTCAGTCGACCGACTTGATAGCGCCAAACGACTTTTACAACATTGGATTAATATATGTAATATCTTAAGTTTTCAATGAGAGGATGAAATTATTGATTTATGCAATGAAAATAGCTTCTTTAAAGATTTTAGGTCTACTAGACCGACTTCCAATCAATTAAATAGCTTTGTTAAAATTGTTTATACACAAGAAAAAGTTAAGATGGCATGAGGAAATATATGCAAATAGGACTCTCATTGATATACCACTCTAAAGTCTTATCTTCCTCGCATGTGAAACGTCTCATAGTTTTTCTATTACACATAACTTTGAATATCAATTCGTCATTCATCTTAGCTCTAATTATCAACACATCATTCACCTTAGCTACATTTTGTACACACTTTGGTTCGTTGCAAAACTTTTATCAAGGAGTTTGCAAAATTATTAATTAAAACTAGTTTAACAATAATTACATTAAGTAATTTGTGTCTAAAGTTAGGGAAAAATATATCTACTATATTTTCTTTCATCTATACCAGATTTGGGCTATTAAGTAAGCTTGGTACTTGAAAAATCTTAGAAAACTTCTTTGGAAAGCAATGAAATGGATACTTGGTTATCTTAATGAGTCTAGAGAAGTTGGTTTAACCTTTGGTAGCTGCAATGATAAAGATGACATGGTTTTGCGCTATTTGATACAGACTATGCAAAAGATCTAGAGAGGCTCAAGTTTATAACCAGTTTTGTCTTTAAGGTGCTGGAATTTGTGGTCAGTTTAAAAGCAACATTGGACATGTAGTGGTATTATCTACTACACATGTCGAAAACATTGAAATTATGGATGAAATGTTTTGTTATTAGACTAGAAATCAAGATTAGTGATACAACGATTTTTGTGATAATCAAATGGTTGTGCGATTGTCTAGAATCACATGTATCATGAGAGAACGAAGCAAGAAAAATATCAAGCTGCTTTTTGTAAGGAATGTGCTTGATTCAAGGAGGTAAAATTCGAAGAAATTGATACTTGTGACAATACAATAGATATGTTAACTAAATCTGCCTCACCCTAGGTTTGTGCATTGTTTAGATGCTTTGAGAGTTTAGTAAATGTGTTGCTTCACTTTAATTAAAGTGGAGAATGTTAAAATTAAAGTGACACTCAACATCAATAAGTTAAAGGAGTAGGGGTAGTTGTGTAAAATGCTAACCTTTAGTTTATTAGAACTCACCATGCTTTGGTTGAGGTGTAGTTGAGCATAAGTAGGTAAGGTATAATTTTTGAGTTTTGATCACTAAAGTGAAGAATCATTTGTGTTCTTGATGTCTCTAATTCGCTGGTGTTAATTTCTACAAATTTATTATACTTAAATCTAAAAGATTTGCTGTAACTAGATATTTAGAAAATGACCTCTAATTTTATAAATCGTTTTCATATGGTTTCAAATTTTATATTTCATGCTTTGTGAAATTATTTTTATTTTTTATTTATTTCCGCAAGTTGCAATTATTTATATTGATGTCAATTCTTAGAATTAATTAATAAACATATAGAAAGATACAAATACTTCATAGCATTGTATTATGATAGGATTAAGAATATTTAAATAATTGTATATCCATCAATAACTCGTATTTTCAAACCTTCAATATATTGATAATACATTTTCTTTAGTTTAAATATAATATTAAACTAGTATGCACACTTAACTTGTTATAATGATACGTATAATTTATTTATAATGATGTGTCTAACTATTATAATAATACATATAATTTTTCGTATGATTTTCCAAGATTGATTCGTTTTTAGTGATGAGATTCTGATGTACGATCGATTATAGCAATGCATCCAATTTTATTTTCTAATTAACTGACGTATTGAGTTGCATAATATTCTTTCCTTTTATCATTGTCCGGCTAACACATTATAATATGTACACAAACACCACTTCTCCTAAATTTTTTCACTTAACCGGCCCTGTGTATATAATATCACTGCATTAAGTGTTTTAATACATTAGTTTGTACACTCAGTTGATGATCCACAGGTCATTCTTCATTCTTTTGTTTTCAATTTTTCAAAATTCGTGTAACATCTATTCTTCTAAATGATTTTGCATCAGGTGGAATTATTAGATCCTGCTATGAAGGGGACCATCAATGTGTTAGAAAATCCGTAATAATCAGTAACAACAAATTGGATATAATATCTATAAAGAGAATACGATCAGGTAGTCGAAATAATCCTGCAAAACAAAATTAAAGAACAGAAACAGAAGAACACGAGGAGACCCGGGCTTGTGTTTGACACAATTCCCTTAAACAGATTCGTCGTCTATTCCTAGAGTACACTGGTTCTAAGCAGCGTACTGCCGGACGTCGCACTTGCCTGAAAGATAGTTGGAAGCTGAAGTCGTCGTTTTTGCTGGTGTGTTATTCGTAGTCTTATGACCTCTCCGTTGTGTTGGTATATAAACACAGAGAGAAGGGAATTGTAATGGTTTATATCATTATTCGACAATAATGATCATTAGTAGCAAACGGTTTCAATATAATTATATTATTAGCAAAACAGTTTCGATATAATTATCATCATTAGCAAAACGGTTTTAGCAATAATGATTAATAACGGTTTGCTCCATAAATTCTATGTTGTTCAAAAACAAGAAACTGTTCCAGTAGCAGAAAGGACCTCTCGCGAGCCCGGTTTTTAGAGCTGCATTCGTGCCCGCATCTTGCGCGGGCGACGCATTGGTTCAAGAAATTTTCAACCCAGAAACCCGCTTTCTGCAACCCCCCTGAACGGGGGTAGGTGCTGGAATAAAACACAACATAGGAATTTAATAAGCCTTATAGGCTTATACATATAAACAAAATAAAATTTTATTCCCACACCAATGTGGGACTAAAATATCATGTAAGAATTTTGCATCAGGTGGAATCACTAGATCCTGCTATGCAGGGGACCATCAATGTGTTAGAAAATCCGTAATAATCAGTAACAGCAAATTGGATATAATATCTATAAAGAGAATACGATCGGTAGTCGAAAGTAATCCTGCAAAACAAAATTAAAGAATAGAAACAGAAGAACACGAGGAGAACCGGGCTTGTGTTTGACATAATTCCCTTAAACAGATTCGTTGTCTGTTCCCAGGGTACATCGGTTCTAAGCAGCGTACTGCCAGACGTCGCACTTGCCTGAAAGATAGTTGGAAGCTGAAGTCGTCGTTTTTGTTGGTGTGTTATTCGTAGTCTTATGACCTCTCTGTTGTGTTGGTATATAAACACAGAGAGAAGAGAATTGTAACGGTGTATATCATTATTCGACAATAATGATCATTAGTAGCAAACGGTTTCAATATAATTATCATTATTAGCAAAACAGTTTCGATATAATTATCATCGTTAGCAAAACTGTTTTAGCAATAATGATTAATAACGGTTTGCTCCATAAATTCTATGTTGTTCAAAAACAAGAAACGGTTCCAGTAGCAGAAAGGACCTCTCGCGAGCCCTGGTTTTTAGAGCTGCATTCGCGCCCGCATGTTGCACGGGCGACGCATTGGTTCAAGAAATTTTCAACCCAGAAACCCGCTTTCTGCACCTCCTGTACGGGGGTATGTGCTAGAATAAAACACAACATAAGAATTTAATAAGCCTTTTAGGCTTATACATATAAACAAAATAAAATTTTATTCCCACACCAATATGGGACTAAAATATTATGTAAGAATTTAAGATATCGACATCTCATTTAATCTTCACACCAACAATCCCCCTCATGAATGGAGGTCGATGTCAGAAACATCAACATTCTGATTAAATTTCAACAGTTGAATCTTGCATACAATAGGTAGGTGTTACCCTTTGAACCTTTGCTCATGAAACACACTTAGTCTGCTGGCTCTGAGTGGACGACGATGTCTTTGAACTCGTCTGCCGTTTGTGTAGGCGTTAATACATTTCGCACAAGACTCTCCTTGACAATGCTAAGTCCTCATAGTTATGTTTGTTATGGTCATGAACATGTGCCTGGTTCTACGAGAGCCATTAAGTATTGTGCCCAAGCAATACTGATGATTGGTTAATATGCATGCACTTAGTATAGTTAATATTGTATTTTTAATATATTTTATATGTCGAACAATATTACTTTGTTACGTGTTTGAAATATAGGTCAAATGAAGCTTAACGGACATTATTTGATAATGATACAAAGGATACGAAGACTACGGGTTGAAAGGTGCTGAAAATAAAGAAAACTGTGCAGGTTGCAGGGAGGCCGTAATCTACGGCCTGAGGCCGTAACTTACGGCCCTATATCAACACCGTCTGTGAACTCCGTAAGACAGAAGGTTTAGCCGTCTGGTTGAAGGTAGGTCGTAACCTACGGCCTATAGGCCGTAAGTTACGGTCTAGGGCGATATTTTGAGGGTTGTTTCAAATTTCAAAACCTATTTAAACCCTAACATTAGGGTTTCGAAAAAATACTGACTCCCAACCTCAAGAACGAATCTTGGAGCATTTTTGAGTCATTAAAACCCTCTATAATCATCAAGTGATCGAGGATTCGTATGCAAAAAGACAAGATTGAAGCGATTATGATGAAGATGCAAGGCTAAACCACCCGTGATCATCCCTGGGTGGATGGTTTGTGATTGGATTATGCATGCGTATGTGTTTACGTAGTCAAGACATAAACTTTAATTGTTTAACAACTTTTATTCGTTTATGTGTTTTGAACTATGTGTTGATTAAAGATTCATGTTAGTTGATTTGATTATTACTTATCAAGTTATCAGTTTTACATTGTTAACCATTGAGTAGTAATTAGGTTATCTTTATTAATTGGTGATTGCAAATAAAGTTTCTAGATTGTGGCATTAGTTAGTTTACTAGTTAATTTACATAATCGGATATCAAGTTCGCAATTACTTTTCAACATACGTGATAAGCAAGTTATGTCTATCTAACTTCAAGATTGGGTAAAACATTAGCTATATATTCATTTACATTCCTAAAACCCGGGTGTGATCCCTTTTCATCGCAATAGTTTTCAACCAAGTCTAAGTTTAGTCTTGCTTCAGAAAGTGATTATTTTTATTGGTAATTTCATTTAGTTATAATTTACAGTTTAATGACAATAGTAAGTAAGTAAATTTTGAATCAGTTACGCGTGACACCATCCACGGACTCCTTGTGGGATCGACACCCTATTTACCCTAACTAGTTAAGGTATTTAGGAATCATAAAACAAGCAAAATTCTTTTCTTATTTGATCGGGTCTTCGACACCGATCAAATTTTGGCGCCGTTTCCGGAGAGACTATGCGCTTGGTGTTTAGTTTAATTGATTGCTTTAGTTTTTATTTTTTTTAATTGCGTGTGTTTTGTTTAGTGTTTTGTTTTTCTTTCTGTTCTTTGTTACGCTTGGTGTGTTTCAGTGTGCAGGTGACAGGTTGCATGCATACTCGTTATTTGGGTCAGAAATCACCACTTGTTTTTGATCCAGAGATTGAGAGATCAGCAAGAGAAAATCATGTTTTGCCTAGATCGGGAATTTCAGTACCACCAATTTCTCGTGCCATTGAACAAGCAGCTTCTAGTTCATCTCAGTCAGTAGAGATGGAACCGGTAGATGTCCCACAAGGAGGAAATGTAGCTCCAAACCAAAACCCACCCGTGAACCCTAATAACCCGAATCCACCCCCACCACTGAATAACAACCGCAACACCTTGAATCAACCACCACCCAACAATAACATGAATCAAAATAACCGTAATCAAGGAGATGACTTTGATCATGTGAGCATGCATAGTGTCCACACTGGTGATGAAGATTATGAAGATGAGTGGAATAACAATGAAGAACCATATAATGATGCAAATTATGATGCCTGGGATGGACATTTTGGGGGAGGTGATGGATATAATGGAAACCATAATTGGAGAAATGACCAATACGGGTGGAATGCACCACCTATCAATCAACAACGAGGTAGGGCTAATAATCATAATGTCAACCAACAACGAAGGCCTAAGAGAGCTCCTGTACAAGGCGTGGATAGTCATTTATGACCAGCTATTTCTGAAAAGCCGAATCCTATTGCACCTCCAAATCGTAGAGGAAGATCTTTTGACGTACGCCCTCACTATCTCATTATTCTTCATGCGTGTAGAGGTACTGCAACAGAAGAACCACATGTGCATCTTGCTGAATTCGATGCAATATGTAGCACTATCGGTGGAAATCACTTTACACAAGATGAAGTGAGCCTGAGACTGTTTCAATTCACCTTGAAAGATAGAGCTAAGCAATGGTTTCTCACACTACCTGATAACAGCATCCATACCTGACAAGAGATGCAAAGGGTTTTTCTTGAAGAATACTACTCTACGGGGAAGACTAGTGATGCAAGAGATGCCATTCGATCCTTTCAACAACAAGTGGGTGAACAATTTCATGAGGCGTTTACAAGATTCAAAGAGTTAATCCGCATGTGCCCTCATCATGGCATTGAAAGGTGGGAATTGATTAAGGAGTTTTCAGATGGATTAACACCGGAGGAAAGAAAATATTTGTACTCCACAAGTAACGGTACGTTCTTATCTAATCATGAAGACATGGATTGGGAGTTTTTAGAAAGAATGTGCAAGAACTCCAAAGCTCAAGCTTCGGCTAGTAGAAGGTCAAAGCCTGCTCCAGCAAGGTCAACTACCATTGACCATGAGACTAAAGAAAGAATTGCTTCTTTGGAAAGGAAATTGGCCAAGCTGGGATGTGGGGGAGCCAAAGATGTAGCTTCAGTTGGATTTGATGTGTGTAATGAATGTGGGTAATTGGGGCATTCAAGTTCAGATTGTCCTTTGTTACCGGGACAACATGAAGAAGTGAATCAAGTATATGGAGAAAGAAATCAGTTTGATATGAACTCCAATACTTATCACTCCGGATTGAGGAATCATCCTAATTTTAGGTATGGAAATGCTGCTAACCAAATGAACCCAAACTTTCAAGGCTACAATCAAGGTAATCAGCCGTATCCAAACCGCCAACAAGGGAACTATCAGGGTAGCTATCAAAGAAATTCCTACAATCAAAGTGGCTACAATCAAGGTGGTTAACAAAGCAAGTCATCTAAGAATTACCAAGGTAATCAAACGGGAATGTCAAGTAATGATGATTCTATAAACTCAAAGTTGGATGCACTTATGAACATGATGAAGGAAAACAAGAATGAGAATGAAATAAGAGATAAAGCGTATGAAGCATGGAATAAACAAGTGGGACAACTTGCACAAGATGTTGCTCAAATTAGAAAGAACCCGGGAAAATTACCAAGTGATACAATAGTGAATCCACAGCATCAAAGCTCTAATGTGAAACATCATGTCAATCAGGTAAGTACTCTGCGTAATGGTAAGGTATATGACAACAAAGTCATCCCTCCACCACTTTTTGTAGAATGAGTGGTAGAGGATGTTGATGAAAGTGTAAATAGTGATGATGAGCACGAAACTATTGTGTCTAAACCATTAAAGAAAGTAACTTTTTTAGAAAATCCTAAACTGGTTTTAAATGATGAACTAAAAGCAAACAAGGATAAAGGTATGGAAGCTAATACCATTCCTTATCCAACAGCTTTAATTGACCCGGTAGAAGCTTCATCTATCAATAAAAAAGGCCCACAACAAGAAGAACTATAGGAAGTTTTCAAACAAGTTAAAATCAATCTACCTCTTTTAGATGCAATTAAACAGGTTCCTGCTTACGCAAAGTACTTGAAAGATATGTGCACTCAGAAAAGAAACCATAAGTTTCCTAAGAAAGTTGATATGCCTGCAAATGTGAGTGCCATTCTATCAGGTGCCCTTCCACCAAAGCTTCGGGATCCAGGGGCGCATGTTATTCCTATTCAAGTGGGTGACTTTAAAATGGCTAGGGCATTGTTGGATCTCGGAGCTAGTGTTAGTATCCTACCAGGGAGTTTATATGACCAATATGACTTTGGTCCACTTCGAAAAGCTGAAACCATCATGGTTTTGGCTGATCTTACTCTTAAACTCCCCCGTGGAATAGTAACCGATGTAATTGTAAAGGTGGAAGATTTTTACTATACTGTGGATTTCTTGGTTCTTGATTATGCGGCTATTGATAATAACAAACAATCTAACGTCATTCTTGGCCGACCGTTCTTAGCAACAGCAAATGCTCAAATTAATTGTAGAAATGGAACAGTCGACATGACATTTGGAAACCGTAAGTTAAGAGTCAATGTTTATGAAAATGCATCTAATTCTCCGGTTGGTAATGAATGCTTTATGGCGGACATTATTGACGGGTGTGATCCTCATGAAAATGAGGATAGCACTAAGGAGACATATGTTTTATGTGACAGGGAGGATGCTGAATTTGTGCAACAATTGGAGGAAGAAGAAAAGCAACTAGAGGTATTGGCAATTCAAGATGGTAGACCACCGTGGACTCATCAAGTGGAGCCTCTACCCGAGCAAATTGACTCAAAGCTGAAACCATCGTTAGAAAGTTCCCCAATTATGGAACTCAAGGAGTTTCCAAAGCATCTAAAGTATGCATCCTCGGAAAAGACCAAACATTACCGGTGATAATTGCATCAGATTTAGAGAATGATCAAGAGGAAGCACTGTTGAAGGTATTAGAAGAGCACAAGGAGGCAATTGGATGGACCATAGCGGATTTGAAAGGTATTAGTCTATCAATTGTTATGCATAAAATTATTACTGATACAGATGCAAAACCCGCACGTGACACACAAAGAAGGCTCAATCCCAACATGAGGGAAGTTGACAATAAAGAGGTGTTAAAATGGTTAGATGCCGGAATCATTTACCCTATTTCCGATAGCACATGGGTAAGTCCGACACAGACGGTGCCTAAGAAATCAGGCATCCAAATTGTTAAAGATGCACAAGGTGAGCATGTTGCTACCCGACCCGTTACCGGATGGCGGGTATGCATTGATTATAGAAAGTTAAACGCAACTACCTCTAAAGATCACTTCCCGCTCCCTTTCATAGATCAAATAGTTGAGAAGCTAGCAGGTCAGAAGTTTTATTGCTTTTTAGATGGTTACTCAGGGTATAATCAAATTGCCATTCATCCTGATGATCAACAAAAGACAACATTTACGTGTCCATATGGTACTTTCGCGTTTAGGCGAATGCCATTTGGACTTTGTAACGCCCCAACCACCTTTCAAAGGTGTATGATGAGTATCTTTTCAAATATGGTTGGGGAGTCTTTGGAGATTTTCATGGATGACTTTTCAATATTTGGTCCATCGTTTGACAGTTGTCTCATGCAATTAACCAAAGTATTGAAACGATGTGTCGAAACTAATTTGGTTTTAAGTTGGGAAAAAAGTCATTTTATGGTTCAAGAGGGTATTGTTCTAGGACATGTCATTTCTAAACGTGGGATAGAGGTTGATCATGCAAAAATCAAAGTAATTTCAACTTTACCTTCCCCCATGAATGTCAAAGGCATACGTTCATTCTTGGGTCATGCGGGATTTTATAGGAGATTTATAAAGGGATTTAGCACAATCACCAAACCATTATGTAATTTGCTTTCAAAAGATGTGCCCTTTGTTTTTGATGAAGAATGTTTAAAAGCTTTTACAATACTTAAAGAAAATTGGTTGAAGCCCCAATTCTGCAAGCACCAAATTGGTCATTACCATTTGAAATTATGTGTGATGCTAGTGATTTCGCAATCGGGGCTGTATTGGGGCAACGGGTAGACAAGAAACCCGTGGCAATTTATTATGCAAGTAAGACATTAGATGGTGCTCAATTGAATTATACAACCACTGAAAAAGAATTACTTGCCGTGGTATATGCTCTTGATAAGTTCAGGTCGTATATTTGGGGAAGCAAAGTCATTATATATTCAGACCATAGTGCAGTGAAGTATTTGATGGAGAAGAAGGATGCCAAGCCAAGGTTGATTCGATGGGTCTTGCTATTACAAGAGTTTGATTTAGAGATACGCGATAAGAAGGGGTGTGAGAATGTTGTGGCTGATCATCTATCCAGAATTGTTATGGAAGCGGATGATACTAAAGCGATAAACGAAACATTTCATGATGAGCAACTATTAACAATCTCCACTTTACCTTGGTTTGCTAACATAGTTAATTATTTAGCTGCAGGTATAGTTCCAGATCATTGGTCAAAGAAGAAAACTCAAGCAAAGCATTACATTTGGGATGAACCGGACCTTTTTAAAGTTGGTGCTGATCAGATTATTTGAAGATGTGTGCCAGAAGAGGAAGTGGAAGAAGTGTTGACACTAACCCATTCATCTGCATGTGGAGGACATTTTAGTGGTCACAAGACCGGGCATAAGATTCTATCTTGCGGGTTATTCTGTCCCACAGTTTTTAAAGATGCTTTAATTTATGCTAAACAATGTTTAAGATGCCAGCAACTTGGTAGTATCTCCAAACGGGATGAGATGCCCATGAAACCAATCCTCGTAGTTGACATTTTTGACGTTTGGGGGGTTGATTTCATGGGACCACTCCCGAATTCACATGGCAATTATTATATTTTAGTAGCAGTGGATTACGTGTCTAAGTGGATTGAGGCCATTGCTACTAAAACAAACAACCATACCGTTGTTTGCAAATTTGTACAAACCAATATTTTCTCAAGATTTGGCATCCCTCGTGTGATCATAAGTGATGGGGGGTCTCATTTTAAAAACTTTAACTTTAGAAAGTTGCTCAAACGGTATGGTGTAAATCATCGAGTCGCAATACCATACCACCCACAAACAAGTGGTCATGTTGAGGTTTTGAATAGGCAAATTAAAGAGATTTTGTAAAAGACGGTAAGAACCGACCGAAAGGATTGGTCTTTACGTTTAAATGATGCTTTATGGGCATACCGAACCGCTTTCAAAACACCTATTGGAACCACACCATACCGTTTGGTTTATGGGAAAGGTTGTCATTTACCGGTCGAGTTAGCTCACCGTGCATTGTAGGCAGTGAAAGCTGTCAGCATGGATTATGAAACTGCAGGTAAGGAGAGAAAGTTGCAGCTGTGTGAATAGGAAGAATTATGGAACGAAGCATTTGATTGTGCATCAGCGTATAAAGACAAAATGAAAGCTATTCACGATGCCAAAATCCAAAGGAAATTGTTTGAAGTAGACCAGAAGGTGTGGCTGTACAATTCCAAACTTAAATTCTTTCCAGGAAAACTAAAAAGCAAATGGACGGGCCCGTTTATTATTACACGAGTTGGCCACTTTGGAGATATTGAAATTGAAGATTTGAGAGATCATACAAGGCGTGTGGTGAATGATCATAGATTGAAACCATATTTGGAGGCGACTGACATCAACAAGGTACAAATGGATTCGGTGAAATTCCTTGTGGATTCACCAACATATGAGACAAATTAATATATCAGGTACGGTCTGGCTGAAGACCTAAAACTTAGCGCTTTTCGAGAGGCAACTCGGAGAACTTTGTGGGTATGTTCACTAGAAACCCTCATGAGACTTAACTCGTCCGCTCAGGCCTACCGAGAGGTTTAAAAGGCTTGTTGCATATGCTAAATGCAACCATGATTCCTATGAAAGTGAGTTTCAGAATTTTATTTTAGATTCGTCAATTATTGTGTATTTGTGTTTGTGTCGTTGATATGCCTTGTGTTTCACTCATTGGATGCATACTAATCAGCAGGTGTAAGTCTTTGGATTTTCAGGTAAATATAGATGTGATTGAGGGCAATGCACGATTAGTGGGGGGAGTGGCCACGTTTTCCGCTGACTAAAACAACAAAAACAAGAACGATTTTTTTATTATATATTTTCATAAGATTTTTCTTTTTTATATTGTCATAAGTTTTTATATATTTTCACGATATAAAGAAGGGGGGGGGGGCGTAACTTACGGCCTATGGCCGTAACTTACGGCCTATGGCCGTAACTTACGGCCTATGCTTATGCGGACGGTCTAACCTTCTGCCTTACGGTCACCACAAACGGCCTCAGCACAACAAAAGAGACCGTAAGCTACGGCCTTAGGCCGTAACTTACGGCCTGTCGAGGCTGGGCACATCTTGACCGTATTATTACATAAAAACCCGACCCAATCCCAATTTCCACAAACCCCTTTTGTTTTTAACTCCAATCCACCACCAAAATCTCAGTTTTACTCATCCACCTTCACCTTCTTTCTAAAAAACACTCAAGAACCCTAGTTCTTCCCCTCACATAACTTCTTCAATTCTTCATCAAAACCTACGAAATTCATATCCATCTGGCTGAATTTCTCGAGACAAACACAACCCATGATGTAGTTTTCTCCAATTCGTGGGTGTTTGTTAGATCTAGTTACAAGAGGACTCGAGAGTTTTGGGGGTTTTGGTGACATTGTTGTCAAGGTTGCATCTTTCTTTGTAGACATCACTTTAACAACAACAAGGTATGTTATTTACTGATTTCTGCTTATCATTGAAGGTACTCATTTACTTATGATGATTATTGAGTAAATTTATTAGGAACATGGCATGTCTTGCGTTGTTGAAACCATGAATTACATGATGTTACTACAACTAGGTTGCTTGGGACATATCATAGGTTTTATATTAAGTTGTAGAAATTAACGAATGGTTGATATCAATGTGGTAGTAAGATTCAAGTGTGGGGATGAGGTGTTTAAAATCTTAAAATTTAGAAAGTTGAAAATATTTTGAAAAAAAAATTAATAATAATAAATAAAGATAAGAAAAAGCATTTAAACAAATTTAATTGTGCATCAAACCTAATTTCTCAATGTAAATCGTTAAATATCACTTGCTTGTGTATATGTCGAGATCCCTTGGCATTTTTAGCTATAAGTGACAGGAAGGTATGCCCAATTGGTAGTTTCTATAAAATTAAGTAGGATTTCCTTGTTAAGTATAACGAACTAGACAGGGGACAACATGCATGTGTCACATCCTTAACCCATTCCTTCGTTTCCGTGAGAATTTGAGCCTAATTGAGCATTTTCCATGATATATTTAGTTGCTCTTTTCTTATTGTATTGAGTGTTTACCATAATGTGCATCCTATTTAGAACTCGTGTAACTAATACATGTCGAGATCATGAACCATTACTTTGCACAAATGTGATAGAGGCATTAGGATAGGCAATTTGTGTAGACCATTTCATTTGACTCCCCTATCCTAACATTTTCCCTTTAGACGCCTCTTTAAGCCCCAACGTGTCATATGAATAAGCCACATCATTAACCCTATTAAATCTTTAGCCTTCTAATTAAGCCGAGTGGTGAAATCCAAATTGTTACATGTCTAAGTTGTTTGAAAAAAAATAAATAAATAAATAAATAAATGAGGAAAGAAAAATTGGCGACATATGAGGTTAAAATGACCAAAGTATGAAGCAACAAAAATGATGTGAATTCTTGTAGTGTGTTCGGGTCAATGTGATCCAAGTTATAATAGTAGGTGTAGTTTTTCGATTTAGCATGTTTGAATTGGATTTCATTCACCATTTGCCACTTTAGATCCTTCTGCATACCCTTAACCCTAGCCTAATAGTACAACTCGTAAAAGTCCTTTTGATTTGTGTATTGTAGTGTGTTAGTTGATGGAGATATGATTATTATACGAGCTTATGATAATAATGTGCATTACTGGTTTGAGTGTTCCAGATATACTAGTATATAATCACTAGTCCAGAAATCAACCCGAGAGGAGTGATCATTATGAGAGGGTGAATGCATGTGTGTTGGAAACCGAAGGTAAATTATGCTTGGTTAGGTAATCCTAAGATTTCAAACAAGCAGCTACTTGTTGGGTTGTCAATCTTAAATAATATAAACATTAGAGCCAGGTATGCCTTGGGATCTTAATTCATACAAGGTAAGAGATTATTGATGCATTTGAGTAATTAATGTTAAAGTGTACAAGAGAGTTTGTTTGAGGGCAAACAAAAGGGTAAGTGTGGAGATGTGATGATTGGTTAATATGCATGCACTTAGTATAGTTAATATTGTATTTTTAATATATTTTATATGTCGAACAATATTACTTTGTTGCGTGTTTGAAATGTAGGTCAAATGAAGCTTAACGGACATTATTTGAGAAGGATACAAAGGATACGAAGACTACGGGTTGAAAGGGCTGAAAATAAAGAAAACTGTGCAACTTGCAGGGAGGTCGTAAGCTACGGCCTGAGGCCTTAACTTACGGCCCTGTATCAACACCGTCTGTGAACTCCGTAAGACAGAAGGTTTGGCCGTCTGGTTGAAGGTAGGCCGTAACCTATGGCCTATAGGCCGTAAGTTACGGTCTAGGGCGATATTTTGAGGGTTGTTTCAAATTTCAAAACCTATTTAAACCCTAACATTAGGGTTTCGAAAAAATACTGACTCCCAACCTCAAGAACGAATCTTGGAGCATTTTTGAGTCATTAAAACCCTCTCTAATCATCAAGTGATCGAGGATTCGTATGCAAAAAGACAAGATTGAAGCGATTATGATGAAGATGTAAGGCTAAACCACCCGTGATCATCCCTGGGTGGACGGTTTATGATTGGATTATGCATGCTTATGTGTTTACCTAGTCAAGACATAAACTTTGATTGTTTAACAACTTTTATTCGTTATGTGTTTTGAACTATGTGTTGATTAAAGATTCGTGTTAGTTGATTTGATTATTACTTATCAAGTTATCAATTTTACATTGTTAACCATTGAGTAGTAATTAGGTTATCTTCATTAATTGGTGATTGCAAATAAAGTTTCTAGATTGTGGCATTAGTTAGTTTACTAGTTAATTTACATAATCGGATATCAAGTTTGCAATTACTTTTCAACATACGTGATAAGCAAGTTATGTCTATGTAACTTCAAGATTGGGTAAAATATTAGCTATATATTCATTTACATTCCTGAAACCCGGGTGTGATCCCTTTTCATCGTAATAGTTTTCAACCAAGTCCAAGTTTCCTCTTGCTTCAGAAAGTGATTATTTTTATTGGTAATTTCATTTAGTTCTAGTTTACAGTTTAACGACAATAGTAAGTAAGTAAATTTTGAATCAGTTACGCGTGACACCATCCACGGACTCCTCGTAGGATCGACACCCTATTTACCCTAACTAGTTAAGGTATTTAGGAATCATAAAACAAGCAAAATTCTTTTCTTATTTGATCCCGATCAAATACCCTTTGAAGCGACCCCACTTCTCTCTCACATAGGTGATTCACTACGCATGGTAACATCCAATATGTTGAGTTAGGTTTCCTTCATATGAACTTTAATTTTTCAAGGGCTTCAGTCCCATTCCTATTGACAACTTCTGAACTAACTCTCTACTTAGGCCTTTTGTTAGCGGATCCACGATATTATCCTTTGACTTCACGTAGTCAACAGTGATAATTGCTGTAGAGATTAGTTGTCGTACCGTATTATGTCTGCGTCTAATATGTCTGTTCTTACCATTATACATTGTGCTAAGAGCTCTGCCAATTGCCGATTGGCTATCACAATGTATACAAATGGCCGATGCTGGCTTAGGCCATCTTGGTATATCCTCAACAAATTGACGTAACCATTCTGCCTCTTCACCCGCTTTATTTAAAACGATGAATTCTGATTCCATCGTGGATCTAGCAATAACCGTTTGTTTCGACGATTTCCACGATATAGCTGCAC
Organism: Flaveria sonorensis; assembly: GCA_025506505.1. NCBI lineage: Eukaryota > Viridiplantae > Streptophyta > Magnoliopsida > Asterales > Asteraceae > Flaveria > Flaveria sonorensis. Next base: position 5,460,967 of record CM046429.1, read on the forward strand.
CTCTAAGTGTGAATACATACCCACTTGTTGCTCTGGAATCATTCGTGTCAGATATCCAATTTGCATCACATTGTCCTTCGATAACTGCTGGATATCTATTATAATGCAACCCGTATTCCCGAGTGTATCTTAAGTACCAAAGCAACCGAGTCATACATTTCCAATGAATTGCACTTGGGTTGCTCGTGTATCTACTTAGCTTGCTTACAGCATATGCTAGGTCTGGTCTCGTACAACTCATAAGATACATCAAGCTGTCGATAATTCTTGAGTATTCTAACTGGTTAACAGGTTCACCTCTATTCTTAGCTAGATGTTGACTTGTGTCAATAGGAGTGAAAGTTCGATCTTTGAAGCGAGTGGTGTTGACGTCTTCGGTTGCTACTGTTATGTTTGCTGTAAAACTGCCAGAATCTGGTGGTGTTGCTGATGAAACATGGTTTCCAGATCCGGTATTTTGTGAGGAGAAGAAGGTGTACACTGATAGATAGTCGTCGGTAATCTGTTGGTAAATTATATGGTAGGAGAAAATAAATTGATGAGTGAAGATGTCGTCACTAATCCATAAGTGACAAGTCATTAGCGATTTGTTAGTGATATCCATTGTTGTTTTGATGTGATGAATTTGTCGGTGATCCGTGGGTTATTAAGCAGGATCCTACCTTTACTTAGGGATTACAGAAGAATCTATTAATCACTAAAGTCCTCTTATTTGTAATGGTAGTTGTGTTTCATCTATATTCCTCTCTTTAAATGAATGATTGTTGTTAATAGGTTACTGATGTTGTAACTAATGGATGATTTTGTGTTTTTTTAGTGGTGGTATCTACTTTCAAAGATTCAGGCTGAGGATGCTGCTATAAAATTTTCAAAAGAGAATGATCTTGATTTGGTGGTAATAAATCCTCGCTATGTAATAGGTCCTCTTTTGCAACCAACACTCAACTCCACTTCTAAGGGATTTATGAGCCTTATAGAAAGCGGTAGTTGATTATTAGAACTAAAGTTCATTTCACACAATGAAAGTCATTTAAGATGTTGAATGTTGTATGTGTAGGAAAGGAGATACTTGAAGATGGAATCTACATGCTTGTTGATGTGAGAGATACCGCGTATATATTAGCATTTGAGAAACTGGAAGCTGGTGGTAGATACTACATCGTTGGGGATTTGATTCGATCTTTGAAGATGATGATGATTTTAGACAAACTCTACCCTGACCTTGACTATTCTCTAAGGTAACGAGTATTTATGAGTCGTGATCACCAAAATTTTGACTTGTTTTATAATATCCGAGTGTTTTACGAAGAACATGAGTTGTACTTGTAGTTAGTCGTTAGAGAAAAGAGCTTTATGACAATCTTGAACAATACGTTCCGGCTCCGTTAATGCAATCATTCAATTCTACATGTTTGACTTGGCAATTTGTGATTATCCATCAAAGGGGAAGTTGAATTACGTGTTGTTCTTTTTATTTTAATTTTTGATAGGTATAAAGATAGCAATTGTGATGAAGCAATACACTATAATATATCGAAGACAAAGGCTGAAAATCTAGGTGTTGTATTTACTTCATTAGAAGTAACATCAAAGATACTGTTGAAAGCCTGAAAAAGAAAAAAATTATGAATAATTAAGTTATTCATATGTTTGTTGAGAACAATGGAAGAATGGAAACTTGCAATCATGAATTGTGTCATGTTTATTATGCAATAATGAATAATGGAATGATGCAATTAACTTTTATGTCCGCTTACCACTTAGTATGTTTTGGAAATATAGCACATATTGTAAAGCGGCTATAGTATGTTTTGGATCGATAGCACATTTAGTAAAGTTGCTATTACAAATTAACACGAGTAGTAACATTGGTCCAATGGTCACTTGCTCACACCTACAAGTTAACCTCGCCTGTTGAACATGTATCGTTGTATAGTTTTAATATTTTGATGTTTGAACATGTATCGTTGTATAGTTCTAATATTATTATTTTGTTAGATAAAGTTTAGCTTCATTGGTATATATACATTTATATATAATTTTTAAATATACTTTTAGTGAATTACTTTTATAATATAATTTGTAATACATAATATAATTTAGAGATATCATATGATACCAATAATATCGTTTTAATAAAATATATAATATTAATATCATGAAATTTAAAATTAAGTAAACCTAAATGAATAAACAAATGTCGTCTCCAATGGGACGTTCTTGTGGTAAAGTGGTTACCTTTCAATTAACGGTTGTGGTTTCAATTCCTACGAAGTATAGGTTTGTAAAGTAGAGAAAATGTGTATTCGGCTAAAAAAACAAATGTGAATAAACATACAATTACAAGCATTTAAAGAATTATAAAAGCATTTGTAGCTAAAATTAATTAGCCAATACACAAATAACATAGTCCGACTTTAATGAAGTTGCTTAGAAGTTTAAATATGAATCAAATCTAGATATTGTTTATGTGATTATCATTTAAATCTTTATTTATCCTAAAGTGTGTATTTTTGTTAAAGTTTTAATGAGCCAACCTATCTTGTTAAAGAAATTCTCATTCATACAAAGATTGAAACTTGATGATTAATGCATTTATACATGTAATCAACAATTAAAAACGTCTAAAATCGTAATTCAGATGATGCTATCATCAGGGGCGAACCTATATAGGGGTGAGGGGTAGCCTTCGCTACCCCTCAACTTTTTATGCGTAGTGTTAAAAAATTTTTTTTTTACGTTTTTATGTAAAAAATTTTTTTTTACGGTTTTACGTTACCCCTGAGAAAATATTACGTTACCCCTAAAAAATTTTTAAACTCAAAACTTTATAGAAAAATTTTAATTTTATAAAAATTAATCTAATATTTTATAAAAAATATTACCTTTTATAAAAATATTATAAAACCCAATTACCCAATTAACATTGAAAGCCCAATTTATTAAAAAAACCCAAAATAATTTAAAAGCCCAATTTATTTTAAAACCCAATTTAAAACCCAATTACATTAATAAAATCGGACCCCTCACCCAAAAAAAAAAAAAAAACGCTGCGTTGCTCACTTGCTCCCCTTCGGCCTTTCCCTGCTGCTGGGAATCTGCTGCTGCCGCCTGCCTGCAGCTGCGATCCTGCCGCTCGGCCGCCGCTCGGCCGCCGCTCGGCCACCACTCCGCCCCTTCGGCCCTTCCCTGCTGCTGCGAATTTGCAAGATTTGAAGCCTTGAATCTTTGAAGGTATTGTTTCTACATTCTATGTTTAAGTGTTATTTGCAAGATTTTTAGAGTAGAAGATTGATTATTTGTTATTTGGTTTAATTTTTAGGTTTTATTGACAATTAGGGATTTGTATTGAAATTAGAGATTTGAATTGTGTTATATGAATTAAAGATTAGGGATTTGAAATTAGGGATTTGAAATTTATGAATTTGAATTGTGTTATATGTAATTGCAATTTGTAATCTTATTGTGTTATTTGAAATTGAATTAGGGATTTGGAAGATGAAAAAACAAGTTCTTATAGGCAATTTTTTTAAAAGAAAATTTCAAGAGTAAGAAATTGATTCTAATAATGATGATAATATTGGATCAACAACTCCTTTGAGTTCAATTCCCTCGGTTTCAATTCCTTCGTGTTCAATTCCTTCGGGTTCAATTCCTTCGATCCCAAATGGATTTGATTTGAATGATTTTTCTTCGGACCCCTTTGATAGGCCTCCTATTGCTAGTTATCATCCTAATCAAATGGATGACATAAGAAGAAACTATTAAGGTGTTGGATACGCTATTAAGGTGTTGGATATGATGGAAAGTTATGCTAACCCAAAAAACCGAAAGAATGTCATTACTAATCGACATCATTTTGAGGTTGAGATTTTTAATACGGTTTTGGATATGCAAATTCAAGAATTGGGAAATCGATTTAATGAGGTATCAACTACATTGGTAGAAAATATGTCGAGTTTAAATACTTGTAATGGATTTTCAAAGTTTGACATATCTAAGATAGTGGTTTTTTCTGAGATGTATCCGGTTGATTTTAATATGAATGAAAGAGGATGTATTTTGGATGAGCTTAAGGTGTTTTATCACTCAGTAAAAGAAGATGATAGATTTACAAACTTGAATGGAATGTGTCATCTTGCTCGGCTAATGGTGGAAACCAGAAAAAATCTTTCTTTTTCTTTGTTTTATCGGATATTGAAGCTAGCATTGATTTTGCCGTTTGCAACCGCAACCGTTGAAAGATGTTTTCTAAACTGAAGCTTATCAAGACGGATTTACGGAATCGAATGGGGGAGGAATATTTTGAACAATGCTCTAGTATGTGCGGTTGAAAGGGAAACATTTGACGAAGTAACAAATGAGGATGTAATTTTTCGTTTTCAAGCTATGAAAAACCAAAGAAGAGAGTTCTGAGATCAATTAGGTATTTCTTTAACTATCTTTATTATCATGTTTTTTTATTTATATTAATGTACGGTAAAAAAAAATTTAAATTACGTTACCCCTGAAATAAATTTCTAGATCCGTATCATGTATCCACTGTAATAAATGTATTCCATTTTATCTAGAATATTTTAACAAGCATTTTAGCCATATTTTAAGACACTCATACTAAAGCATTATGTACAATCTATAAAATTAAAATTAAATTATTTTTTAACTTTTAGTTTTTGATGCATTTTAAAAATATTTAAGCATGGATGTTTTTCTGTTTATGTTTTTTATATATTTTTAAACGTCACAAGCTAGAGCCCTATATAGAAATAACAAAGTTTTAAATAAAGCTATAAAATAATCGTTTTAATTTTATATATTATATAACTATAGTTCATTAAACATAACGTTTGCTAAAACAGTTTATCAACCGTCAAAGCGTTAAAGTCCACTACCAGTCAAACAGTCAAGGTCAACTTGTGGTCAAAGTCTCGTCTTCATCACATTTAGTCAAGTACAAAGCAGCGGGATTCGTTTAGCTTCAGCTTCATCGTGTGTAGATTCAAAAAAGACATCCAACAGGAAATATTTTTATGTAGGACATATATAGGATGAAAAGACTTGTATGAAATAGATACAAAAAAAAAAGTTCAAAATGCAACTGCCAACCTAAGAAAATGGTTTTACTTGATGAGAAAACCAAACAAAATGCTTATTAAGTTGTGTACAAATGTTTTTTAGTCCAAAAATCAATACTATAAGTTCATAATTTTGACAAAGCATCATTGTATTGCCGAAAATTTAACTTGAGACTATAGGCAAGATCTGATATCTTATCTTTAAAACGATACATATGCACAAACAAAGACCATGTACATATTTTCTTCATTGCCATAAGAAACATTAAGTTGTCGATTAGATCACGATGACCTTCAAATTTCCATGATACACTATCAAGTATACTTCTCTTAGATTCTCTGAACTCAAAGTGCAATCAGAATAGCAGCACATATATAACATCAGATTGAAAATAACTTAACTTTACTGCCTAGAAATCAAAATTTAGAAGAAACAAATCTACAGCAAAACACTCATAATAATTCATTACATGGCTAAAATTTAAGCATACCTCTAAAAACAAGCAGAAGCTTAACAAAAAACTAATGAAATAGGTCAATTGTTATTGTTATACTACCGAAGTAATAAAATGTTTGCCCCAAACCTCTTATGATTTAGAAACCACAACCCAGCTCTAGCATGATTCAACTTTGGGGTGATCTCATCCTCAAACGTTGAACTACAACAACATAAATTATGTCAGCAGAATAGTCAGATTTCTGGATCCAATAACAAAATTTTTACAATAATAATCACAAATTGTCTCAGACAATCATTAACACCGGAACTCATTAGTTCATTATTTAGATTTAGAAGAATTTCATGACTGGCGGGGCAACAGGATAAGTGACGGATAGACAGGATTGCAAACCATGCTTTGAATCTTGTAAACCACTCTAAATTCTTAGATGGAAAATGAAGGGCTGAGATTTACCAAAACACTTTTTCTTTCGTTGCAATTTTAATAGTATGTGATGTAATGCGAACGAAGAAGGTTAATGCGGATGTTGATGCGAGTGTATTTTAATTATGGTTAATTTGGTCCTTAATTGTGTGCAATGCGTATGAGATGCGCTGAAAAATCAATGCGGAAAGTTGGTGCGATGAAATGGTCCAATGCTTATATAAATGTGATGCGCATGTGTATTATGATCAATGCGGATGAAAGAAAATTATGAGCTTGAATGAATTGAACATCCAGTCACAATAATTCCTTGGGAACTAAACTTGATTATGATTGGATCAAGATATTAAGCAAGCAATTCAATTAACATGAATATTATATACATAAAGCATAATGTATGAGTTAAATCAAGGACCAATCATAATAATTTATTATAAAACTTATATAGATTAATTTTTTTTTGACCAATCAAGATTTTATTAAAAAACTAACAAGATGCTAGATTACAGAAACAACATTCCAATTGAAATTACACTAAAATTTCCAATCTAAGCTAACACATCTCATTCTAGATTTAATCCAAATGAACGAAACCAATTTCACTTCTCCAAAGATCGCTCTATAATCTTTTGAATTATTGAAGAAAATCAGATTATTTCTAGCCTTCCAAATGCACCAAAGAGTAGACAAAAATATGGCACAGAGGAGGTCCTTGTATTTTTCTTCGAAGGGCCACAACTTGTAGACAGACAAAACATCCCTAACGGTGAAAATGAGATCTTTGGGGACCTTGCACCATTCAAACACCGCCAACCATACTTCACTCACAACCTTACATAGAATAAGGATATGATCGCTTGACTCTAATTCGGCACCGCAGGAAGCACACTTAGGAGGAATCTGGATTCCTTTGGAAATAAATGCATCTTTTGAGACAATGCAATTCATTTTAGCCCTCCAAGTAAAAACATTAATCTTTAATGGAACCCATCTTGTCCAGTAGAAAACAAAAGATGTAGGAGTCAACATTTTTTGTTCTATCTCCGATCTCACAATGCAAAATCGATCCCATTTCTCCAACCCCACCAATCCACATCGTTTGAGAGGGCTAACGATATACCTTTGGATAAGAGGCAAGTGAGTTTAATATATTCATAAGTGGCCACTTTCTTTAACTATGATTGGTTCTCATAATTATTTGACCATCTCCTTGGTGATGCGGAAGTACATTATTATGATGCTCATGAGAAAAATTAATGTTTTCGGAACCGGATCGGACAATGAACCGGACGTCTTACTGGTTTACTGGTCGGATCGGTTCAACCGGTCGGACCGGATATAAGAACCAGATAAAATTATATTTATTTTATAGATATATATGTAAAAAATACTAAAAAAGTAAAAAATATATATGAAAAACCGGTTCGACCGGTCCAAACCCCGGTTCATCCGGTTCGACCCCCGGTTCAACCGGTTCTGTTCCCGGTTCAACTGGTACAGTTCCCGGTTCTATCGCAGGTCCGACCGGTCCGACCACCGGTTCAATGTCAAAACGGTTTTAAGCACCGGACCGGACCGGATTGGAGTCCGGTTCCCGGTCCAACTGGCCGGACCGACCGACCCAATCCGGTTTTCAAAACAATGAGAAAAATGTGTTGATGCGAATGTGCATTCTACTTGGATATGGATGATATGATATTTAACATTCAAATATGAAATATTAATTATTTCAAGTACGGTGGAAGCCAAATTTTGTTCGAGCAATCAAGTAATATTATGAACAAGTAATCAACCAAGTGCAAATGATCAAAGACGAGACACGAGTACAACTCGAGCAAGTGCGGCTGAAGACATTTTTTTAAAGTTTTTTACTTGAAGAATTATTGTATAATTATAGAGGCATTATTATAATTGTTTTTCTATTTTAACCATGCCTAAAATAGGCATAATATGTTTGTACTAGCACTGCAAGAAATAAAGGCTATCGCGACGATAATTGTAGTCGTTACAGTCTTGTCGTTATAGCGTAATTTTGAGTCGTCGCCAAAACCCTAGTCGCCATAGAGGTCTATCCCGACGACATGTTGTCACCAAAGAGTTGTCGGCAAAAAAATTTCATATTTTATTTTAATTTTAAAATAATTTTATTTTTCAGTCTATGGCGACGACATGTCGTCGCCATAGGCCCAAACTAATTTTTTTTATTTTAATAAAAAATTAAATAAAAAATATTAAAAAACCCTATGGCGACGACATGTCATCGCCATAGACCCTACTGTTTTAATTTTTAATTTATAAATTGTATTTATATTTTCCATGATTTTATTAATATTTCAGGTTTCAGGAACATATTTATACACCAAACGAAAGCTAATATTATTAATACCCAAAAGAAAATCATTTTACAATTCAAGTTACATACATGTGCATTTAAACAAAATAACCAACATAAACATCTTTAATCTTTTACAAAACAAAAGACTTCTAATTGTCGTCATCTTGATCATCTTCGTCGTCATCTTGATCATCTTTGACAGTATAACTGTTGTAAAATGAAAAAAAAAAATCACGCCTAATTAAAAATAATAAAAGATAACACTTTTAAGTTTCAAGAAATCAACAATGCAAGTAATAATATTTAAATTTAGTCTATAAATGTGTGCGAATGATTTAACTTAATAATATCCAACTTTAAGCTAAACAATATACTAAACCAACAAGGTACTAACAACGTATTAAATTAAAGTAAATTAAAATTGTTACAACATATGAACATATGATAACAACATAGTTAACATATAATAGAAATGAAAGTTTTAAATTTACCTAATCTTCTTTTGCCCTCGATTTGATCCATCCAAACACTTCCGTATAATGTGCACTTCTTCACGTTTGTTTTTCCTTTAAACAATATTTATAAGATGACTTATACACATACATAAATATGACATAAATATAAATACAAGTTATAAAACACAAATGAAACCCTAAAAATTTTTTCATTAAAATCCTAAAACATGTTTTAAAATGCAATTCATCATATGTTGATGAATTAGATTCTGAATTAATTAACATTAATCCTAAAACATGTTACAAAACATAATTCATCATATCATTCTATCGACTCAAACCAATAACCAAATTAAACAACTTATATAATCCTAACAACATAAATCATCTATAACAATAATTCAACATAAATCATCTATAACAATATATAATTCTAACAGCATAAATCATCTCTAACACAAATATCATCTAGCACACATATTCAATTTCATGATACGTTCATCATACGCTTATTAATTAAACTAATAACCAAATCAAACTACAATACTTTCATCACATATTGTGCATACATACATACATAATTTAAATCATATCATTAACCAAATCAAAACAAGAACAAAATCAAATCAAAAATCAAATAGTTTAACATATTATCATATCATTCTACTAAACAAGAACCAAATCAAAATATTTAAACAACTAATGAAATAGATAATATACACACCTTAAAATCTTAACAAAAACGATGATAATGAGATGTTGTCGGTGACGGTGGTGAGATAATGATACAACAGCCTAGAGAGACATGAATGGTGGTGGTGGTGGTGGTGGTGGTGGTAGGAGTGGTAGTCATGGTGGTAGGAACAATAGTGGTGGTGCAACCTAAAAATGCTTCATTCTTGGTAGATGGGAGGCGTAACGGGGGGTATGGAAGTGGTGGTGGTAGCGGCTAGGAACGGTCGTGGTGGCTAGAAATGGTGGTGGTTGTCGGATTTTGGTTGTTTTCGTCGGAGATAAAGGCTGGTTGTGGGTGGGATTTGGGTTTGGGAAAGTGAAAGTGATAAGGTTGTAATCCCTGGTTTAAAAGATACTGCACCCTGTGGCGACGACATGTCGTCGCCATAGGGTTTTTATTTTTTTAATTTTTTCCCAAATTAGTGGCGTTTATTATTTTTAAAACCCTAAAAGGTTCATGTAAGTGCTACAGGCCGTTGATTTTGGACAGACTCTATTACAACTTCAAATGACCATAACTTGGTCATAATAAATCAAATATTTACAAACTTAGGCTCCATGAATAAGTTCATCGAGTTATCTTTCTAACCATAGTTCAAATAACTTCTAATTTTATCGGACGACTCCATAACAGTTTCTACAAAGTAAGTACGCATATTTGCACATTCTGCTTTGTATTGTTATTTTGATCAGCTTCTGATCTGAATTTCAAAAACTTTTCTAAATGATAGTTGTTTGTAACATCCTAAAATAGTAGACTGAAAAGTTTCAGAATTTTTTCTTAAAGTTTGATATTTTTAATTATCATATGAAACTGTAATAATGAATCTGTCCAAATGTGTTTTTATCTTGCAACAACCTTTCTTTTCCTTTGCTTTTGATTCCTTTATTACTATGGTCAATACTCATAGTTATAACTTTAAACATAAGTTTTAATACATATAATCATGCTAATTTAGGGTTTCATCATTTCTATTAACCAAGTTATAAGTCCAACTCATACTCAAGAACTCAATGTGAGTATTCATAGTCCCTTTTTCTTTTATGTTTTGCTTACTTACTTGCTAGCATATGCAACTGATATTGCTAGTCTAACCCGTTGGTTAGGGACACTTGTCAACAAAGGTTTGATCAATGCATTTCGTTTAGTCATACTTGCTTGAAATTATACTTTGACTCTTGAGTCGTGTTTTAAATCTTGTATATGTAACAAAACCTATGTTTACTCATCAACTTTCTAGTTGACCTTTATTTTATACATGTCGCAGAAAATGCCGCAGGAGATGCCTACAAGTTTATGACACTTAGGATGCTTATGGACGTAGTTAATAAATCAAACTTTATTTTATGTTATCTTTATTTGTATAATTTATGGACTTATGTAATTGAGTTGATTAAAAGAATGATCGCTTTAATAGTGTCACGTGTTATGAACAATCTACACGTCCCGGTATATTCCGCCGCCAGTTGAGACATCTACCAACTTCCTTTAATATATCAACGATATTGGCCGCATGAAACCCGAGAAGTCTACACCATCCATGAATGAAATCCCTTACTTTTGATGCAAGTGGGCAGTGGAGTACCCCTACATACTCAAATATTCGCCTGGCTGATTTGTATTTACCCCTACCACTCAAAGGTTGATTTTGGAAAAATCTTTCATTTTCTTGTGTGGGCTCATTAGTCACACGGAGAGCCTGATCATTTTTTTTTATTTTTTTTTCATTGGTTGATCCACCTCCTAAGTTGGTGGGGACTGGGGAGCAATTAATTTTTTTTTCGGACTATTGGGGTTCATTTTGAATCTCACCTTGCAGATAGTTTAGACATTTAAACCCATTAACATTTTAATTATTTTAGGCTTATTAAATATAAATATTGGAGTATATTAACATTCTAGTTATTATAACTTACTAGCATTCATTTCCCGCTTCTTGTTGCGGTCCCGTTTTTCCTAAAATTTATATCATAATGTAATCACGTCTTGGGAAATTTAACGGTAATTTAAGAAATTTACAAAACATTACGTTGGTGCAAAAAAAATATTATATTTGATTAGCTAGGGTAAATTTTGAATAATATCTATATCAAAACATAAATAAAAATATGCACGTTATAATAGTGTATTAGTTTATTCTGATTTTTTGAAAACGTTATGCTTTAAAAGCAAAGAGAAAAACTAACTTTAGAAACTTGCAATTCACGCGATTAACATCAACTTTAATTAAAAATAAATTAAATGAATGGTTATCTAATATAAAAACATAAAGTACGCATAAATGCATCTTAAGCCACACAATCAAAAATACTAAATCTAATAAGCCATGGTGCAACTCTAATTTATGTATTAAAATTGATTGGATTTATGGCATTAAAATTGATTGGATTTATGGTAATAGGACTTTTGGTATGATGGCGGTTTCCATTGATTAACATTCAAGAACCATGAGGGTACCATTGTCAGAAGCATGAATTTGAGTAGGAGGGGTAGAAATGGTAAAAGTTTCATGACAAAGTTAGGTTTAAACATGAACCTCTTCGACTACCGTCTTATAATTTAGATCAAATTACCAAATTACTTTAAGTTTATGTATTATATAGTAGTAAAGATAAAAATAAAAATTATCCATTAGTTAAATTTAACCCCATTTTATTTGATTGATCCAAATATTGTTTTCTAAAACCCATTTTATAAAATTATTACATATATGAGTTATGACTTTATACTACAGGAGCATGTTTTGTTTTACTCATCTAGGGCCTAATTTTTTTTTAGATATCTCGGGATGGCCCTCCTTTCATCTATATGTATAGAGATTTGACCAACAACTCAAGTTAGTCAATCTAATCACACAAGTGTTAATATCAAGTTTAACTCAAGGAATTTCATAATATATCACTAAGACTATTCAATACATGTGGCGGTTAATATTAGAATTTGAATCAGAAAGAGGTTCAAATACAAAGTGTGAGAAAATACCATGAGTCAAAAAATGTCATAAAAAAAATTATATCTCACAATCTAAATCGAATTTCAAAAAAGTAATTTCGAGCTTTTGTTCCCCTAGCCGTCCTCACTAAGAAAAAAAATAAATAAAAAATAAAAAAATTAACGTTTTTTATTGCATCATTTATGAAAAACACAATGACGTCATTGTGTCATTATGAAAGACACAATGACGTCATTGTGTCATTATGAAAGGTACAATGACGTCATTGTGTCATAAAAGACACAATAAAATTTTTTTTATTTTTTTTGTTTCTTTTCTGAAAGAGGACGACGAAAGGAATAGAGACTCCGAAGTACTTTTTTAAAATTCGATTTAGATTGTGAGATATAATTTTTCTGTAACTTTTTTAGCATCATTGTGTTTTTTCACACTTTGTTACAAAAATACACTTTATAAAATAACCTTACCCTTTGAATCACATACCTTTACCCTGACTAGTTTGATGTCAACATCTCAACATTAGCGATTGATCTCAACCATGACACTAAGATCATGTAACTCATCAATGATCTCTAACATGCAACATTAAGAAATTCTTGATTGTGGCACTATTGCTATTATATAATATGGGTATTTTATAACGAGTTGATTGATTATAATTTTTTATTATGAATTTCCAATGCATCCAATTTCATTTTATAATTCACTGGCGTATTATGCAACATAATATTCTTTTCTTTTATCATTGTACGTCCGGCTAACACACTATAATATGTACACAATCATCTCTTGTTCTAAAATTCACCCACTACCTAAATCTTTCATGTTCTTCTATATATGATCATCTCCGACCCCGCCACCACTGTTCACCACCGCCGCCGCCGCCACCGGAACTTGTAGTTTTGTATAAATGAGTGGAGAAGGGAAGGTGGTTTGCGTTACAGGGGCTTCAGGGTTCATAGCTTCATGGCTCGTTAAGCTCTTGCTTGATCGTCGCTACACTGTTCATGCTACAGTCCGATCACTAGGTCCGTCTGTTAAGATATCATATTGAATTCAAATTTATCATTGTAATCTCTGTATAACGTGTGCGAGTTGAAATTGAAATATGTTACTGATGATTCAAGAAAAACGGAGCATCTACTTGCTCTTGATGGGGCTAAAGAAAGATTATTATTATTTGAAGCTGATTTGACTGTAGAAGAGTCTTTCGATTCTGCAGTTAATGGATGTGTTTGTGTCTTTCACACAGCATCTCCTGTTATATTTTCAGTTGATGACCCACAGGTTATTCTAATTGGTTTTTTTGCTTTCATTTTTCAAAATTGGTGTAACATCAGCCATTTTACATCAGGTAGAATTGCTAGATCCTGCGCTGAAGGGGACGATTAATGTTCTTAAATCGGCTGTGAAAGTTCCTTCTTTGAAGCGAGTGGTGTTGACATCGTCGGTTGCTACAGTTATGTTTGGTGTAGAACTTCCAGGATCCAGTGGTGTTGTGGATGAAACTTGGTTTTCGGATCCGGTAGTTTGTGAGCAGAAGAAGGTATGCACTGCTAGAAAGTCGTCGGTAATCTGTTGGTAAATTATATTGTAGAAAAAAATAAATAGTTAATTTCAGTTTTGCTACTTAACGTTTGATGAAAGTAACAATTTTACTCCAAAAGATTAAAAACAGTAACTTACTTCTTAAAGTTTTATAAGTTGTTTCAATTTCAATACAAAAGTTTCATTATATTAGATCAAACTGAAACAACTAATAAAACTTTTGGACTATAATTGGAACAACTTAGAAACTTTTGAAGGTAATTTAATCTTTTTAATCTTTTGAAGGAAAATTGCTACTTTTATCAAACCGTAGAAAGCAAAACCAAACTTAATTCAAAAATAAAAGTCCTCTGATTTGTAGTGGTAGTTGCGTTTCTTCTATGTTGCTTTCTTTATATGAACGAGACGTTTTCACCGACAACAATATTCGGGCTTAGAACAAGTGTTCTGTTGTAGTAGCTTACTAAAAACAACAGTCACGCCAAAGCAACTGATACTATTGTTGGTGTATCATCACAACCCTGATAAAAAAAACCAATCTTTGTCGGTATCTCGAAACCCCAACTGTCTCTCTCTGAAGCACCCATCGGGAAACCCAAGAAACCCACATCCTCAACGGACCAAAATTGACATATATGTTGCATAACTTTGTTGTACCATAGGCATAACAAGTAGTAACCATACTATAACAAGTGTACATATAGCATAAATAGTTGTACTTGACACTATTCATTCAAATTCCTTTATACTATATAATATAATATAATGATAGTCATCAATAGGTTTTGAATGTTACAACTAATGATGATTTTGTGTTCTTTTTAGTGGTGGTATCAACTTTCAAAGATACAAGCTGAGGATGCTGCTGTGAAATTTTCAAAAGAAAATGATCTTGATTTGGTGGTAATAAATCCTGGCTTTGTGATTGGTCCTCTCTTGCAACCAACTCTGAACGTCACTTCTCAAGTATTCATGAGCTTTATAGAAACGGGTAGTTGTTTATTAGAATAAAGTTCATTTCAAACAATGAAAGCCATTTAAGTTGTTGAATGTTATGTATGTAGGAAAGGAAATACTTGAAGATGGAAACTACATGCTTGTTGATGTGAGAGATACTGCTATCGCGCATATATTAGCATTTGAGAAACCAGAAGCTAATGGTAGATACTGCATCGTCGGGGATTTGATTAGATCTTCAAAAATAATAATGATTTTAGACAAACTCTGCCCTGATCTGGACTATTCTCTAAGGTAATTAGTATTTATGTGTTCTGATCATTAAAATTCCTTGACTTTTTTTTTATAATATCTAAGTGTTTTAAGAAGAATATAAGTTGAACATGTAGTTAGTCATTAGACTAAAAAAAGAAAACTTATGATAACCTTGAACAATACGTACCTGATCCGCCACTATAGTCATTCAATTCTGCACATTTGACCTAATTTGGAAACGGGTTCTTGTTCTTGGTAATTAGTGATCATCTATCAAAGGGGAAGTTGACTTATGTGTTTTTTTTTTATAATTTTGATAGATATAAAGATAGCAATTGTGATGAGGTGATACCCTACAGTATATCGAAGGCAAGGGCGGAAAGTTTAGGTGTAGAGTTTACTCCATTGGAGGTAAGCATCAAGGATATAATTGAAAGTCTGAAAGAGAAGAAACTTATGAATCTATAAGTTTTGTGTATGTTTATTTTAGAATAATGCTAGAATCTAAACTTTGCAATCATGAATTGTGTGGTGTTTAATATGCAGTAATGAATAATAGAATGTTATAAATAACTTTATCATATGATCCCCTTACCACATAGTATGTTTTTAGACAATAACACATATAGTAAAATGGCTATTACAATTTAACACAACGCATAACCTTGGTCCTTTGGTCGCTTACTCACACGTACATGTTAAGAGCTAGTGCGTTTGAACATGCATCGTTGTATGATTCTCATATGCTTATTTATTGGATCTAGTTTAGCTTGATGACCGGTATATATATATAACTTTTTATTAATATACTTTTAACGAATAGGTTCTATAAATATAATAATTGGTAATATGTAATATAATTTAGAGATATCTTATGATACTAGTAATAGTTATAATAAAATATATAGTATCAATCTCATGAAATTTAGAATTAAATAAAACCTAAATAGAGAAACAAATTTCATCTCTAATGGGAGGTCTTGACGGTAAACTAACTTATTTCCAACAAAATATAAAATGGTTGTGAGTTCAAATCTTACAAAATACAAGTGTATAAAATAAAGAATTGTATGTTCGATGGTAAAATACAATCGTCAATAAATGTACAATTAAGAGTATCCAAAGAATTATAAAAGCGCTTGTAGCTAAAAATTAATTAGCCAATAACACAAATAACATAGTCTGACTTTAATGAAGTTGTTTAAGAGTTTTAGCATGAACTAAGTCGAGATATTGTTTATGTGATTATCATTGTATCTTAATTTATCCTAAAACACGATGATTAATGTATTTATACGTGGAATCAACAATTGCCTATATCACGATTATAAATGTTACATCAACATTATATGTCTATAATCGTGATTGTCATGTATCCACTTTGACACATGAATCCCATTCTATTCATTCCAATGCATCTGATCTCCTACTTGAAAATACACTGGAAACTCATACACATAGTACATTCGTAGATCAACATTCGTGCACGTACAATAACTTTTTGATGATAACAAAAAAATAAAAAGATAATTTTACTTTCCCAAGTCTTGATACTATAATTCATAAACATAAAAAAGAAAAAAACCTTTTTAATATGGTATCATGTATTCATCATTACGACTACATCTAATCACTTACAACGGTTGATAAAAAAACAACATGGGTCAAGAGCATTCATAGTGGGTTCTCTTTTAATTTATGAGTGTGTTTTCTATATTATAAATAACGATACATGTGAGTTGTTGAGGTTGAATGTGAAAGAAAATGTTATTGTTTATACGTATATTTGGTGAAACATTGTTCACCATCATAAATTTTCTATTTTTCAAAGTGCTTGTAAGTGAAGAAGAAAGAAAATATAATGGTAAATGTATAAAAAGTATTATTTAATTGAAAAAGAGAGACAATTCAAAAAAAATTGAAAAGAAAAAAAGAAAAATTAGTAATTTTATTATAATTATAAAAATATAAATAAAAATTGAATGTGAATGCTCCAAGGGGTTGTGCTTCTAAGAGCTTCCTCATCTTTACCTCGATCTTTAAATTTTATGAGATACATAAAAAAATATGTAATTTTACTCCTAGATTTCTCATCCATATCTACATCCACTACATTATTAGTGGAAACTATAATAATCCCCCATATATAAGGATTATAATTTTATAGTTTTTTTTGTCGTTATGAGTGAAGAAAAAATATAAAATAATAATTAAGTATTATTTAAATTAAAATAAGAGTAGACATGAAAAACTGACATGAGAGATTGTTATAAAATAAATAGAAATTTTTAGAGATGATGGTTTTAAAGGTATTAGTAATATTAATCTAGTCTTTGCACTTAAATTTGTTACAACATACGTATAACTCATTTATAATGGTGTGTCTAACTATTATTATGATATATCAATAAAAGGCTAGTCAACTTGATATATGATTTGCCTCTTAAAGGGTAGGTCTTGGGTTCGTATCAGTCTCCAATACACAATGTAAATTACAAAGGTGTTGTTTGTTTTTTCTGCAGGAAAATGTCTGCAGTCAGCGGACCACATCTGCAGACATCTGTAGGAGAAGAGGTGGACCAAACGTCTGCAATCTGCAATAAAAAGATTGTTTGTTTTTTAACATCTGCAAGAGGCGGATCACATCAGAGTGTTTTTTAAACACCCTCCTCATCACCCGATTAGCAATTCTGCCTCCATCTTCAAGAGGCCTCAATCTTCCTCCTCTCCGCCTCCATCTCCTCATCTTCACCACCATCCCCCATCTTATCCTCCCGCAACAGCGCCACCCGATTAGGGTACGAAACCCCCGACAACGGATTGAAATCCTTCACGAACCGAGCGTCTTCTCGACTCCACCCTCGCGGCTCCATGTTCGATTGAGGATTCTGCGTGTTCGGTTCGGGTGGGTCGTGTGACGGTAGAGATGGGTCTTCTCCCATGGGTGTGGGTCGAAGGTGAGGATGAGGGAACCGCCTTCTCCGTTGTATGATGCTTGATTCGCATGATTTGTATGCTGATGCCCATGATTGAGGGTTTTCGAAGGTGAGGATGAGGGAACCGCCTTCTCCGGCGGGTGTGGGTCGCCGGAGAAAAGAGGTCCGGCGGTGGAGGAGGTCGGCAGGGGAGGCGGTAGGCAGGGGGGCCAGGTGGAGGAGGCGGCAGGTGTGTGGAGGGTTTTTGTCTAAAGAGGTTGGAAGACCCTAGAAGATGTGGGGTTGTGTCTTCTCCAAGAAGACCTCGCACAAACGTTTTTTAATGAAACGTCTTCGAAAAAACAAACGCACTGCAGAGCCTTATGTCTACGCGTGGTCTTCTTGGCGCAGACATAAGAGATCACACAGACCTTTTTGGAAAAACAAACACCACCAAAGTCGGATATCCGAAAATTTAGGATAGTGAAAATCACTATCCGTATCCGTATTCGAAATTTCGGATACAGATTCGGATAGTGATTCGGATATCCGAAATTCGTTTTTATTATTTTTATTTTTTAGTTTGTTTACAATAATTAGACATATACTATTATTAAAATAATATAAAAAACCAACTCATATCTTAAAAGTCCCAATATACATTAAAATCTCAATCTAAAGTAAAAATATGTCTAAAATTAAAAAAAAAAAGTATTTTTTAGTTTTTGGATAATCGGATATCCGAATATCCGAAACTTTTGAAAATCACCATCCAAATCTGAACTTTTGGATATCCGAAAATTTGGATATTTTGGATTCGGATTTTTGGATTTTGATATTTTTGAACATCCTTAATGTAAATTAGTTTGAATTAATTTAGAAAAAAAAAAGTATAATAATAAATTTGAAGTTAAAAAGATTATTATAATGATACATTTGATTTCCAAGACTGATGAGTTTCTGATGTATGATTGATTATATCGATGCATCCTATTTCATTGTCTAATTCACTGACGTATTAAGTTTTGATTACATAAATATTCTTTCCTTTTATCATTGGCCGCCAAACCCATTATAATATATCGACTAAATTACATGGATGATTTTCATGGTTCTGGTTAAATTTTGAATTTAATCCCTAAACTAATTTTTTTATGAATTTAATCGTCAATTGCATTTTTTGTTTGTAAGGATGATCCTTGGATTTAACGATGTTAGAGCATTCACAACCGGTTTTTTTATCTTTATCTATATAATTACATTAAAAACACTACTCACAATAACTTTTAAAAATATTAAAAAAATTATAAGGGTTGAATAGTAATTCTTTAAATTTACAGATTGAACAGTAACATTTCTCTCTCCTTTACTCACAACCACTTACAACCATTCCATATAATTTAAGAATTACACTCACATAAATATACCAAACCGGCTGTGAATGCTCTTAGTTGGTAAGTTAGTTTTAGGGGTGTTTTCATCATTATAGCTTATAAAATTACACTTTAACTCATTCAATTTACATACAATAGAAGTTTTATACCAAGGGACAATTTATGTAATTTTAAAAAAACTAGAGTAAATTATCTATCTTCAACCCTCAGTCACACCCGCGCTAGTGTTATGTTTTTTAGTTTATTTAAGGAGAGAAAAGTAATGAAACATTTTTTTTTCTCTTTTTTTCCCTTTTCATTTCTCTATTTATCATTTCTCTTCTTTTTACTTATTTCAGTTTGAAAGGATTAATTTTAGTATTGATTTCACTTCCACTTATTTTTTTTACGTCATTAAATGAATTCAGGAACACAATTCTTACTTTACTTTCATTTCATTCTATTAAAAAAAACTTTTGGAACATGATAGTTTTTTTCTTTCCTTCCACTTCCCTCTTAAATGAACTCAGGATCACAACGCAAGTACGTAACCTCGTTGATTACTTTTCCCAATCCGAAATTGCAGTGCAAGCCCTTGTGTCATGATATTAACTCGTTTTTTAAACCAGAATGTGGTGCAAAAGCTACCGGAGAAGACTGACACCTTCGCATATGAGATTTTGGTTGTGCTTTGAAAGATAGGATGATGAATACTAAACACCAGAAGGAATGAAACATATTGTTCCATCTTGAAACGAAGGGATTTCGAATCGAAGTAGGTCCAATAGAAAATGCTAGATCTGCCAGCTAGAGTTAATAAAAGATTAGATTCAGTTTTGTTGTAGTACATTTTTATGCATATGTGTGAAGTCATGCGATCAACCAATTATACAGATGCATCCAACTTCAAATGATACAAGTCGTTGTTGTAATTTGTTTTGAGACATAAGTATACAAGTACAAGTATAACATGATGTTTAGGTTTCTCATAAACTTTATAACTAATGGTTTAGTTGGTGTTTCTGAAAACTAGAAACATAAATCGTAAATGTCTTACCCTAATTGTTGGTTATCATTGTTGTTTATATATTCGCTCAACCCAACTTTGTTTTAAGATTGTTTTTTTTTTTTTTTCTCTCTAGTAGAAGACCACAAGAAACAAAATATTATTATTAGTGGAACCAAAAAAAAAGAAAGAATATACTGGTATCAATGGATTTTATTTAAAACTTGTAATTATTTTAAATATTTATTTTTTATTCTGGTGTATTCCTTACCCAAAATATTGGTTTTCTTCATGACATGTAATTTGTTTCGGTTATTGTTTTCAAATTTGGTTTTTGTTCACGTCTTTTCTAAACCACTAAATATTATTTGTTCACGTCTTTGAGTTTAGACTAGTTACTCATGCTTAGTCACATAATGGGTTCTTTGACTCGGTCAAATTTACAACCATAATAATTCCTAAAAGATGATATATATCATTAAGTAATTGAGTAATTAAGGTAGTGTTTGTTTTTTTCAAAAAGCTCTTCACCATCTCTTCATCGGCACTCACACAGATGCGAGAAGACGTTTTGAGAGGGCAGATTGTTTGATTTCCGGAAGACTTTTCGTTAAAAAAATATCTTCCTAAGGTTTGCATGAGGCAGACATAAACCATTGTCTTCACAAATCTTATCCTACACCTTCTCATTCTAACCTAAAAAAAACATCTGACCTTAAAATCACAGCCACCTTCTCATTACTCCTTCGTCAAATCCACCAGCAGTAGCCACCATCCCTCCACGTTCGCAGCCTTCTTCCTCCAGCCGCAACCACCGCCGGCGACGCCTCCGGCCGGCGCTCCTCCAGCCGGTGCTCCTCCAACCGACGCTCATCCAGCCACTATCCCTCCACGTTAGCAGCCTCCTTCCTCCAGCCGGCGCTCCTCCACCCATCCTGCGACGATATTCAACCTTTGATTTCTTATCGTTTGCTCTCAATCAACCTGAGATTCTTAATATATTCAAGTAAGATCGTCTATTCTTAACATTTGATTTCAATGTTTAGGGTCGGTTTTGTTTGGATTCGATTTAGGGTTAACGAAGGAATGAAGCTTTGATGTTGATTAGGTTTGACTTATCCTGTTTGATTTTTGATATTAGGTATGATAAAATGCTTAACATATTCAAGTAAGCTTTGTTTGAGGATTTTGAAGGTATGATGAAATGCTGCTAGTGCTTGATCTTTGAATATTCTTTTTCCATGTTGTGTGCTTAATTTGAGTGTAGTATATTAAAGTTAGCTGTTTAGTATTTGACTTCATTTTTTGCATTTGTGTCTTTAGTGATTTAAATGTCATGGTACTATGTTACAACTAGAAAGTAGTTTACCTTTATCATGTGTAAGCTGAACAATTTCAATTGTTTTCATGTTAGTTTATCTTTTGATGATTGTATTAGTAGTCACATGATTAAGATTCAAAGTAGTTTATCTTTGGATAATATAACACCAAAAGGTCATCAAATCATATCTTATAAAATGAGTGATATTAATAATAACATCCAATAATACATATTGATTCAAACAAATCTCATAGGCTTTTATTACATATATGAAACAAAAGGTTTGTTTTTTGTTGTTTGTTGATTAATAGAAATGGGTAGTATAACTTGTGATTTGTTTTAGTATTATGTTTAATATTTTGGTTTAGTATTATGTTTACGGTTTAATATTTTGTTTGATTTGTGAAAAATGTTTGTTGTTTGTTGATTAATAGAAATGGGAAAGAAACAACAATGGTCGATTGAGCAACAAAAATTTAATAGAGACTTGCATAGAAGAGGTAAACAAGTTGGGTAGAAAAGGATTGAGTGTGCATAAAGAGTCATGGAATAACTTAGGAAAAGTGCTTAAGGAGAGGTTTGGCTTGGATTTTACGCAAAAACAAATGAAGAATGCGTATAACAAACAATCTTTTTTTTGCAGATTGCAGACGTTTGGTCCACTTCTTCTCCTACAGATGTCTGCAGATGTGGTCCACAGACTGCAGATATATTGCTGCAGAAAAAAACAAACAGCACCTAAGTGTTTCTTGTCATAAATTCTTATAACAAACTAGTTTAAGATACAACAAATTTATAAAACATTTCAGTTCAGGACTGGACTTAGGAGCGGCGGGGTGGGCGATTACACAGAGTCTGGTCTCTTTCTCAAGGGGCTGAAGTTTTTAAGAACTTATATATATATATATATATATATATATATATATATACATATATATATATATATATATATATATATATATATATATATATATAAATTGTAAATAAAAAAAAACTTTGTTAGACATTTAAACCATTAACATTTTAATTATTTTTGGCCTATTATATATTAGAGCATATTAATATTCTAATTATTTTAACCTATTATCCATTAGTAAAATTTATACTCATTTTATTTTATTAGTCCAATAACGTTTTCTAAACCCATTTTATAGAATTGTTATATACGATTTATGACTTTATGTTATAGTAACCTATTTTGTTCTACTCATTCAGGACCCAAAATTTTTTGAGATTTCTCAGGACGACCTTTCTTTCATGTATATATAAAGATTTGACCAACAACTCATGTTAGTCAATCTAATCATACAATTGTTGTTATCTGGTTTAATTCAAGGAATTTCATCAATGATATCACCAAGACTATTCAATACATGTGATAGTTAATATTAGAATTTGAATAACTTAACTTGATTTGCTTGGCTTGAACTTTCAATCCATTGAACTAAGACAGTCAACATTTCAACATTAGCAATTGGTTTCTAGTTTCAAGCACACCAACCATGACATTAGGATCATGTAATTCATCAGTGATCTCTAACACGCAACGTTAAGGAATTCTTGATTATGATACCATTGCTATTAAATCATATGGGTATTTCATAACTCATTTCGTACAGTATCCAATAAATTATTTGGTGTTCTGTTAATGGTATCACTACCGCGGGCACAAAGACTTGCCATGGTAAGAAAAGAGTCCTTCGGTTTCCTCCTGTCAAGAATTGGGGACTCACAATCACTATACAATGGTGTGCCCAATTTGCGGGTTTGGCACGTCTTTGTATTGAGTTTTGATTATACCAAGTACCCTTCCTATGTTATAAGTGTCTATCTAATCCATTATAATAAAACATTCGGCTCACATATATTACCAGTAGAAACACATGTAACTAAGTGAACACAACTCAAGCACTTACTCTAATCATGACTTAAATCCTTCAAGAAAACATTTTTACTTTAACTGTCCAAATGTGTATGATATCATTAAATTATTAGTTTTATATATTAGTGTACGTGTATCAACTAATCCTTTAAAAATCAAGAAAAATGTCATAATATACTTTTAAACCTTGTTAACTTTGTTATACTTATCAAACTTTAAAATATCATATACTAATTCTCAATAATTAGAATATCATAGTAACTAAAATCTATTTAACTAAAAACGATTCAACTTGTTTATCACCCCTTTATTTTTAAAAGTTTTGATAATTTTATATTTCACCCATTGTTAATTACTAAAAACACGTGTCGCTCATGTGATATCAAGGGAAGGAAACTATAACCAAAAATTAGGTTATAACCCCGTGTACTACACGGGTTAAATAAAAAAATTAAAAATTAATGAAAAGTTAAAAAATATAAAACACTATTTGATATAAGATATAACTAAAATTATATGTGAGTAATTACTTTAGTAAATAAAGTATTTTTGTTATTTCTTTCCAACTAAAATTCGAAAAAATATTTTTTAAAACTCTCGTTTTAAATATATGTTAAGATACATTTCGTTTTAAAAATATTGTTTTTGAAAAATATGATTTTTTAAAAATCTCAGTATTTCAAAACTATGGTTTTTAGTTACTTTTGTTTTATAAATAATTTTCATATTTAATAAAAGTTTGCATTGACAAAATATCGTTTTTATAAATATCTCATTGTTTAAAAACTCGGGGTTTCAGTTTTTTTTTTTTATTTTTTATAAAGGGGGTTTTATATAAACTTTTATTAAAAAATCAGTTTTAGAATATTTCATATATGTGAAAAGATACGTTGTTTAATATAATTCCTAGTTTTTGAATTTGTTTTTAAAAAAATGTTTTTTAACAAAATCTTTAGTTTTTAATTAATTAAAAATACATTTTATAAAAAATATTGATTTTAGAAATATTTGAATGTTTAAAACAAGAGAGAGAACGAAGAGAGAGAGAGAGAATTTAAAAATTGGTTATTTTTACTTTTTTGAAAATTGATAAATGATTTGGCGGGAAAACAAATGGTACAATTGATGTGACGGTGACATGTGTTCATCTAATGTAATTATTTATTAGTATAGATTAGCTTCGGCGTGATGGTGTGCGTAGTATATGTTAGACCATGGACCTCGATTCAAACTTCGATATAAATTTTAACCCGAATCGGTTAGAACAAAATTTATGTCAACACGTAGATAAATATAATAATGTTATAATAGTATATTCAATTTGAAGTTTCATAAAACATTATATTTTAAAATTTATAAGAGAAAAACAAAACATGAGTAAAATTAATTAAATTATTATAATAACAAAAATCTAAAATTTAAAAAAAAATTCAAAGTTCGGCCAAATTTATTTTTGCTCGACTGCCCATAATATATGGGCGGAAGACCCTATAATATGGACTGGTCGTCTGTATTTTGACAATATGTGACATTATTTTAACCTTAGAAAATAAGTGCGGACGAAGGTCATATCCACCCGTATTTAGCGGGACATAATAAAGAAAAGAAATGATATTTTAAATGGAGATTTTAAGAAAGTTTTCAAATTGAGAAATTTCCCAATTCATTAACCCCTTAAGAATATGTACAAAATAATAATAGTGAAAAGTAGAACAATATAACATTGTTTCATGTTCTTCTGCATACGATCACCTCCGATCAAGTGAGATCTCCTACCACCGGTGTCCACCACCACCACCGACACCACCGCCGAGGTATCTTCAAACTCCAACTTTCGTATAAATGAGCGGAGAAGGGAAGGTAGTTTGCGTTACAGGGGCTTCAGGGTACGTAGCTTCATGGCTTGTTAAGCTATTGCTTGATCGTCGTTACACTGTTCACGCCACTGTTCGATCACTCGGTTAGTCTGTTTCAATATCAAATTTCATTTAATCTCTTTATGACGCATGCAAATTCGGTTGAAATACGTTACAGATGATCCAAGAAAAACAGAACACCTACTTGCTCTTGATGGGGCTAAAGAAAGATTATCTTTATTTGAAGCTGATTTAACTGTAGAAGGATCTTTTGATTCTGCAGTTAATGGATGTGTTTGTGTCTTTCACACAGCATCTCCAGTTCAATTTTCAGTTGATGACCCACAGGTAATTTTTCATCGTTCTTTTGTTTTTGATTTTTCAGTATTCGTTTAGAAATATAACACTTGAAATCAACTTGAATACTCAAAGATTCTAATAAAGAAAACGATTGACTCTATGATTTCACTATTTTACTCAGAATTACAATGAAGAAGAATGAATATCCTAAGCACTGAGAGATTGAGTAATTAACTAACACTCAACAACCATCTATAATATATTATAATGCACTAAGGAGGGTTCCGCCATAATTTAAGAGATTTAAAAATTTTAAGCACAATGTATAACTCAAAAATCAATTTCATAGGGGTATTTATGTCATTCAAAACTCCTAAAAAGATGAAACTTTAAAACTATTTACACCTACACCTTTGTATCTTTAATTATATAAAAATTTTTCTATGTTTGTTACAATATGCTTAAAAGAAGCAATTCAGTTTTTTAAATATAAAACTAACCATTGACGAGTACCATAATGAAAAGTGTCGCAGGCGCCGCATCGCGCGGGCACGTTACTAGTTAACAAAAATTAACAAGCTAAAAATACTCGATTACTAATCACACCCTTCTACTATTAAGAATTGACAACTAACACCCTTGTACTTCGTTGAAACAACTACAACACAACAACTAAGTTCTAACAAACTCGACCTTTATGAAAAGCTATCCAATACCCAACAAGTTCATATAATGTTGAAACGTAGAACCACCTAACGACTTAGTCAGCATGTGTGCTGCATGATCAAGAGTATCAACATAAGTAACTCTCACTTTCCCAATACTTATAACTTCTCTAATAAAGTGCAGCCTAACATCAACATGCTTGGTCCTCTCATGATGCATTGGGTTTTAGACAGCTGTATAGCTCCTAGATTGTCACACCAAACCACAGCATCTTGTGCTTCTCCACTCAATTCAACTATAAACCCTTTAAGCCATAAAGCTTCTTTAATAGCCTCAGTAAAAGCAACATATTCTGCCTCTGTGGAGGACGAGGCCACAACACGTTGAAGTGATGACTTCCAACTGACTAGGCTCCCACACATAGAGAAAACATAACTAGTTATAGATTTCCTTTTGCCAGGATCCTTAGTAAAGTCTGCATCAACACAACCTTTTATAGGAACCTTATAATCAGACTTATTCCTAAATATCAATCCTATATCTCTTGTGCCATTAAGATTCTTAGTATCCATTTGATTGCCTCCCAGTGTTTCTTACCAGGTCTGCTCAAATATCAACTCACAACACTAACAACATAACCAATGTCTGGTCTAGTGCATACCATGAGATACATTAAGCTACCAACAGCTCTAGCATAAGGAACAACCTGCATTTTCTGTTCTTCCACAACTGTCTTTGGACAATCTTTAAGAGACAACTTAAAATGATGTGCCAAAGGAGTAATCAGTAGTATACTTTGATCCATACAAAAATTAACAAGCACATTCTTAGTGTATCCAGTTTGAGACAGTCTTAAAATGCCAAACTTCCTATCACTAGCGATCTCCATTCCTAAGATTTTCTTAGCTTCCCCTAGATCCTTCATCTCAAACTCATTCATTAACATGGCCTTAACATCATCAATATCAGGCTGATATTTACTAGCAAGCAACTATCATCTATATAAAGTAGAAGAGACATACACATAATCAGCAACATTAGCTTCTTTATAGTACACACAAGCATCATAAGAACTTTTATAAAACCCTTGTGACACAACATACTCATTAAATCTCTTGTTCCACTGTCCACGTGGCTGTTTTAGCCTATAAAGTGATCTTTGTAACAATCATACTTTATTTTCTTGCCCTTTAACTTCAAATCCAAGAGGTTGTTGCATGAAGATCTTTTCTTCTAGACTGCCATGAAGGAAGGCAGTCTATACATCCAATTGTACCAGCTCTAGATCATTCATAGCAGTCAAGGATAAGATAATTCTTATAGAAGAATGCCTTACTACCGAAGAGAAGATTTCATTATAATCTACACATTCTCTCTGTGTAAATCCCTTGGCAACAAATCTAGCCTTATATCTAGGGGTTCACAGCCTTGGACCCCTTCTTTTACCTTGTATATCCATTTGCAACTCACTAGTTTCTGGTCACTAGGTCTGTTAACTAGGACCCAAGTGTGGTTTCTTTCTAATGGCTCTAACTCATCTGACATGGCTTGTATCTATTTGGACTTTTTTGGTGAGCTAACCTGTCACACCCCAATCTTAACGGCAGAAACGTTGAGATGTGAGGGTTAAGATTGTTCATGCCACACAACACTACTTTAAAGTATAAATATTATTAAATATCCAATTCATGTCATACAAATTTAAAACATAGGTCTCAAAGCAACCCAACATAACATAAGTTTAATCCGAACATCAAGTATCAAAGTAAGTTCTTTATTTTTCTATAGGTCCAATCCTAGATGATTTCATATCTTCAAGAGCAACAATTAAGCTTGAGCATTTCCTGAAACATGTTAGAAAATACGGTCAACATATAATGTTGGTGAGTTCTCATAGATTGTACATACATATATAATCCTTTAAAGAGGCAATTCAAGTCATAGGTTAAAGAATAATGCAAATATAAATGGATAGCATAATGAAACAATCAAACCTTGACAAAATATAGCCACAACAAAATTATACGATTAGCTAAGTGTACTTGGTTCCTATGATGATCAAGAATACGTCATCAGGAGCCGGCAATAACCTCGACTTTAGCACCAAATAGGCTTGTCAAGCTCATAGATCTATGACGTCGCTAGGCTAGCAATAGTTAAAGATTGTGTTTACAAGTGTCTATCACATAATATGTACACAAGTCCCAAATAACCATGACAAAATATAAGATGAATTGCACGTGCATTACAAGTATTCAAACGTCTTTACAAGTGTGATTGTGATACGGGTAACATGTTTCACCCCAAAACGTGTGAAATAAAGTAAAACGGGGTATGGAAAACTGACTTGGTATATGACCTACAAGAAATAATAAGAATAAGGTAACTCCAACGATATCTTCACAATTGGCCTAAAAGTATGCATTCCAAGATTTAGAATTTAGTCAGAAAGGTTAAAAGACGATACACGAAAGCTAGAGGTTCAACCGTAGTTAAGATTCTTGATTTAATAAATTGATGTTATATATATATTTATTATTTAACTTTTTTAAATAGAAAAGAGACGATTAATTACTAAAATTTTTAGAGATTTATTAATAATTGAAATAAAGTAAACATCTTTATAAAAGAAACCGTTATTTTATTAATAACGGTCTATGTGATGATAAGTCATATAATTAGAACATATATATATTTCTATTTGATTCTTAATAATTTTCATACATTTTAAAGCTTGTAAAAAATATATCTCAAAATAATTTTTATAACTTTCGAAGTACAATGGAGGATTAAGTTAAAATTCCTAAGAATTTAAAAGAAAATATTACTATTTGATTCACTATAATTTATATACAATTTAAAATTTGTAAATATATTTTATAATGATTTTATAATTTAAAAAGAATAAAATAAAGAAAATGAATAAGATTTACCAAATTATAGTTTCTACAAATTTTAGAAAGTTTTAAATAAATTCTGATTATAAAAAGGATTTTTATATTAATTTAATAATATTTCAAATGTTTCTGGAATTAATTATTTAAGAAAAATCATGTTTTTAAAAAATTTATTGCAAGTGACTGGGTTCGAAACCGGGTTACCTGCGTGTAAGGGGTGTGCTCTAACCAGTAGGCTCGGGCGCCTATGCTTGTCAGAACCCGCGGTTTAAAACATTAAAACTTTAACAGGTTAGATTCCTCCCAATTTTGCATAAACCCTAGTTTCAATCTCACATCAATTGAACCATGAAATAAAATCAGGAATGAAGTTAACATTGGGGCTTTTGTTCTTCACATGAAATCGAGTATATTCATATATTTAATTACCTGTTAAAGAGATGGGAAATGATGGTAAGAAGAAATACAACCGCGGCTGAGATAATCTTCAATTCGAGACGGAACTGATGATTACGATCGAATTCGTTGCACAAAAAGCTTCTAATGGGGCTTATGATTGAAAACCCTCTGTCAATTTTGATTGAAGATGTACAAGAGTTAGAGTTTGGTTGAGTTGCAGGTTCGACGGTTCACGAGTGGTAATTTGTTGCAAGTGTAGATTTAAGGTGAAATTGGGAGTGTGTTTAATTTAGAAACGTCTTTAGAATGATTAAACCTCATTTAATTGCGCATGATTGAATCCGTTTCGAATCTATTGATACCGATGCTTTGAATGTGGTTTGGTTTTAATGATATTCGTCGGTTAATTTCTAATTGGAGTTGATGCGAGGTTCGAAACTCCCGTAAGAGCTTAAAGAGTGATTTTTAATTGAGTGAATTTCGAGACTTTGGGGTTCGTCGGAGTTGGCCGGATGTGCGGCCGGAGAGATGGCCGGAAAAAGGGGGGGTTTGAGTTTAAGAATTTTACATCTTTGGTCCCTGGGGTTTTAGAAGATGTTCAGTTTGTATTTATTATTTTTTTTTTATAAATCTATAATTTTAAATCTTTAATATTATAAGTGATATTTATATATTTTATATTTCTTGAAAATTTAATAAAGATTCACCATTAAATTATTTGTTTTAATTAAATGTCTAAGATCACAATTTTTTTTCTTTAACAATTTGATGTTATTTAGTTATATATATTTATTTTAAATATAGGTCATTTAAAAATTATAACACTTTGTTCATTTATTCAACTAACAACAAGTCACTTATATGAGTTTTTAAATATACTTAAGGTTGCAAATTAATAGGTATAACGGGATTATTAAAATTGCAAAAGAACCCTCATGATTCCATTATTGACATTAAATAATGTTTACAAGAGATAACGAGAACAAAATTAACTAATGAATATATGAAAGATCACATAACCTCTCCATCATATGAGATAGGCTCACATACACTTTCCATTTAGCTGCATTGAACACAAATGCAGAGATATCATCACCTTTTTTAAATCAGGTAGGTGGTACAATCTGTCTTATTGGCATGTCTTTGGCTATACTATAAGTGGGTTGTGTGCTACTAGAGCTAGCATCACTCATTTGAACACCCTTAACCTATTCCCGATCTACCTCAAGCTAAACACCCTTGCCACTTATTTATATATTTGGCATCGGTTTGCTTATCAGCTCCTTGTATAGCACCTCTTCCCTAAAGGTCACATCCCTGCTAATCATCACCTTTGGGGAACCCTTATCCATTCTCCATAGCCTATAACCTTATACACCTTTAGGGTATCCCAATAGAACACATTTAACTGCTCTTGGTTCTAATATCCTATTGTTCACATGTGCAAATGCCAATGATCCAAACACTTTAAGCCTTGTATAATCAGCAGGTTTCCCTAACCATTTTTCTAATTGTGTCGTAATATCTATTGCAAATGAAGAAGACATATTTATGAGCAATGGAGCAATATTTAAGGCCTCTGCCTAAAACTACTTGGGCATTCTGGATTCAAACATCATACATCTTAGTTTGTTGAGCAATGTTCTATTCATTCTCTCTGCAATCCCATTCAACTAAGGTGTGCCTGCCACAGTTAGATGTCTAAATATTCCATATTTCTTACAGAATTGATCAAACATGGAATTGTAGAATTTCAGAACATTATTAGTCCTGAGTCTTTTCACTTTTCTTCCTGACTGAGTCTCAACCATGACCTTCCATTCCTTAAATTTAGAAAATGTTCCATCCTTGTGTTTCAAGGAAAATACCTACACTCCTATAGAAAAGTCATCTATCAATGATAAAAAGTATCTTGCACCACCGAGTGATTGAGTCCTTGGTGGACCCCACAGGTCAGCATGGACATAGTCCAAAATCCCTTTAGTAGAGTGAGTACCTCTACCAAATCTAACCCTGTGTGTCTTTCCCATCACACAATACTCATAAAAATCCACATCACATGAGTCTAGATCACCTAAAACATGTTGTTTGTTCAACTCTTTTAACCCTTGTGTGCTTATATGGCCAAGTCTTTTATGCCATATCATGGCAGCTGAACTCCCCTTGTCATCAGATACATTGACCTCCCCTAATTTCACCTTAACATCTAGTATGTAAGCGTTATTGATCTTTCTAGTACCAGATAACAAACACATAGATCCTTTGATTACCTTAGCTTTTCCATTCTTAAGACTTATACTATGCCTACTGGCTTCAAAGGCCCCAAGAGATATAATATTTCTTTTCAGAGTAGGGATGCACCTCACCTCATGTAGAGTGACTTCAAACCCACTAGCTAATTTGAATACAACAGTCCCCACACCTTGTACTTCACATGGCCTGTCATCTCCTAATTGCACCACTCCAAGTGAACACATCTTCAATTTTTGAAAGACCTCTCTCCTGGATGTCATATGATATCAACATCCCGAGTCTAATATCCAATTATTACCACTAACTAAATGAGTAATAACCAGTACATTAGAACTCTCATACCCATCAAATCTAATATCAGGTGAGTAATTCCCTGATGCCTTGTGATGATTGGTATCTTCTTTCCTCTTCTTGAACCTTTCCGGGCAATCCTTCTTAATATGCTTCTCAGACTGACAAACAAAGCATCTTCTCTTTGATCTTGATTTAGACCTCACCCCTAATCTAAATTTTTTGCCCCTTGCCTTGGTTCTACCCCTCACAACTAACCCATCGGCACCTTTATCTTTGACCTTAGACCTCTTGTGAAGTTCCTTCAAATTCATTGCAGCTATCACTTCATCCACTGACTCAGTGTCTCTTCCAAACATCTATGTAACAACAAAGTGTTCATACGATTAAGGTAATGAAGACAAGAAGATAATTGCCCTATCCTCTTCTTCAAGCTCCACCTCAATGTTTTCAAGATCAAGGATCAGCTTGTTGAATTCATCGGTGTGATCCTCCAACGACTTACCAGAGTCCATTTACAACATGTACAGTCGTTTCTTGATGTACAAGCGATTTAGTCATGTATAGACTCTCTAGTTTTGCCCAGACCATAGCAGCCGTTGCCTCCTTTGAGACTTCCCTAAGCCCCCTGTCACCGAGACTTAGTATAATCACACCATGGGATTTCTCCATGAGATCCTTCTTTTCTTTGTCACTCAGATTTTGCGGTAGGCTTGATTCACCTTTCAATGCATCTACCACACCTTGATGGACCAGCTATACCCTCATCTTCAGCCTTCACAAACTAAAATTGTTCTTTCTTTCAAACTTTTCCAAATCAAACTTCGTAGTCACTGTCTCCTTTCTCCTTGACTGAGCGTACGAACCCAGTACACTCGATCAATTGAGGAACACCTTCAAGTCAATTCGAGCCGTAGCTCTGATACCAATTGTAGAAATCTAACACTTGAAATCAACTTGAATACTTAAATATTCGAATACTTGAAATCAACGATTGACTCTATGATTTCACTATTTCGACCGAGTAACACATATAATTACAATGAAGAAGAATGAATATCCTAAGCACTCAGAGATTGAGTTATTAACTAACACTCAACAACCATTAACAAGAAATAACAAACTAAAAATACTCAATTACTAATTACACCCTTCTACTATTAAGAATTGACAACTAACACCATTGTAATTCGTTGAAATAGCTACAACACAACAACTAAGTTCCAACAATTCGTGTAATTTTTATTCTTCTAAACCATTTTGCATCAGGTAGAATTGCTAGATCCTGCGGTGAAGGGAACGATTAATGTTCTTAAATCGGCTACCAAAGTTCGATCTTTGAAGAGAGTGGTGTTGACGTCTTCGGTTGTTACAGTTATGTTTGGTGTAAAACTTCCAGAATCCGGTGGTGTAGTGGATGAAACCTGGTTTTCAGATCCGGTGGTTTGCGAGCAAAAGAAGGTAAAAACTAAACACTACTAGAAAGTCGTCGGTAGTCTGTTGATAAATTATATGGTAGAAGAAAATAAATTTCGGTGAAGTTGTCATCGCTAATACTTTAGTGACAAGTCATTAGCACTATGTGATATCCATTGTTGTTTTGATGGGATGATTCTGTCTCTAATCCGGGGGTAATAACATAGGGTGAGGTATTCTACCATGCCTAGGATCCTATGTGATTTCATTTACCTAATCCTACCTTAACCTAGGGATTACAGATGAATCAGTCTATCACCATAAGTCCTCTAATTTGTAATGATAGTTGTATTTTTCTATATTTTATGTGAATGAATGGCGTCGATCAGTTACGATGTTATAACTAATGGATGATTTCGTGTTCTTTTAGTGGTGGTATCACCTTTCAAAGATCCAAGCTGAGGATGCTGCTGTGAAGTTTTCAAAAAAGAATAATCTTGATTTGGTGGTAATAAACCCTGGCTATGTGATTGGTCCTCTCTTGCAACCAACTCTTAACATCACTTCTCAAGGATTTATGAGCCTTATTGAAAATGGTAGTTGTTTATATGAAACTAAAGTTCCTTCAAACAATGAAAGCCATTTAAGTTGTGGAATGTTATATATGTAGGAAATGAAGTACTTGAAGATGGAATCTACATGCTTGTTGATGTGAGAGATACTGCTATTGCGCATATATTAGCATTTGAGAAACCAGAAGCTAATGGTAGATACTGTATCGTCGGGGATGTTATTCGATCTTCAAAGATGATAATGGACTTAGACAAACTCTACCCTGATCTTGGCCATTTTATAAGGTAATTAGTAGTATCTTTGTGTCCTGATCATTATAAATTGTTGGATCTTTCTTATAAAATCTAAGTGTTTGAAAAAGAATACATTGTTGGATTTTTCTTAAAGTCTAAGTGTTTGAAAAAGAATATGAGTTGAACTTCTAGCTAGTCATTCGAGAAGCGAGCTTTATGATATCCTTGACCAATAACGATCACTACAATAATCCACTTATGCATATTTGACGTAATTTGGAAATCGGTTTTCTTGTTTTTGGTAATTAGTGATTATCTATCAAAGGGGATGTTGGGATTACCCCTATTTTGTTCAACATTGACAGGTATAAAGACGACAAATGTGATGATGCTGTACTTTATAGTGTATCGAAGGCAAAGGCGGAAAGTCTGGGTGTTGAGTTTACTCCATTGGAGGTGAGCATCAAAGATACTGTTGAAAGCCTGAAAGAGAAGAAATTTATGAATCTATAAGTTCATCGTATGTTTGTTTCAAAATAATGCTAAATGGAAACTTGCAATCATGAATTGTGTGTTGTTTAATATGAATAATGAATAAATGCTACAAATAACTTTTACGCATGATCCCCATAGTATGTTTTCGGATGATAACACGTATAGTAAAATGGCCATTACAATTTAACACAACTCATAACCTTGGTTCGTTGGTCGCTTACTCGCACGTACATGTTAAGAGCTCGTGCTTTTGAACCTGCATCGTTGTATGATTCTCATATGTTTATTTATTGGATCCGGTTTAGCTTGATAACCGGTATATATAATTTTTTTTATAAATATACTTTTAGTGAATAAGTTCTATAAATATTATATAGATTTCTAATAATTGGTAATATGTAATATAATTTAAAGATACCGTAAGAAACTAATAATAGCTATTAGTATCAATCTCATGAAACTTAGAACTCAATAAAACCTGAATAGATAAATAGATGTCGTCTTTGATGAGAGCTTTCGGTGGTAAATTAGCATACTATCCAACTAAATGGCTATGAGTTAAACTCTTAGTGAGCGCACGTGCGTAAAGTAGAGATGGTGTATCTTCGATGGTA
The DNA here is from genome assembly GCA_025506505.1 of Flaveria sonorensis. Lineage (NCBI taxonomy): Eukaryota > Viridiplantae > Streptophyta > Magnoliopsida > Asterales > Asteraceae > Flaveria > Flaveria sonorensis. The sequence continues at coordinate 5,496,655 of CM046429.1, forward strand.
AAAAAGGTCGATAACGTCATAACGTACAATTACAGGCATCTAAAGGATTATAAAAAACATTTGCAGCTAAAAAATAATCAGCCAATAACAAAATAACATAGTCCGACTTTAATGAAGTTGTTTGAGAGTTTTATCATGAACTAAATCAAGCATTGTTTATGTGATTACTATTGTATCTTTATTTATCCAAAAATGCATAGTTATGTTAAAACTTTATTACCGGGCCGATCTTGTTAACGAAATTAATTCTCAATCATACAAAGATTGAAACATGATGATTAATGTATTTATACCTGTAATCAACAATTGCCTATACGCCTCAAAACTATATATATATTAATTACTAACTTTCTTATGTATTGTGGATTGTACAATATGTTCTATGGGTTGTACCCACCTTTTGTTTTGTTTTTTTTAATGTTTAATTTTTTTATTTTAACTCAATACTTTTACATCTTTTATAATATAGCCCAAACAATTTTTACTTTTAACTTTGGTCCCCGTACCTTTTATGTTTTAAAAAATTTTCATTTTACATTTCGGTCTACATTTTGGGAGTAACACGTGGCAGTGTGCGTGTGTGGTTCAGCGTTCTTACGCTTATTTTTTCCCGTTTAACAGCTCCGTTGCAACACGCTGGTCCAAGATCGACTCACTTATTGTTTTATATATTTTACATTTCGTCTATTGGTGGTCTGTCCTTAGTGCTACGTTTCGGTCCAAGATCGGTTTTATTTTTTTCGTTTGATACGAGTTTTACGGTGGTGTTGGTCGCTAACGGTAGTGTGTACTTGGTGTTACTTGACATGATTTTACGCCTACCACGATAACGTGGGAGGCTTAATACTAGTTTCTTCTTAACACGAAATCTAATTTTTATATCTCTCTCTAATCCTCTTTTTATTTATTTTATTGCTTCTTTCTCTTTTATTCATTTTCTACTGTTTTGTCTTTTTCTCTTTAATTCTTATACACTTTACTTAATTAAAATTAGAGTTAATTACATAAATAGTCCCTGGTTTATCGACAATAACAGGTTTGGGTACTAAGAGTTTATTGTAACAGGTTGAGGTATTTGTTTTTAGTTTTGTAACGAGAATGAGTATTAAGACTAACATACGTCAGTTTTTCTATTAAATTTAAATAAAATGACTAAAATACCCCTCGATTGTATTCTCTTTTATTTAGGAACCATTTGTGTAATTACCTATAACTTACAAAATCCAACACCCACCCACAATCCCTACCCACATCTCTTTCGAAAATCAAACCACCACCAGCGCTGAATCCACCACCGCCGTTACCCACCATCACTATCGCCCACCACCACCATGGTCAACGCCTAGTTCAGACCCCAAATCACCACTAATTCACCATCGCCGCCCTATAATAAATACTCCAACCCACCCACTGTTGTCTCCCTTCTACTTCCAATTTAGACCACCACCACCACCTCCATTAAATCAACACTCGCCGCCCACCATCATCTTGGATAACACCCTTCCTTCTTAGCACCTTGAGGAGTAATATGGTCGGTACCACCATCAACATAAACAAAACAACCACTACGAAAAACCCTAAAATCATCAAAAGGGGAAACCACCACTATCTGGCCACCACCATCAGTCACCAATCACCACCATTTTGTCCGACCACAGCCATTCGACAAAACCACCACAACCAGTACCAACCACACTGTCGATTCCCCCTTCTCAAAACCCTAACCAATTAGGGATTCTTGGTTTTAGGGCTTGTATGCAGATGTGGTAATTCAATGGAGATGAAGCGGTGGTGGATTGTGTGATGTTGGTGATGATGCGACGATAAAGATGATGTTGATGTTGTTGTTGTTTCATTTAAAGAGTTGAAGAAAATTGTGGTGGTGAGGACGATGTGAGGGGGTGGTGGCCGGCTATGAGGGTTGTTGGTGATGGTGGTCGACAGTGGGATTGTTGGTGGTGGTGGCCGGTGGTAGGGGCTGTTAGTGGTGCTGGCCGACGGTGGGGGGGGTGGTGGAGAGATTATTCTTGGTAATTTATATATATATATATATATATATATATATATATATATATATATATATATATATATATACTAGGTTAGTACCCCGTGTATTACACGGGTTGAATAAATAAAATATTAAATAATTACTAATAAAAAATTATTAATTATAAAATAATATTTTGAAATTTGATATTATTAAAATCACGTATTAGTAAAAACTATAAGTAATAAAAAAATGATATTATTTTCTTTGAAATTTTGTTTTAAAATTTTTAACTAAAAAAATTTAAAAAATTCATTCTAAATCAAAACAATTTAAAAAATGTCATTTTATAAAAAAATTCTTATTATAACTTTGAATTTTAATTTTTTATGGTTCATAAAAAAATTAATTTCTAAATACTAAATATTTTAAATTTTTAAAAAAGTTTTATATTTTAACTAATTACTTATGTTATACAAAAGATTGTTTCTTTAGGAATTACATTTATAAAATGAACCCTTTCTTAATTTATAAAAAACTATTTTAATCTCAAAATGAATTAAATAATATAATTAGCAGTTAATGTAAATATTTAATATGAGAGAGAAGCAGAAAAATTAGGCTTAGGAGGTCTAATATTATGACAAGTGACAAATCAGAACCTTCTTTTATTAGAATAGATATATATATGTATGTTTATTAAAGTACACAAATAGTCCCTTATATACACTAAATGACACAAATAGTCCCTTTAAGTACATTAAATGTCCTTGTAAAGTGAAAAGACAAAAATGTCCTTAGGTTAAAAAGAAAAACTAACGTCTGTTAGTATTAATACCTTAAGTGGTTACATATTGAAAATACAATACCCAAACCTGTTAAAAGAACTCTTAGTACCCAAACCTGGTGTTTTCAATAAATCACATGGACCATTTGTGTAATTAAAAAATTATGGTATTCTTCTTCTTTTTTTTTACGTATTGACTTTTTTCTTGAGCTTTTTATAGGTTTGTATTTCAATTCTTTCATTATTATTTTCTTACATTTCATTTGTGTTATGTTTTTATAATTTTGTTGTTACTTTGTTTTACTTTAACCCAAGCATGCTAAAAAATAGATTGTAATCATTCGTTTCTAGATTAACTTCCGTTTTTCCGAACATTTATTTTTACAATAACACAATGATCTCTTAAATTTCAAATATAACATTACAGCATTCAACGGGCATGACAAGGTTGATGATGGGTGATGCCATGATTTGTAAGTGGGTGACATGAAGTGAATAGGGGTGAGGTAGATGATGCGGCACATACGTGAATTGAAGTGGCGTTAGATTACACCCAATGATCCTATTTCTAATTACATTACCATAAAAATTTTATCAAAAAACCAAACCACCGCGAAGTGCAAATAACCAATGATTTCAAGACCGGATCGGATCAGCCGGTCCGACCAGGATTCGGTTGGGCCACTGGTTCGATCCACCCGAAATCGTTTCATTCTTCAAGAACTGGCCGGTTCGAACCGGTTTGGCGGTTGGACCGGGAACCCGGTTCGGACCGGATTCTCAATTTTTTTATTTTTTATTTATTTATTGAGTTTAACGAATAGGTCGGATGATGAATTTTAGTATTGGATATATAATTATTGTTGAGTTTTATATATAACTACAAAATATACATATAAAATACTTATATTGAATTATATATATAACTTTATATATAATATAAATATGTATATAATTATGACATCGTCCGATTCTTAAATCCGATCCGACCAGTCGACTACTAAAGTGACCGGTTCGTTGTTCGTTCCGGTTCTGAGAACATTGCAAATAATTGCTCGTGATGTTAGCTTGTCGAATTCTTTCTTCTTATCGATTGTGTTAGCTGACATGTTATGGATGCATTAGTCTTAACCTTTTAGATTGCGGTTAACTTTACCTTATGAATATAGTCGAAAAAGTTATCAGTATTTACTTAACCGGTCTATTTATGTCCTCACAAACAAAAAATCCTACATTCACCATTGCTCACTCATTTCTTATCCTTATGAATATTTCGCTTTAATTTTTGCTCTTGATATGATGAATTCTGCTGTCATCATCTTTGCACATTCGCTATTTTTCCTCATCATCACCGTCACTGCAAGAGAAGTTGCAATACTGTAAGTCTAAGACACATATTGATTGGAATCCAACCTGAAGCCTAAGGTATTTTATTCATAGCTTCTTTTTTGGCAAACAAAGTTGACTATGCAATTATGTTTAAACATTGCTAAACTTAAAGTAAAAAAAATAAAATTAAGCGACTAATACAGGAAAATATATGAAATTATTAAAAAATGGTATGTATGATATTTTAATATTAGGTTGGATATACATGAAATTAACAAGATTTATTCTCCTTTAAAAATATGTATAAAAGTTGTAGTAAAATTCAAAACTTGTTTAACTTTTTGTATGTATGTACCAATTTCCAGAGAGATGAGCGGAGAAGGGAAGGTGGTTTGTGTTACAGGGGCTTCGGGGTACATAGCTTCATGGCTCGTTAAGTTCTTGCTTGATCGTGGCTACACCGTTCACGCGACTGTCCGATCCCTCGGTCAGTTCCTCCCTCTTTCTAGTTTTTTCTTTCAATTTGTTTTAATATGAGGATGGACCTTAAAGCGAGTGGTAAGGCTATTACTTTGTGATCTTGAGGTCATGATTTAAAAGCCGTGGGAAACAAACTCCCACACAAAATGATTGGTAATTTTGATCATTATTACAGCTTTTAAGTATCTTGTATATTTTTGTTTAGTTTCTTTTAAATGATAGTCTTGACATTAAAGTATATTACAGATGATCCAAAAAAGACAGAACATCTACTTGCACTTGATGGAGCTAAGGAAAGACTATCTTTGTTTGAAGCTAACTTGACCATTGAAGGATCTTTTGATGATGCGGTTAATGGTTGTGTTTGTGTCTTTCATACGGCATCACCTGTTCTCGTTCCGGTTGATGACCCACAGGTCAACTTTTCATGCATTTTCTATTAGTTTTCAAGATTGATATACTTTCAGAAAGCTCATTTTTTTCCCATATTGCATCAGAAAGAACTGTTTGATCCTGCCGTGAAGGGGACACTAAATGTTCTTAAATCAGCTACAAAAGTTCATTCTCTCAAAAGAGTGGTGTTTACATCTTCAGTCTCTACAATTATGTTTGGTGTAAAACTTCCAGAATCTGGTGGTGTAGTGGATGAAACATGGTTTTCAGATCCAGTTGTTTGTGAGCAGAGAAAGGTATAGTTGTTTTTCTTCTTTATTTCTTTCTTTATATGAACTATTATATCATTCGGCTACAAAATGTTATGGCTAATGTATAACTTTGTGCTCTTCTTAGTACTTGTATCGACTTTCAAAGATACAAGCTGAGGATGCTGCTATGAAATTTTCAAAAAAGAATGGTCTAGATTTGGTGATATTGAATCCTGGCTTAGTGATTGGTCCTTTGTTACAACCTACTCTCAACTTCACTTCTATGATATTTAAGAACTTCATTGAAACCGGTGAGTGTTTGTTATGACTAAAGTTCATTTCACACAAAAAAGCATGTTATAATCTTTTTAAGTTTTTGAATGTTATATATGCAGGAAAGGATGTATTTGAAGATGGAATCAACGTTCTTGTTGATGTGAGAGATAATGCTATTGCGCATATACTAGCATTTGAGAAACCGGAAGCCAATGTTAGATACTGTGTGGTCGGGGATGTTATTCGATCTTTGAAGATAATGATATCTTATCTTTAAAAAGATACATATGCACAAACAAAGACCATGTACATATTTTCTTCATTGCCAAAAGAAACATTAAGTTGTCGATTAGATCACGATGACCTTCAAATTTCCATGATACACTATCAAGTATACTTCTCTTAGATTCTTTGAACTCAAAGTGCAATCAGAATAGCAGTACATATATAACATCAGATTGAAAATAACTTAACTTTACTGCCTAGAAATCAAAATTTAGAAGAAATAAATCTACAGCAAAACACTCTTAATAATTCATTACATGGCTAAAATTTAAGCATACCTCTAAAAACAAGCAGAAGCTTAACAAAAAACTAATGAAATAGGTCAATTGTTGTTGTTATACTACCGAAGTAATAAAATGTTTGCCCCAAACCTCATATGATTTAGAAACCACAACCTGCTCTAGCATGATTCAAATTTGGGGTGATCTCATCCTCAAACGTTGAACTACAACAACATAAATTATGTCAGCAGAATAGTCAGATTTCTGGACCCAAAAACAAAATTTTTACAATAATAATCACAAATTGTCTCAGACAATCATTAACACCGGAACTCATTAGTTCATTATTTAGATGTAGAAGAATTTCACTGACAACATAATGTTTTTTAATTACGAATTGTTACAACATTACTATTTCTACCTATGTCTCGATATAAAGTTTTGATCAAAACCGAATCGGCATTACACGTGAGTAAAGCCTAACCCTTATTTTTGTAATTCATCATTAATGAAGGGCTGAGATTTACCAAAACACTATTCCTTTTTTTGAAATTTTAATAGTATGTAATGCGAATGGAGAAGGTTAATGCGGATGTTGATGCGAGTGTTCTAATTATGGTTTTGGCCCTTAATTGTGTGCAATGCGTATGAGATGCACTGAAAATTCAATGAGGAAAGTTGGTGCGATGAAATGGTCCAATGCTTATATAAATGTGATGCGCATGTGTATTATGATCAATGCGGATGAAAGAAAATTATGAGCTTGAATGAATTGAGCATCCAGTCACAATATTTCCTTGGGCACTAAACTTGATTATTATTGGATCAAGACATTAAGCAAGCAATTCAATTAACATGAATATTATATACATAAAGCATAATGTATGAGTTAAATCAAGGACCAATCATAATAATTTATTATAAAACTTATATAGATTAATTTTTTTTGACCAATCAGGATTTTGTTAAAAAACTAACAAGATGTTATATTACAGAAACAACATTCCAATTGAAATTACACTAAAATTTCCAATCTAAGCTAACACATCTCATTCTAGATTTAATCCAAATGAACGAAACCAATTTCACTTCTCCAATGATCGCTCTATAATCTTTTGATTATTGAAGAAAATCCGATTATTTCTAGCCTTCCAAATGCACCAAAGAGTAGACAAAAATATGGCACAGAGGAGGTCCTTGTATTTTTCTTCGACGGGCCACAACTTGTAGAAAGACAAAATATCCCTAACGGCGAAAATGAGATCTTTGGGGACCTTGAACCATTCAAACACCGCCAACCATACTTCACTCGCAACCTTACATCGAATAAGGATATGATCACTTGACTCTAATTCGGCACCGCAGGAAGCACACTAAGGTGGAATCTGGATTCCTTTGGAAATAAATGCATCTTTTGAGGCAATGGAGTTCATCTTAGCCCTCCAAGTAAAAACATTAACCTTTAATGGAACCCATCTTGTCCAGAAAAACAAAAGATGTAGGAGTAAACATTTTTTGTTCTATCTCCGATCTCACAACTTTAACTGCAAAATCGATCCCATTTCTCCAACCCCACCGATCCACATCGTTTGAGAGGGCTAACGGTATACCTTTGGATAAGAGGCAAGTGAGTTTAATATATTCGTAAGTGGCCACTTTCTTTAACTATGATTGGTTCTCATAATTATTTGACCATCTCCTTGGTGATGCGGAAGTACATTATTATGATGATAATGAGAAAAATCAATGTTTTCAGGACCGGATCGGACAATGAACAGGACGTCTTACTGGTTCACTGGTCGGATCGGTTCAACCGGTCGGACCGGATATAAGAACCGGATAAAATTATATTTATTTTATAGATATATATGTAAAAAATACTAAAAAAGTAAAAAATATATATGAAAAACCGGTTCGACCGGTCCAAACCCGGTTCATCCGGTTCGACCCCCGGTTCAACCGGTTCTGTTCCCGGTTCAACTGGTACGGTTCCCGGTTCTATCGCCGGTCCGACCGGTCCGACCATCGGTTCAATGCCAAAACGGTTTTAAGCACCGAACCGGAACGGACCGGATTGGAGTCCGGTTCCTGGTCCAACTAGTCGGACCGGCCGGCCCGATCCAGTTTTCAAAACAATGAGAAAAATGTGTTGATGCGAATGTGCATTCTACTCGGATATGGATGATATGATATTTAACATTCAAATATGAAATATTAATTATTTCAAGTACGGTGGAAGCCAAATTTTGTTCGAGCAATCAAGTAATATTATGAACAAGTAATCAACCAAGTGCAAATGATCAAAGGCGAGACACGAGTACAACTCGAGCAAGTGCGGCTGAAGACATTTTTTTAAAATTTTTTACTTGAAGAATTATTGTATAATTATAGAGGCATTATTATAAATGTTTTTCTATTTAAACCATGCCTAAAATAGGCATAATATGTTTGTACTAGCACTACAAGAAATAAGGGCTATGGCGACGACAATTGTCGTCACGATAGGGTCGGTTTGTCGTCGCCATAGACCTAGTCGTTACAGCCTTGTCGCTATAGCGTAATTTTGAGTCGTTGCCAAACCCCTAGTCGCCATAGAGGTCTATCCCGACGACATGTTGTCGCCAAAGAGTTGTCGGCAAAAAATTTTCATATTTTATTTTATTTAAAAATAAATTTATTTTTCAATTTATGGCGACGACATGTCGTCGCCATAGCCCAAACTAATTTTTTTTATTTTAATAAAAAAATTAAATAAAAAAAATTAAAAAACCTTATGGCGACGACATCGTCGCCATAGACCCTACTATTTTAATTTTTAATTTATAAATTTTATTTATATTTTCCATGTTTTTCTTAATATTTTAGGTTTCGGGAACATATTTATACACCAAACAAAAGCTAATATTATTAATACCCAAAAGAAAATCATTTTACAATTCAAGTTACATACATGTGCATTTAAACAAAATAACCAACATAAATATCTTTAATCTTTTACAAAACAAAAGACTTCTAATTGTCGTCATCTTGATCATCTTCGTCGTCATCTTGATCATCTTTGACAGCATAACTGTTGTAAAATGAAAAAAAAACATCACGCCCAATTAAAAATAATAAAAGATAACAGTTTTAAATTTCAATAATCAACAATGCAAGTAATAATATCTAAATTTAGTCTATAAATGTGTGCGAATGATTTAACTTAATAATATCCAACTTTAAACTAAACAATATCGTATTAAATTAAATTAAAATTGTAACAACATATGAACACATGATGATAACATAGTTAACATATAATAGAAATGAAAGTTTTAAATTTACCTAATCTTCTTTTGCCCTCTATTTGATCCATCCAAACACTTCCGTATAATGTGCCCTTTTTCATGTTTGTTTTTTCTTTAAATAATATTTGTAAGATGACTTATACACATACATAAACATGACATAAATATAAGTACAAGTTATTAAACACAAATGAAACCCTAAAACATTTTTCCATTAAAATCCTAAAACATGTTTTAAAACGCAATTCATCATATGTTGATGAATTAGATTCTGAATTAATTAACATTAATCCTAAAACATATTACAAAACATAATTCATCATATCATTCTATCGACTCAAACCAATAACCAAATCAAACAACTTATATAATTCTAACAACATAAATCATCTATAACAATAATTCAACATAAATCATCTATAACAATATATAATTCTAACAACATAAATCATCTCTAACACAAATATCATCTAGCACACATATTCAATTTCATGATATGTTCATCATAGGCTTATTAATTAAACTAATAACCAAATCAAACTACAATACTTTCATCACATATTGTGCATACATACATACATACATACATAATTTAAATCATATTGTTAACCAAATCAAAACAAGAACAAAATCAAATCAAAAATCAAATAGTTCAACATATTATCATATCATTCTACTAAGCAAGAACAAAATCAAAATATTTAAATAACTAATGAAATAGATAATATACACACTTTAAAATCTTAACAAAAACGATGATAATGAGATGTTGTCGGTGACGGTGGTGGTGAGATAATGATACAACAGCCTAGAAAGACATGAATGGTGGTGGTGGTGGTGGTAGGAGTGGTAGTCATGGTGGTAGGAACAATGGTGGTGGTGCAACCTAAACATGCTTCATTCTTGGTAGATGGGAGGCGTAACTGGGGATATGGAAGTGGTGGTGGTAGCGGCTAGGAACGGTCATGGTGGCTAGAAATGGTGGTGGTGGTCGGATTTTGGTTGTTTTCGTCGGAGATAAAGGTTGGTTGTGGGTGGGATTTGGGTTTGGGAAAGTGAAAGTGATATGGTTGTAATCCCTGGTTTAAAAGATACTGCATCTTGTGGCGACGACATGTCGTCGCCATAGGGTTTTTATTTTTTTAATTTTTTCCCAAATTAATGACGGGATAATCACGCGGGCATATGAGACACCTATGGAGACGACATGAAACACCTATGGCGACGACATGTCGTCGCCGTAGGGAGTTTTATGATATTTTATATATATTTTTTATTTTTAATAATGTTATTATTAAAGATATTACTATATTATTATTATTTATTATTATTATTAGTATTATTATTAGTATTTTATTATAATTATTATTATGATGGTTATTATTATTATTATTATTTATTATTATTATTATTATTATTATTATTATTATTATTATTATTATTATTATTATTATTATTATTATTATTAATGATTATGATTATGATTATTATTATTATTATTATAAACATATCATCATATGTATAATAATACTTGTTCGTCTTACTAATCTTTGGCGTATATAATCAACCTTAATTATCATAAACGATCATGTTTGAGGTTTTTTGAAACTATTTGATGATAATTAAGAATAAACAAACTTAATTTACCAGTAGTATGCTTAATTTTCTGTAAATTATTATCATTAACAAACATAATTTCTCGTAAATTATCATTAACAAGCATATTTAATCTTTTTTTGACACTCATTGATGATAACTAAGTATAAATGAACTTGATTTACCATTAACAAGCATAATTTCTCGTAAATTACCAACATCGTGTTTAATTTAACACAGATGATCATAATTGGATCATAGCTAACCTTTGACATATGTAATCGGCCATAATCATCATAGCCTAAAATATTTGGCCTTGTTTAACACTCATTGATGATAGTTAAGCGTAAATAAAAATAACTTACTATTAATAAGCATCATTTCCTATAAATTACTATCGAATTGTGTAATTTAACACAAATGATCATAATTGGATCATAGCTAACCTTTGACATATGTAATCGGCCCTAATCATCATAACCTAGAATATTTGGCCTTGTTTAACTCTCATTGATGATAGTTAAGCGTAAATAAAAATAAATTACCTTTAATACATCATTTCCCATAAATTACTATCGAATTGTATAATTTAACACTGATCATCGTAATTCAATCATAGCTAACCTTTAATGTATTTGATCGACCCTAATCATCATAACTTAACATATTTGACCTTTTGTGACATTCATTGATGATAACTAAACATAAACAAACTTAACTTACCATTAATAAGGATAATTTTTTTTGTAAATTACCAACGTCATGTTTTATTTAACACCAATTATCATAATTGGATTATAGCTAACCTTTATCGAATGTAATCGACCCCAACCATCATAACTGAACATATTTGATCTTGTTTAACACTCATTTATGATAACTAAATATAAACAAATTTAACTTATCCTTAACAATAATAATTTCTCGTAAATTACCATCAATGTATATAATTTAACACTGATATTCATAACTCGATCATAGCTAAACTTTTGTTTCAAAAAATTCACATTTAATAAGATTTTATTCCATTTACAAAATAAATAATTTTAAGAAAATAATACTAACATACACACGGTTAATTAAATAATAATATTTATTATATTATTATTATTATTATCATCATCATTCTTATAATAATAATATTATTACTTATGATAACAATAACAATAAAATGTACATAAATTAATAAAAATAATAATAATAATAATAATAATAATAATAATGTACATAATAATAATAATAATAATAATAATAATAATAATAATAATAATAATAATAATAATAAATTTTATTAATATCATATTTAAGAAAATCATAAAACTTTATGGCGATAGAGTTTTCATAATGACGGGACTATTGCCCTCCTAGTTATTTCGGGGGAAAAAAAGAAAAAAAATATTTTGATCTATGGCGACAACATGTCGTCGTCTTAGGTCCACACATAATTTTTAAAATTCTATAATTATTTAAAATAAATCAAAATCTAAAAAAATAGACCTATGGCGACGACTTCTCTACACCTATGGCGAGGACTTTTTTTTGTCGCTATAGACGACAAGTCGTCGTCATAGGGCTAGAATAGCCAAAAATTAAAGTAACCCTATGGCGACGACATGTCGTCGCCTTTGGGTGGCCTATAGCGACAACATCATGTCGTTGCCATAGACCTAGTCGCGATAGGGTCTTTTTCTTGTAGTGTAGGGTAGATTAAAACGAGAATGATAGAATTTTAAGAAAAAATGTCATATTGTTTATATTATTCTTCAAGAGATCATTATCATCAATATTAGATTCGCGAGATTTCAAGTCATGAATCCGTTATAATTACAACACACACTAACATCATATTAGATCCAAATCTAGATCCCATAATAACAAAAAAAGAAAGAATATACTTGTACCAATGGATTTATTTAAAATTTTTATTTATTTTAATTTTCTTATTCGGGTCGGTTCGTTACCCAAAATATTGGTTTTCATCATGACATGTAATTTGTTTTAGTTATTGTTTTCAAATTTGGTTTTTGTTCACGTGTTTTCTAAAACAGTAAATATTATTACCTAAACAGCATGGGCAATAGCTAAAAGTTGTAACCCCAGCAAGGTCGTTAGTCTCCCTTCGTCGCCGGCGTATGTTTGTCACTTAGGTGAACTTCGACATCCTTACGAACAGCAAGGAATGTTTTGTGATATATGTTTTTGGGGATCTACTAATTGAAATTGTTTAGGTTAAAACCCTCTTTTGATTTGTCTGTTGGTACAACTTACTAACGCACTATAGTTCAAAGAATGCCTTGACAAATGATTGTCTTTGAGAAATATATATGTGACTCTAAGTGTTAAATATCATCTTTTAGCTATTTTGTGAAATCAGGGTTTTGAGTTGCATCAAAACTCTTTATATTGATGCACATATTATGGTTTTTATGTTGTGGTTATACTAATATTATTTCAATTTCAAATAACTAACACCATTTTTTGGCACTTTTTTTATTGGTGTAGGCTGTTGCTACTCTGCAAATACAAAACTTTTTAACTTGAAATTGCAGGTAAGTTGCGTTACATATGTTCTCAATCTTTCACAAAATAAAAAAACTCTGCCTTGATGGATGATCACCTATGAGAAATGGGTGATACTATATGTAAAATTTCTTTTTTTTATCTATTTGGTGAAGTCAAGGTTTAGAGCTGCATCAAAGCTCCTTATACTAATGAAATAGTTGTTAAAGTACCACTATTCTGTAACAATTTTGATTGCTATTACTAAATTTTGGTGTTCATTATTTTATGCCAAGAGTTATTCCAATACTAAACTTGAGGGAGATATATTTATTATTAAGAAAGACAAGTTGAAGACCTTTTTAATAAGGTTCATGTTGCTGGTTTTTGCCCATAAATCTTCCCAGCTGATCGATATCCAAGCTTAATTTGTTCACAAACTCTCATTTAGCTCATAACCAGATGTTGAAAATTATTGTTTAAATGAGGCTTTGTTTCTGCAACACTCATTATATTTAGGCTCAAGGAGCATTATAATTAAGATATTATTTTGAATAGTATTTGAATTCAATGATGACACTATGTCAAGAAAAAAATCTAACAGTTGTTGGGGAGTGAAGATAAGTTGGTCGAACTTTATCAGTAGGTCAAAAGTGCAAAGATGATGGATGTAAAATCGATTGCCCAGCTGTTTAAAAGAAGAGAAAAACTAAGACTCCCGCAGCAAAGCGCGAAGAAAAAGTCCCTAGTTATTACTAGTTCACGTCTTTGAGTTAAGACTAGATATTATCAAAGAATCAAGTATTTAAGTGATTCTTGTCATATATTCTTATAACAAACTACTTTAGATTTTTTTAACGGCACGATTTTATTACTAACTAGCAACATGCTAGAGGGAAAATACAAAAAGCAGCTAAAGATAAAGATTACGATCGAAATTTACACCATGATTCCCAATTTTTGGGATACTAAATTTCCTCCATGCTTGATACATAAGAATGAAATTGCTTTTATTTCTCCCGACATTTCTCCAGGTTATGGTGATATGTTTTCAAACACCTTTTGGTTCCTTGGACTCCAAATAGTATAAATTGCAACACACAACACTGACCGGATTATGTCCCTTTGCTAGGATGACAATAGCTGTGACCCCCGGTATCTATTCATATTTGTAACTCGGTCCATTCTTTCATATATTGTTTTATAAATTAAAACATTTGGAATTCTATGTTATATTATTTGTTTTATCATACATACTATACACAAGATTCTATAATAGTTATATTTGTTAGTATGACTAATCTTTGTTTTAAAACTCTATTTGTGCTATGACTTGATGATGATGAATTTAAAGCCTAAATTAATAAAGTTCTTATATATTTATAAAATTTCTAGAGTTTATTTTATTATTAAAGTTCTAACTTTTTATAAAAGTATACATGTGCTATTTTTGTGCACATGCGTAATAAAGCTAAACTTTTATAAAATATCATCCTTAATTTTGATAGAAAGTATTAATCATAATATTTTTATAAAAGTTTATAATTATTATACTTAAAGACAAAAATCTCAAATTTTATAACTTAAATACAAAATTTTACAAAAATTAATCTTATAAACATCCTACCATTTTTATAAAATTTGAAAGACCAAAACTCCATATCCTTTGACTCATTAATAACCCATTTATAACCCTTAAATCTTAATTGTGCTCGTTAAACTTCCTTATTCATAACCCCCATTTTCACACCTATAAATACTAACATTTGTCTCACTATTTTCTTGCACCACCTATTCTTCTTAACTTACAATAGAGTTCTTTTTCATCCTCTATATAATCTTAAGAAACTTTCCTCCAACCCTCCATTGAAGCCTTTAGAAGTTTAAAATCCATTCGTTGTTGTTAAGGTAGCAACCGTACTCTTACTTTTAGTATTCTTATTATTCTTTTGATTTTTAAATAATTATAAGCAATTTTATAATCAAACTTCTCATGTTTTTCTTCAATTATAACATTCATATTATCATCAACAAAATTTATTATACGCGTTTATTATTTCTAAAACCCTAAAAGGTTCACGTAAGTGCTACAGGCCGTTGATTTTGGACAAAATCTGTTACAACTTCAAACGACCATAACTGGGTCATAATAAATCAAATATTTACAAACTCAGGCTCCATGAAATAGTTCATCGAGTTATCTTTCTAACCATAGTTCACATAACTTCTAATTTTATCGGACGGCTCCGTAACAGTCTCTACAAAGTAAGTGCGCATATTTACACCTTTTGCTTTGTATTGTTATTTTGATCAACTTCTGATCCGAATTTCAAAATCTTTTCGGAATTATAGTTGTTCGCAACATCCTAAAATAGTAGGTTGAAAAGTTTCAGAATTTTTTCTTAAAGTTTGATATTTTTAATTATCATATGAAACTGTAATAATGAATCTGTCCAAATATGTTTTATTTTGCAACAACCTTTCTTTTCCTTTGCTTATGATTCCTTTACTACTATGGTCAATACTCATAACCATAACCATAACCTTAAACATAAGTTCTAATACATATAATCATACTAATTTAGGGCTTCACCATTTCTATTAACCAAGTCATAAGTCCAACTCATACTCAAGAACTCAATGTGAGTATTCATAGTTTCTTTTTCTTTTATATTTTGGGATGTGACATGTATACGTATTCAATTCTAAATCTTTCTTACAAATCATACGATTCAATTAAGTCTTGTGTGTATTCTATGCATTTGTGATAAACTTGTTGGATTAATCTTTCATGTGGTGGTCAATCTTGCTTACTTACTTGCTAGCTTATGATCATTAACTTTCTAAAGCCTAAGGCGACAATGATAGCGCTATTGGTTTGACACCCGCCCAAACAGGCCATTGTAGATGGCATTTGGGTATCGAAATCGATATTCTTAGTCTAACCCGTTGGTTAGGGTCACTTGTCAACAAAGGTTTGATCAATTAATTTGGTTTAGTAATACTTGCTTGAATTCATACTTTGACTCTTGAGTCGTGTTTTAAATTTTGTATATGTAACAAAACCTATGTTTACTCACAAACTTTCTAGTTGACCTTTATTTTATACATGTCGCAGAAAATACCGCAGAAGATGCCTACATGTTTATGACACTTAGGATGCTTATTGGCTTAGTTAATAAATCAAACTTTATTTTATGTTATCTTTGTTTGTATAATTTATGGACTTATATAATTGGATTGATTAAATAAATTATCACTTTAATAGTGTTACGTGTTATGGCTGCATGAAACCCGGGAAGTCTACACCATCCATGAATGAAATCCCATACTTTTGATGCAAGTGGGCAGTGGAGTACCCCTACATACTCAAATATTCGCCTGGCTGATTTGTATTTACCCCTACCACTCAAAGGTTGATTTTGGAAAAATCTTTCACTTTCTTGTGTGGGATCATTAGTCATACGGAGAGCCTGATCATTTTTTTTTTTTTTTTTTTTTTTTTTTTGCATTGGTTGATCCACCTCGTAAGTTGGTTGGGACGGGGGAGCAATTAATTTTTGTTTCGGACTATTGGGGTTCATTTTGAATCGCTCCAGGTTTGCTTGCAGATAGTTTATACATTTAAAACCATTAACATTTTAATTATTTCAAATATTGGAGTATATTAACATTCTAGTTATTATAACCTACTAGCATTCATTTCCCGCGACTTGCTGCGGCCCCGTTTTTCCTAAAATTTTTATCATAATGTAATCACGTCTTGGGAAATTTAACGGTAATTTGGGAAATTTACGAAACATTACGTTGGTGCAAAAAAAGTTAAAAATATTATATTTGATTAGCTAGGGTAAAATTTGAATAATATCTATATCAAAACATAAATAAAAATATGCACGTTATAATAGTGTAAGTTTATTCTGATTTTTTGAAAACGTTATGATTTAAAAGCAAAGAGAAAAACTAACTTTAGAAACTTACAATTCATGTGATTAACATCAACTTTAATTAAAAATAAATTAAATCAATGGTTATCTAATATAAAAACATAAAGTATGCATAAATGCATCTTAAGCCACACAATCAAAAATACTAAATCTAATAAGCAATGGTGCAACTCTAATTTATGTATTAAAATTGACTGGATTTATGGCATTAAAATTGATTGGATTTATGGTAATAAGACTTTTGGTATGGTGACGGTTTTCATTGATTAACATTTAAAAACCATGAGGGTATCACTGTCAGAAGCATGAACTTAAGTAGGAGGGGTAGAAATGGTAAAAGTTTCATGACAAAGTTAGGTTTAAACATGAACCTCTTCGACTACCGTCTTATAATTTAGATCAAATTATCAAATTACTTTAAGTTTATGTATTATATAATAGTAAAGATAAAGATAAAGAATATCCATTAGTTAAATTTAACCCCATTTTATTTGATTGATCCAAATATTGTTTTCTAAAACCCATTTTATAAAATTATTACATATATGAGTTATGACTTTATACTACAGGAGCATGTTTTGTTTTACTCATCTAGGGCCTAATTTTTTTTAGATATCTCGGGATGGCCCTCCTTTCATCTATATGTGTAGAGATTTGACCAACAACTCAAGTTAGTCAATCTAATCACACAAGTGTTAATATCAAGTTTAACTCAAGGAATTTCAAAATATATCACTAAGACTATTCAATACATGTGGCGGTTAATATTAGAATTTGAATCAGAAAGAGGTTCAAATATGAGAAAACACGCTAAGTCAAAAAATGTCACAAAAAAAATTATATCTCACAATCTAAATCGAATTTCAAAAAAGTAATTCCGAGCTTTTGTTCCCCTAGCCGTCCTCACTAAGAAAAAAATAAATAAAAAATAAAAAAATTAACGTTTTTTTATTGTGCCATTTATGAAAGACACAATGACGTCATTGTGTCATTGTGTCATTATGAAAGACACAATGACGTTATTGTGTCATTGTACAATGACGTCATTGTGTCATTATGAAAGGTATAATGACGTCATTGTGTCATAAAAGACACAATGAAATTTTATTTTATTTTTTTTGTTTTTTTTCTAAAAGAGGACGACGAAAGGAATAGAGACTCCGAAGTACTTTTTTTAAATTTGATTTAGATTGTGAGATATAATTTTTTCTGTGACTTTTTTAGCCTCATTGTATTTTCTCACACTTTGTTACAAAAATACACTTTGTAAAATAACATCACCCTTTGAATCAAATACCTTTACCCTGACTAGGTTGATGTCAACATCTCAACATTAGCAATTGATCTCTAATTTCAAGCACACCAACCATGACACTAAGATCATGTAACTCATCAATGAATTCTAACATGCAACATTAAGAAATTCTTGATTGTGGCACTATTGCTATTATATAATTTGGGTATTTTATGATGAGTTGATTGATTATAATTTTTTATTATGAGTTTCCAATGCATCCAATTTCATTTTATAATTCACTGGCGTATTATGCAACATAAATATATATTCCTTTCTTTTATCATTGTCCGGCTAACACATTATAATATGTACACAATCATCTCTTGTTCTAAAATTAAGAAATATATGATCATCTCCGACCCCGCCACCACTGTTCACCACCACCGCCGCCGCCACCGGAACTTGTAGTTTTGTATAAATGAGTGGAGAAGGGAAGGTGGTTTGCGTTACAGGGGCTTCAGGGTTCATAGCTTCATGGCTCGTTAAGCTCTTGCTTGATCGTCGCTACACTGTTCATGCTACCGTCCGATCACTAGGTCCGTCTGTTAAGATATCATATTGAACTCAAATTTATCATTGTAATCTCTGTATAACGTGTGCGAGTTGAAATTGAAATATGTTACAGATGATTCAAGAAAAACGGAGCATCTACTTGCTCTTGATGGGGCTAAAGAAAGATTATTATTATTTGAAGCTGATTTGACTGTAGAAGGGTCTTTTGATTCTGCGGTTAATGGATGTGTTTGTGTCTTTCACACAGCATCTCCTGTTATATTTTCAGTTGATGACCCACAGGTTATTCTAATTGGTTTTTTGCTTTCATTTTTCAAAATTGGTGTAACAACAGCCATTTTACATCAGGTAGAATTGCTAGATCCCGCGCTGAAGGGGACGATTAATGTTCTTAAATCGGCTGTGAAAGTTCCTTCTTTGAAGCGAGTGGTGTTGACATCGTCGGTTGCTACAGTTATGTTTGGTGTAGAACTTCCAGGATCCGGTGGTGTTGTGGATGAAACTTGGTTTTCGGATCCGGTAGTTTGTGAGCAGAAGAAGGTATGCATTGCTAGAAAGTCGTCGGTAATCTGTTGGTAAATTATATTGTAGAAAAAAATAAATAGTTAATTTCAGTTTTGCTACTTAACGTTTGATGAAAGTAACAATTTTACTCCAAAAGATTAAAAACAGTAACTTACTTCTCAAAGTTTTATAAGTTGTTTCAATTTCAATACAAAAGTTTCATTATATTAGATCAAACTGAAACAACTAATAAAACTTTTGGACTATAATTGGAACAACTTAGAAACTTTTGAAGGTAATTTAATCTTTTTAATCTTTTGAAGGAAAATTGCTACTTTTATCAAACCGTAGAAAGCAAAACCAAACTTAATTCAAAAATAAAAGTCCTCTGATTTGTAGTGGTAGTTGCGTTTCTTCTATGTTGCTTTCTTTATATGAACGAGACGTTTTCACCGACAACAATATTCGGGCTTAGAACAAGTGTTCTGTTGTAGTAGCTTACTAAAAACGACAGTCACGCCAAAGCAACTGATACTATTGTTGGTGTATCATCACAACCCTGATAAAAAAAACCAATCTTTGTCGGTATCTCGAAACCCCAACTGTCTCTCTCTGAAGCACCCATCGGGAAACCCAAGAAACCCACATCCTCAACGGACCAAAATTGACATATATGTTGCATAAGTTTGTTGTACCATAGGCATAACAAGTAGTAACCATACAATAACAAGTGTACATATAGCATAAATAGTTGTACTTGACACTATTCATTCAAATTCCTTTATACTATATTATATAATATAATATAATGATAGTCATCAATAGGTTATGAATGTTACAACTAATGATGATTTTGTGTTCTTTTTAGTGGTGGTATCAACTTTCAAAGATACAAGCTGAGGATGCTGCTGTGAAATTTTCAAAAGAAAATGATCTTGATTTGGTGGTAATAAATCCTGGCTTTGTGATTGGTCCTCTCTTGCAACCAACTCTGAACGTCACTTCTCAAGTATTCATGAGCTTTATAGAAACGGGTAGTTGTTTATTAGAATAAAGTTCATTTCAAACAATGAAAGCCATTTAAGTTGTTGAATGTTATATATGTAGGAAAGGAAATACTTGAAGATGGAAACTACATGCTTGTTGATGTGAGAGATACTGCTATCGCGCATATATTAGCATTTGAGAAACCAGAAGCTAATGGTAGATACTGCATCGTCGGGGATTTGATTAGATCTTCAAAAATAATAATGATTTTAGACAAACTCTGCCCTGATCTGGACTATTCTCTAAGGTAATTAGTATTTATGTGTTCTGATCATTAAAATTCCTTGACTTTTTTTTTATAATATCTAAGTGTTTTAAGAAGAATATAAGTTGAACATGTAGTTAGTCATTAGACTAAAAAAAGAAAACTTATGATAACCTTGAACAATACATACCTGATCCGCCACTATAGTCATTCAATTCTGCACATTTGACCTAACTTGGAAACTGGTTCTTGTTCTTGGTAATTAGTGATCATCTATCAAAGGGGAAGTTGACTTATGTGTTTTTTTTTATAATTTTGATAGATATAAAGATAGCAATTGTGATGAGGTGATACCCTACAGTATATCGAAGGCAAGGGCGGAAAGTTTAGGTGTAGAGTTTACTCCATTGGAGGTAAGCATCAAGGATATAATTGAAAGTCTGAAAGAGAAGAAACTTATTAATCTATAAGTTTTGTGTATGTTTATTTTAGAATAATGCTAGAATCTAAACTTTGCAATCATGAATTGTGTGGTGTTTAATATGCAGTAATGAATAATAGAATGTTATAAATAACTTTATCATATGATCCCCTTACCACATAGTATGTTTTTAGACAATACCACATATAGTAAAATGGCTATTACAATTTAACACAACGCATAACCTTGGTCCTTTGGTCGCTTACTCACACGTACATGTTAAGAGCTAGTGCGTTTGAACATGCATCGTTGTATGATTCTCATATGCTTATTTATTGGATCTAGTTTAGCTTGATGACCGGTATATATATATAACTTTTTATTAATATACTTTTAACGAATAGGTTCTATAAATATAATAATTGGTAATATGTAATATAATTTAGAGATATCTTATGATACTAGTAATAGTTATAATAAAATATATAGTATCAATCTCATGAAATTTAGAATTAAATAAAACCTAAATAGAGAAACAAATTTCATCTCTAATGGGAGGTCTTGACGGTAAACTAATTTATTTCCAACAAAATATAAAATGGTTGTGAGTTCAAATCTTACAAAATACAAGTGTATAAAATAAAGAATTGTATGTTCGATGGTAAAATACAATCGTCAATAAATGTAAAATTAAGAGTATCCAAAGAATTATAAAAGCGCTCGTAGCTAAAAATTAATTAGCCAATAACACAAATAACATAGTCTGACTTTAATGAAGTTGTTTAAGAGTTTTAGCATGAACTAAGTCGAGATATTGTTTATGTGATTATCATTGTATCTTAATTTATCCTAAACCACGATGATTAATGTATTTATACGTGGAATCAACAATTGCCTATATCACGATTATAAATGTTACATCAACATTATATGTCTATAATCGTGATTGTCATGTATCCACTTTGACACATGAATCCCATTCTATTCATTCCAATGCATCTGATCTCCTACTTGAAAATACACTGGAAACTCATACACATAGTACATTCGTAGATCAACATTCGTGCACGTACAATAACTTTTTGATGATAACAAAAAAATAAAAAGATAATTTTACTTTCCCAAGTCTTGATACTATAATTCATAAACATAAAAAAGAAAAAACCTTTTTAATATGGTATCATGTATTCATCATTACGACTACATCTAATCACTTACAACGGTTGATAAAAAAACAACATGGGTCAAGAGCATTCATAGTGGGTTCTCTTTTAATTTATGAGTGTGTTTTCTATATTATAAATAACGATACATGTGAGTTGTTGAGGTTGAATGTGAAAGAAAATGTTATTGTTTATACGTATATTTGGTGAAACATTATTCACCATCATAAATTTTCTATTTTTCAAAGTGCTTGTAAGTGAAGAAGAAAAAAAATATAATGGTAAATGTATAAAAAGTATTATTTAATTGAAAAAGAGAGACAATTCAAAAAAATTGAAAAGAAAAAAAGAAAAATTAGTAATTTTATTATAATTATAAAAATAAAAATAAAAAATTGAATGTGAATGCTCCAAGGGGTTGTGCTTCTAAGAGCTTCCTCATCTTTACCTCGATCTTTAAATTTTATGAGATACGTAAAAAAAAATATGTAATTTTACTCCTAGGTTTCTCATCCATATCTACATCCACTACATTATTAGTGGAAACTATAATAATCCCCCATATATAAGGATTATAATTTTATAGTTTTTTTTGTCGTTGTGAGTGAAGAAAAAATATAAAATAATAATTAAGTATTATTTAAATTAAAATAAGAGTAGACATGAAAAACTGACATGAGAGATTGTTATAAAATAAATAGAAATTTTTAGAGATGATGGTTTTAAAGGTATTAGTAATATTAATCTAGTCTTTGCACGTAAATTTGTTACAACATACGTATAACTCATTTATAATGGTGTGTCTAACTATTATTATGATATATCAATAAAAGGCTAGTCAACTTGATATATGATTTGCCTCTTAAAGGGTAGGTCTTGGGTTCCGTATCAGTCTCCAATACACAATGTAAATTACAAAGGTGTTGTTTGTTTTTTCTGCAGGAAAATGTCTGCAGTCTGCGGACCACATCTGCAGACATCTGTAGGAGAAGAGGTGGACCAAACGTCTGCAATCTGCAATAAAAAGATTGTTTGTTTTTTAACATCTGCAAGAGGCGGATCACATCAGAGTGTTTTTTAAACACCCTCCTCATCACCCGATTAGCAATTCTGCCTCCATCTTCAAGAGGCCTCAATCTTCCTCCTCTCCGCCTCCATCTCCTCATCTTCACCACCATCCCCCATCTTATCCTCCGGCAACGGCGCCACCCGATTAGGGTACGAAACCCCCGACAACGGATTGAAATCCTTCACGAACCGAGCGTCTTCTCGACTCCACCCTCGCGGCTCCATGTTCGATTGAGGAATTTGCGTGTTCGGTTCGGGTGGGTCGTGTGACGGTAGAGATGGGTCTTCTCCCATGGGTGTGGGTCGAAGGTGAGGATGAGGGAACCGCCTTCTCCGTTGTATGATGCTTGATTCGCATGATTTGTATGCTGATGCCCATGATTGAGGGTTTTCGAAGGTGAGGATGAGGGAACCGCCTTCTCCGGCGGGTGTGGGTCGCCGGAGAAGAGAGGTCCGGCGGTGGAGGAGGTCGGCAGGGGAGGCGGTAGGCAGGGGGGCCAGGTGGAGGAGGCGGCAGGTGTGTGGAGGGTTTTTGTCTAAAGAGGTTGGAAGACCCTAGAAGATGTGGGGTTGTGTCTTCTCCAAGAAGACCTCGCGCAAACGTTTTTTAATGAAACGTCTTCGAAAAAACAAACGCACTGCAGAGCCTTATGTCTGCGCGTGGTCTTCTTGGCGCAGAGATAAGAGATCACACAGACCTTTTTGGAAAAACAAACACCACCAAAGTCGGATATCCGAAAATTTCGGATAGTGAAAATCACTATCCGTATCCGTATTCGAAATTTCGGATACAGATTCGGATAGTGATTCGGATATCCGAAATTCGTTTTTTATTATTTTTATTTTTTAGTTTGTTTACAATAATTAGACATATACTATTATTAAAATAATATAAAAAACCAACTCATATCTTAAAAGTCCCAATATACATTAAAATCTCAATCTAAAGTAAAAATATGTCTAAAATTAAAAAAAAAAAGTATTTTTTAGTTTTTGGATAATCGGATATCCGAATATCCGAAACTTTTGAAAATCATCATCCAAATCTGAACTTTTGGATATCCGAAAATTTGGATATTTTGGATTCGGATTTTTGGATTTTGATATTTTTGAACATCCTTAATGTAAATTAGTTTGAATTAATTTAGAAAAAAAAAAGTATAATAATAAATTTGAAGTTAAAAAGATTATTATAATGATACATTTGATTTCCAAGACTGATGAGTTTCTGATGTATGATTGATTATATCGATGCATCCTATTTCATTGTCTAATTCACTGACGTATTAAGTTTTGATTACATAAATATTCTTTCCTTTTATCATTGGCCGCCAAACCCATTATAATATATCGACTAAATTACATGGATGATTTTCATGGTTCTGGTTAAATTTTGAATTTAATCCCTAAACTAATTTTTTTATGAATTTAATCGTCAATTGCATTTTTTGTTTGTAAGGATGATCCTTGGATTTAACGATGTTAGAGCATTCACAACCGGTTTTTTTATCTTTATCCATATAATTACACTAAAAACACTACTCACAATAACTTTTAAAAATATTAAAAAAAATTATAAGGGTTGAACAGTAATTCTTTAAATTTACAGATTGAACAGTAACATTTCTCTCTCCTTTACTTACAACCACTTACAACCATTCCATATAATTTAAAAATTACACTCACATAAATATACCAAACCGGCTGTGAATGCTCTTAGTTGGTAAGTTAGTTTTAGGGGTGTTTTCATCATTATAGCTTATAAAATTACACTTTAACTCAAGTTTTATACCAAGGGACAATTTATGTAATTTTAAAAAAACTAGAGTAAATTATCTATCTTCAACCCTCAGTCACACCCGCGCTAGTGTTATGTTTTTTAGTTTATTTAAGGAGAGAAAAGTAATGAAACATTTTTTTTTTCTCTTTTTTTCCCTTTTCATTTCTCTATTTATCATTTCTCTTCTTTTTACTTATTTCAGTTTGAAAGGATTAATTTTAGTATTGATTTCCCTTCCACTTATTTTTTTTACGTCATTAAATGAATTCAGGAACACAATTCTTACTTTACTTTCATTTCATTCTATTAAAAAAAAACTTTTGGAACATGATAGTTTTTTTCTTTCCTTCCACTTCCCTCTTAAATGAACTCAGGATCACAACGCAAGTACGTAACCTCGTTGATTACTTTTCCCAATCCGAAATTGCAGTGCAAGCCCTTGTGTCATGATATTAACTCGTTTTTTAAACCAGAATGTGGTGCAAAAGCTACCGGAGAAGACTGACACCTTCGCATATGAGATTTTGGTTGTGCTTTGAAAGATAGGATGATGAATACTAAACACCAGAAGGAATGAAACATATTGTTCCATCTTGAAACGAAGGGATTTCGAATCGAAGTAGGTCCAATAGAAAATGCTAGATCTGCCGGCTAGAGTTAATAAAAGATTAGATTCAGTTTTGTTGTAGTACATTTTTATGCATATGTGTGAAGTCATGCGATCAACCAATTATACAGATGCATCCAACTTCAAATGATACAAGTCGTTGTTGTAATTTGTTTTGAGACATAAGTATACAAGTACAAGTATAACATGATGTTTAGGTTTCTCATAAACTTTATAACTAATGGTTTAGTTGGTGTTTCTGAAAACTAGAAACATAAATCGTAAATGTCTTACCCTAATTGTTGGTTATCATTGTTGTTTATATATTCGCTCAACCCAACTTTGTTTTAAGATTGTTTTTTTTTTTTTTCTCTCTAGTAGAAGACCACAAGAAACAAAATATTATTATTAGTGGAACCAAAAAAAAAGAAAGAATATACTGGTATCAATGGATTTTATTTAAAACTTGTAATTCTTTTAAATATTTATTTTTTATTCTGGTGTATTCCTTACCCAAAATATTGGTTTTCTTCATGACATGTAATTTGTTTCGGTTATTGTTTTCAAATTTGGTTTTTGTTCACGTCTTTTCTAAACCACTAAATATTATTTGTTCACGTCTTTGAGTTTAGACTAGTTACTCATGCTTAGTCACATAATGGGTTCTTTGACTCGGTCAAATTTACAACCATAATAATTCCTAAAAGATGATATATATCATTAAGTAATTGAGTAATTAAGGTAGTGTTTGTTTTTTTCAAAAAGCTCTTCACCATCTCTTCATCGGCACTCACACAGATGCGAGAAGACGTTTTGAGAGGGCAGATTGTTTGATTTCCGGAAGACTTTTCGTTAAAAAAATATCTTCCTAAGGTTTGCATGAGGCAGACATAAACCATTGTCTTCACAAATCTTATCCTACACCTTCTCATTCTAACCTAAAAAAAACATCTGACCCTAAAATCACAGCCACCTTCTCATTGCTCCTTCGTCAAATCCACCAGCAGTAGCCACCATCCATCCACGTTCGCAGCCTTCTTCCTCCAGCCGCAACCACCGCCGGCGACGCCTCCAGCCGGCGCTCCTCCAGCCGGTGCTCCTCCAACCGACGCTCATCCAGCCACTATCCCTCCACGTTAGCAGCCTCCTTCCTCCAGCCGGCGCTCCTCCACCCATCCTGCGACGATATTCAACCTTTGATTTCTTATCTTTTGCTCTCAATCAACCTGAGATTCTTAATATATTCAAGTAAGATCGTCTATTCTTAACATTTGATTTCAATGTTTAGGGTCGGTTTTGTTTGGATTCGATTTAGGGTTAACGAAGGAATGAAGCTTTGATGTTGATTAGGTTTGACTTATCCTGTTTGATTTTTGATATTAGGTATGATAAAATGCTTAACATATTCAAGTAAGCTTTGTTTGAGGATTTTGAAGGTATGATGAAATGCTGCTAGTGCTTGATCTTTGAATATTCTTTTTCCATGTTGTGTGCTTAATTTGAGTGTAGTATATTAAAGTTAGCTGTTTAGTATTTGACTTCATTTTTTGCATTTGTGTCTTTAGTGATTTAAATGTCATGGTACTATGTTACAACTAGAAAGTAGTTTACCTTTATCATGTGTAAGCTGAACAATTTCAATTGTTTTCATGTTAGTTTATCTTTTGATGATTGTATTAGTAGTCACATGATTAAGATTCAAAGTAGTTTGTCTTTGGATAATATAACACCAAAAGGTCATCAAATCATATCTTATAAAATGAGTGATATTAATAATAACATCCAATAATACATATTGATTCAAACAAATCTCATAGGCTTTTATTACATATATGAGACAAAAGGTTTGTTTTTTGTTGTTTGTTGATTAATAGAAATGGGTAGTATAACTTGTGATTTGTTTTAGTATTATGTTTAATATTTTGGTTTAGTATTATGTTTACGGTTTAATATTTTGTTTGATTTGTGAAAAATGTTTGTTGTTTGTTGATTAATAGAAATGGGAAAGAAACAACAATGGTCGATTGAGCAACAAAAATGTTTAATAGAGACTTGCATAGAAGAGGTAAACAAGTTGGGTAGAAAAGGATTGAGTGTGCATAAAAAGTCATGGAATAACTTAGGAAAAGTGCTTAAGGAGAGGTTTGGCTTGGATTTTACGCAAAAACAAATGAAGAATGCGTATAACAAACAATCTTTTTTTTGCAGATTGCAGACGTTTGATCCACTTCTTCTCCTACAGATGTCTGCAGATGTGGTCCACAGACTGCAGATATATTGCTGCAGAAAAAACAAACAGCACCTAAGTGTTTCTTGTCATAAATTCTTATAACAAACTAGTTTAAGATACAACAAATTTATAAAACATTTCAGTTCAGGACTGGACTTAGGAGCGGCGGGGTGGGCGATTACGGTCTCTTTCTCAAGGGGCTGAAGTTTTTAAGAACTTATATATATATATATATATATATATATATATATATATATATATATATATATATATATATATATATATATATATATATAAATTGTAAAAAAAAAAAAAACTTTGTTAGACATTTAAACCATTAACATTTTAATTATTTTTGGCCTATTATATATTAGAGCATATTAATATTCTAATTATTTTAACCTATTATCCATTAGTAAAATTTATACTCATTTTATTTTATTAGTCCAATAACGTTTTCTAAACCCATTTTATAGAATTGTTATATACGATTTATGACTTTATGTTATAGTAACCTATTTTGTTCTACTCATTCAGGACCCAAAATTTTTTGAGATTTCTCAGGACGACCTTTCTTTCATGTATATATAAAGATTTGACCAACAACTCATGTTAGTCAATCTAATCATACAATTGTTGTTATCTGGTTTAATTCAAGGAATTTCATCAATGATATCACCAAGACTATTCAATACATGTGATAGTTAATATTAGAATTTGAATAACTTAACTTGATTTGCTTGGCTTGAACTTTCAATCCATTGAACTAAGACAGTCAACATTTCAACATTAGCAATTGGTTTCTAGTTTCAAGCACACCAACCATGACATTAGGATCATGTAATTCATCAGTGATCTCTAACACGCAACGTTAAGGAATTCTTGATTATGATACCATTGCTATTAAATCATATGGGTATTTCATAACTCATTTCGTACAGTATCCAATAAATTATTTGGTGTTCTGTTAATGGTATCACTACCGCGGGCACAAAGACTTGCCATGGTAAGAAAAGAGTCCTTCGGTTTCCTCCTGTCAAGAATTGGGGACTCACAATCACTATACAATGGTGTGCCCAACTTGCGGGTTTGGCACGTCTTTGTATTGAGTTTTGATTATACCAAGTACCCTTCCTATGTTATAAGTGTCTATCTAATCCATTATAATAAAACATTCGGCTCACATATATTACCGGTAGAAACACATGTAACTAAGTGAACACAACTCAAGCACTTACTCTAATCATGACTTAAATCCTTCAAGAAAACATTTTTACTTTAACTGTCCAAATGTGTATGATATCATTAAATTATTAGTTTTATATATTAGTGTACGTGTATCAACTAATCCTTTAAAAATCAAGAAAAATGTCATAATATACTTTTAAACCTTGTTAACTTTGTTATACTTATCAAACTTTAAAATATCATATACTAATTCTCAATAATTAGAATATCATAGTAACTAAAATCTATTTAACTAAAAACGATTCAACTTGTTTAGCAGCCCTTTATTTTTAAAAGTTTTGATAATTTTATATTTCACCCATTGTTAATTACTAAAAACACGTGTCGCTCATGTGATATCAAGGGAAGGAAACTACAACCAAAAATTAGGTTATAACCCCGTGTACTACACGGGTTAAATAAAAAAATTAAAAATTAATGAAAAGTTAAAAAATATAAAACACTATTTGATATAAGATATAACTAAAATTATATGTGAGTAATTACTTTAGTAAATAAAGTATTTTTGTTATTTCTTTCCAACTAAAATTCGAAAAAATATTTTTTTAAACTCTCGTTTTAAATATATGTTAAGATACATTTCGTTTTAAAAATATTGTTTTTGAAAAATATCATTTTTTAAAAATCTCAGTATTTCAAAACTATGGTTTTTAGTTACTTTTGTTTTATAAATAATTTTCATATTTAATAAAAGTTTGCATTGACAAAATATCGTTTTTATAAATATCTCATTGTTTAAAAACTCGGGGTTTCAGTTTTTTTTTATTTTTTATAAAGGGGGTTTTATATAAACTTTTATTAAAAAATCAGTTTTAGAATATTTCATATATGTGAAAAGATACGTTGTTTAATATAATTCCTAGTTTTTGAATTTGTTTTTAAAAAAATGTTTTTTAACAAAATCTTTAGTTTTTAATTAATTAAAAATACATTTTATAAAAAATATTGATTTTAGAAATATTTGAATGTTTAAAACAAGAGAGAGAACGAAGAGAGAGAGAGAGAATTTAAAAATTGGTTATTTTTACTTTTTTGAAAATTGATAAATGATTTGGCGGGAAAACAAATGGTACAATTGATGTGACGGTGACATGTGTTCATCTAATGTAATTATTTATTAGTATAGATTAGCTTCGGCGTGGTGGTGTGCGTAGTATATGTTAGACCATGGACCTCGATTCAAACTTCGATATAAATTTTAACCCGAATCGGTTAGAACAAAATTTATTTCAACACGTAGAAATATAACACTTGAAATCAACTTGAATACTCGTGTAGAAATATAACACTTGAAATCAACTTGAATACTCAAAGATTCTAATAAAGAAAACGATTGACTCTATGATTTCACTATTTTACTCAGAATTACAATGAAGAAGAATGAATATCCTAAGCATTCAGAGATTGAGTAATTAACTAACACTCAACAACCATCTATACTATATTATAATGCACTAAGGAGGGTTCCGCCATAATTTAAGAGATTCAAAAATTTTAAGTACAATGTACAACTCAAAAATCAATTTCATAGGGGTATTTATGTCATTCAAAACTCCTAAAAAGATGAAACTTTAAAACTATTTACATCTACACCTTTGTATCTTTAATTATATAAAATTTTTTCCATGTTTGTTACAATATGCTTAAAAAAAACAATTCAGTTTTTTAAATATAAAACTAACCATTGACGAGTACCATAATAAAAAGTGTCGCAGGCGCCGCATCGCGCGGGCACGTTACTAGTTAACAAAAATTAACAAGCTAAAAATACTCGATTACTAATCACACCCTTCTACTATTAAGAATTGACAACTAACACCCTTGTACTTCGTTGAAACAACTACAACACAACAACTAAGTTCTAACAAACTCGACCTTTATGAAAAGCTATCCAATACCCAACAAGTTCATACAATGTTGAAACTTAGAACCACCTAACGACTTAGTCAGCATGTCTGCTGCATGATCAAGAGTATCAACATAAGTAACTCTCACTTTCCCAATACTTATAACTTCTCTAATAAAGTGCAGCCTAACATCAACATGCTTGGTCCTCTCATGATGCATTGGGTTTTAGACAGCTGTATAGCTCCTAGATTGTCACACCAAACCACAGCATCTTGTGCTTCTCCACTCAATTCAACTATAAACCCTTTAAGCCATAAAGCTTCTTTAATAGCCTCAGTAAAAGCAACATATTCTGCCTCTGTGGAGGACGAGGCCACAACACGTTGAAGTGATGACTTCCAACTGACTAGGCTCCCACACATAGAGAAAACATAACTAGTTATAGATTTCCTTTTGCCAGGATCCTTAGTAAAGTCTGCATCAACACAACCTTTTATAGGAACCTTATAATCAGACTTATTCCTAAATATCAATCCTATATCTCTTGTGCCATTAAGATATCTTAGTATCCATTTGATTGCCTCCCAGTGTTTCTTACCAGGTCTGCTCAAATATCAACTCACAACACTAACAACATAACCAATGTCTGGTCTAGTGCATACCATGAGATACATTAAGCTACCAACAGCTCTAGCATAAGGAACAACCTGCATTTTCTGTTCTTCCACAACTGTCTTTGGACAATCTTTAAGAGACAACTTAAAATGATGTGCCAAAGGAGTAATCAGTAGTATACTTTGATCCATACAAAAATTAACAAGCACATTCTTAGTGTATCCAGTTTGAGACAGTCTTAAAATGCCAAACTTCCTATCACTAGCGATCTCCATTCCTAAGATTTTCTTAGCTTCCCCTAGATCCTTCATCTCAAACTCATTCATTAACATGGCCTTAACATCATCAATATCAGCCTGATATTTACTAGCAAGCAACTATCATCTATATAAAGTATAAAAGACACATAATCAGCAACATTAGCTTCTTTATAGTACACACAAGCATCATAAGAACTTTTATAAAACCCTTGTGACACAACATACTCATTAAATCTCTTGTTCCACTGTCCACGTGGCTGTTTTAGCCCATAAAGTGATCTTTGTAACAATCATACTTTATTTTCTTGCCGTTTAACTTCAAATCCAGGAGGTTGTTGCATGAAGATCTTTTCTTCTAGACTGCCATGAAGGAAGGCAGTCTATACATCCAATTGTACCAGCTCTAGATCATTCATAGCAGTCAAGGATAAGATAATTCTTATAGAAGAATGCCTTACTACCGAAGAGAAGATTTCATTATAATCTACACATTCTCTCTGTGTAAATCCCTTGGCAACAAATCTAGCCTTATATCTAGGGGGTTCACAGCCTTGGACCCCTTCTTTTACCTTGTATATCCATTTGCAACTCACTAGTTTCTGGTCACTAGGTCTGTTAACTAGGACCCAAGTGTGGTTTCTTTCTAATGGCTCTAACTCATCTGACATGGCTTGTATCTATTTGGACTTTTTTGGTGAGCTAACATGTCACACCCCAATCTTAACGGCAGAAACGTTGAGATGTGAGGGTTAAGATTGTTCATGCCACACAACACTACTTTAAAGTATAAATATTATTAAATATCCAATTCATGTCATACAAATTTAAAACATAGGTCTCAAAGCAACCCAACATAACATAAGTTTAATCCGAACATCAAGTATCAAAGTAAGTTCTTTATTTTTCTCTAGGTCCAATCCTAGATGATTTCATATCTTCAAGAGCAACAACTAAGCTTGAGCATTTTCTTTAAACATGTTAGAAAATACGGTCAACATATAATGTTGGTGAGTTCTCATAGATTGTACATACATATATAATCCTTTAAAGAGGCAATTCAAGTCATAGGTTAAAGAATAATGCAAATATAAATGGATAGCATAATGAAACAATCAAACCTTGACAAAATATAGCCACAACAAAATTATACGATTAGCTAAGTGTACTTGGTTCCTATGATGATCAAGAATACGTCATCAAAAGCCGGCAATAACCTCGACTTTAGCACCAAATAGGCTTGTCAAGCCCATAGATCTATGACGTCGCTAGGCTAGCAATAGTTAAAGATTGTGTTTACAAGTGTCTATCACATAATATGTACACAAGTCCCAAATAACCATGACAAAATATAAGATGAATTGCACGTGCATTACAAGTATTCAAACGTCTTTACAAGTGTGATTGTGATACGGGTAACATGTTTCACCCCAAAACGTGTGAAATAAAGTAAAACGGGGTATGGAAAACTGACTTGGTATATGACGTACAAGGAATAATAAGAATAAGATAACTCCAACGATGTCTTCACAATTAGCCTAAAAGTATGCATTCCAAGATTTAGAATTTAGTCAGAAAGGTTAAAAGACGATACACGAAAGCTAGAGGTTCAACCGTAGTCAAGATTCTTGATTTAATAAATTGATAATATATATATATATTTATTATTTAACTTTTTTAAATAGAAAATAGACGATTAATTACTAAAATTTTTAGAGATTTATTAATAATTGAAATAAAGTAAACATCCTTATAAAAGAAACCGTTATTTTATTAATAACGATCTATGTGATGATAAGTCATATAATTAGAACATATATATATTTCTATTTGATTCTTAATAATTTTCATACATTTTAAAGCTTGTAAAAAATATATCTCATAATAATTTTTATAACTTTCGAAGTACAATGGAGGATTAAGTTAAAATTCCTAAGAATTTAAAAGAAAATATTACTATTTGATTCACTATAATTTATATACAATTTAAAATTTGTAAATATATTTTATAATGATTTTATAATTTAAAAAGAATAAAATAAAGAAAATGAATAAGATTTCCAAATTATAGTTTCTACAAATTTTAGAAAGTTTTAAATAAATTCTGATTATAAAAAGGATTTTTATATTAATTTAATAATATTTCAAATGTTTCTGGAATTAATTATTTAAGAAAAATCATGTTTTTAAAAAATTTATTGCAAGTGACCGGGTTCGAAACCGGGTTACCTGCGTGTAAGGGGTGTACTCTAACCAGTAGGCTCGGGCGCCTATGCTTGTCATAACCCGCGGTTTAAAACATTAATCGGTTAGATTCCTCCCAATTTTGCATAAACCCTAGTTTCAATCTCACATCAATTAAACCATGAAATAAAATCAGGAATGAAGTTAACATTGGGGCTTTTGTTCTTCACATGAAATCGAGTATATTCATATATTTAATTACCTGTTAAAGAGATGGGAAATGATGGTAAGAAGAAATACAACCGCGGCTGAGATAATCTTCAATTCGAGAAGGAACTGATGATTACGATCGAATTCGTTGCACAAAAAGCTTCTAATGGGGCTTATGATTGAAAACCCTCTGTCAATTTTGATTGAAGATGTACAAGAGTTAGAGTTTGGTTGAGTTGCAGGTTCGACGGTTCACGAGTGGTAATTTGTTGCAAGTGTAGATTTAAGGTGAAATTAGGAGTGTGTTTAATTTAGAAACGTCTTTAGAATGATTAAACCTCATTTAATTGCGCATGATTGAATCCGTTTCGAATCTATTGATACCGATGCTTTGAATGTGGTTTGGTTTTAATGATATTCGTCGGTTAATTTCTAATTGGAGTTGATGCGAGGTTCGAAACTCCCGTAAGAGCTTAAAGAGTGATTTTTAATTGAGTGAATTTCGAGACTTTGGGGTTCGTCGGAGTTGGCCGGATGTGCGGCCGGAGAGATGGCCGGAAAAAGGGGGGGTTTGAGTTTAAGAATTTTACATCTTTGGTCCCTAGGGTTTTAGAAGATGTTCAGTTTGTATTTATTATTATTTTTTTTATAAATCTATAATTTTAAATCTTTAATATTATAAGTGATATTTATATATTTTATATTTCTTGAAAATTTAATAAAGATTCACCATTAAATTATTTGTTTTAATTAAATGTCTAAGATCACAATTTTTTTTCTTTAACAATTTGATGTTATTTAGTTATATATATTTATTTTAAATATAGGTCATTTAAAAATTATAACACTTTGTTCATTTATTCAACTAACAACAAGTCACTTATATGAGTTTTTAAATATACTTAAGGTTGCAAATTAATAGGTATAACGGGATTATTAAAATTACAAAAGAACCCTCATGATTCCATTATTGACATAAAATAATGTTTACAAGAGATAACGAGAACAAAATTAACTAATGAATATACGAAAGATCACATAACCTCTCCATCATATGAGATAGGCTCACATACACTTTCCATTTATCTGCATTGAACACAAATGCAGAGATATCATCACCTTTTTTAAATCAGGTAGGTGGTACAATCTGTCTTATTGGCATGTCTTTGGCTATACTATAAGTGGGTTGTGTGCTACTAGAACTAGCATCACTCATTTGAACACCCTTAACCTATTCCTGATCTACCTCAAGCTAAACACCCTTGCCACTTATTTATATATTTGGCATCGGTTTGCTTATCAGCTCCTTGTATAGCACCTCTTCCCTAAAGGTCACATCCCTGCTAATCATCACCTTTGGGGAACCCTTATCCATTCTCCATAGCCTATAACCTTATACACCTTTAGGGTATCCCAATAGAACACATTTAACTGCTCTTAGTTCTAATATCCTATTGTTCACATGTGCAAATGCTAATGATCCAAACACTTTAAGCCTTGTATAATCAGCAGGTTTCCCTAACCATTTTTCTAATTGTGTCGTAATATCTATTGCAAATGAAGAAGACATATTTATGAGCAATGGAGCAATATTTAAGGCCTCTGCCTAAAACTACTTGGGCATTCTGGATTCAAACATCATACATCTTAGTTTGTTGAGCAATGTTCTATTCATTCTCTCTGCAATCCCATTCAACTAAGGTGTGCCTGCCACAGTTAGATGTCTAAATATTCCATATTTCTTACAGAATTGATCAAACATTGAATTGTAGAATTTCAGAACATTATCAGTCCTGAGTCTTTTCACTTTTCTTCCTGACTGAGTCTCAACCATGACCTTCCATTCCTTAAATTTAGAAAATGTCTCATCCTTGTGTTTCAAGGAAAATACCCACACTCCTATAGAAAAGTCATCTATCAATGATAAAAAGTATCTTGCACCACCGAGTGATTGAGTCCTTGCTGGACCCCACAGGTCAGCATGGACATAGTCCAAAATCCCTTTAGTAGAGTGAGTACCTCTACTAAATCTAACCCTGTGTGTCTTTCCCATCACACAATACTCATAAAAATCCACATCACATGAGTCTAGATCACCCAAAACATGTTGTTTGTTCAACTCTTTTAACCCTTGTGTGCTTATATGGCCAAGTCTTTTATGCCATATCATGGCAGCTGAACTCCCCTTGTCATCAGATACATTGACCTCCCCTAATTTCACCTTAACATCTAGTATGTAAGCGTTATTGATCTTTCTAGTACCGGATAACAAACACATAGATCCTTTGATTACCTTAGCTTTGCCATTCTTAAGACTTATACTATGCCTACTGGCTTCAAAGGCCCCAAGAGATATAATATTTCTTTTCAGAATAGGGATGCACCTCACCTCATGTAGAGTGACTTCAAACCCACTAGCTAATTTGAATACAACAGTCCCCACAACTTGTACTTCACATGGCCTGTCATCTCCTAATTGCACCACTCCAAGTGAACACATCTTCAATTTTTGAAAGACCTCTCTCCTGGATGTCATATGATATGAACATCCTGAGTCTAATATCCAATTATTACCACTAACTAAATGAGTAATAACCAGTACATTAGAACTCTCATACCCATCAAATCTAATATCAGGTGAGTAATTCCCTGATGCCTTGTGATGATTGGTATCTTCTTTCCTCTTCTTGAACCTTTCCGGGCAATCCTTCTTAATATGCTTCTCAGACTGACAAACAAAGCATCTTCTCTTTGATCTTGATTTAGACCTCACCCCTAATCTAAATTTTTTGCCCCTTTCCTTGGTTCTACCCCTCACAACTAACCCATCGGCACCTTTATCTTTGACCTTAGACCTCTTGTGAAGTTCCTTCAAATTCATTGCAGCTATCACTTCATCCACTGACTCAGTGTCTCTTCCAAACATCTATGTAACAACAAAGTGTTCATACGATTAAGGTAATGAAGACAAGAAGATAATTGCCCTATCCTCTTCTTCAAGCTCCACCTTAATGTTTTCAAGATCAAGGATCAGCTTGTTGAATTCATCGGTGTGATCCTCCAACGACTTACCAGAGTCCATTTACAACATGTACAGCTGTTTCTTGATGTACAAGCGATTTAGTCATGTATAGACTCTCTAGTTTTGCCCAGACCATAGCAGCCGTTGCCTCCTTTGAGACTTCCCTAAGCCCCCTGTCACCGAGACTTAGTATAATCACACCATGGGATTTCTCCATGAGATCCTTCTTTTCTTTGTCACTCAGATTTTGCGGTAGGCTTGATTCACCTTTCAATGCATCTACCACACCTTGATGGACCAGCTATACCCTCATCTTCAGCCTTCACAAACTAAAATTGTTCTTTCTATCAAACTTTTCCAAATCAAACTTCGTAGTCACTATCTCCTTTCTCCTCGA
Source organism: Flaveria sonorensis (assembly GCA_025506505.1). NCBI lineage: Eukaryota > Viridiplantae > Streptophyta > Magnoliopsida > Asterales > Asteraceae > Flaveria > Flaveria sonorensis. Next base: position 5,534,609 of record CM046429.1, read on the forward strand.
CTGAGCGTACGAACCTAGTACACTCGATCAATTGAGGAACACCTTCAAGTCAATTCGAGCCGTAGCTCTGATACCAATTGTAGAAATCTAACACTTGAAATCAACTTGAATACTTAAATATTCGAATACTTGAAATCAACGATTGACTCTATGATTTCACTATTTCGACCGAGTAACACATATAATTACAATGAAGAAGAATGAATATCCTAAGCACTCAGAGATTGAGTTATTAACTAACACTCAACAACCATTAACAAGAAATAACAAACTAAAAATACTCAATTACTAATTACACCCTTCTACTATTAAGAATTGACAACTAACACCATTGTAATTCGTTGAAATAGCTACAACACAACAACTAAGTTCCAACAATTCGTGTAATTTTTATTCTTCTAAACCATTTTGCATCAGGTAGAATTGCTAGATCCTGCGGTGAAGGGAACGATTAATGTTCTTAAATCGGCTACCAAAGTTCGATCTTTGAAGAGAGTGGTGTTGACGTCTTCGGTTGTTACAGTTATGTTTGGTGTAAAACTTCCAGAATCCGGTGGTGTAGTGGATGAAACCTGGTTTTCAGATCCGGTGGTTTGCGAGCAAAAGAAGGTAAAAACTAAACACTACTAGAAAGTCGTCGGTAGTCTGTTGATAAATTATATGGTAGAAGAAAATAAATTTCGGTGAAGTTGTCATCGCTAATACTTTAGTGACAAGTCATTAGCACTATGTGATATCCATTGTTGTTTTGATGGGATGATTCTGTCTCTAATCCGGGGGTAATAACATAGGGTGAGGTATTCTACCATGCCTAGGATCCTATGTGATTTCATTTACCTAATCCTACCTTAACCTAGGGATTACAGATGAATCAGTCTATCACCATAAGTCCTCTAATTTGTAATGATAGTTGTATTTTTCTATATTTTATGTGAATGAATGGCGTCGATCAGTTACGATGTTATAACTAATGGATGATTTCGTGTTCTTTTAGTGGTGGTATCACCTTTCAAAGATCCAAGCTGAGGATGCTGCTGTGAAGTTTTCAAAAAAGAATAATCTTGATTTGGTGGTAATAAACCCTGGCTATGTGATTGGTCCTCTCTTGCAACCAACTCTTAACATCACTTCTCAAGGATTTATGAGCCTTATTGAAAATGGTAGTTGTTTATATGAAACTAAAGTTCCTTCAAACAATGAAAGCCATTTAAGTTGTGGAATGTTATATATGTAGGAAATGAAGTACTTGAAGATGGAATCTACATGCTTGTTGATGTGAGAGATACTGCTATTGCGCATATATTAGCATTTGAGAAACCAGAAGCTAATGGTAGATACTGTATCGTCGGGGATGTGATTCGATCTTCAAAGATGATAATGGACTTAGACAAACTCTACCCTGATCTTGGCCATTTTATAAGGTAATTAGTAGTATCTTTGTGTCCTGATCATTATAAATTGTTGGATCTTTCTTATAAAATCTAAGTGTTTGAAAAAGAATACATTGTTGGATTTTTCTTATAAAGTCTAAGTGTTTGAAAAAGAATATGAGTTGAACTTCTAGCTAGTCATTCGAGAAGCGAGCTTTATGATATCCTTGACCAATAACGATCACTACAATAATCCACTTATGCATATTTGACGTAATTTGGAAATCGGTTTTCTTGTTTTTGGTAATTAGTGATTATCTATCAAAGGGGATGTTGGGATTACCCCTATTTTGTTCAACATTGACAGGTATAAAGACGACAAATGTGATGATGCCGTACTTTATAGTGTATCGAAGGCAAAGGCGGAAAGTCTGGGTGTTGAGTTTACTCCATTGGAGGTGAGCATCAAAGATACTGTTGAAAGCCTGAAAGAGAAGAAATTTATGAATCTATAAGTTCATCGTATGTTTGTTTCAAAATAATGCTAAATGGAAACTTGCAATCATGAATTGTGTGTTGTTTAATATGAATAATGAATAAATGCTACAAATAACTTTTATGCATGATCCCCATAGTATGTTTTCGGATGATAACACGTATAGTAAAATGGCCATTACAATTTATCACAACTCATAACCTTGGTTCGTTGGTCGCTTACTCGCACGTACATGTTAAGAGCTCGTGCTTTTGAACCTGCATCGTTGTATGATTCTCATATGTTTATTTATTGGATCCGGTTTAGCTTGATAACCGGTATATATAATTTTTTTATAAATATACTTTTAGTGAATAAGTTCTATAAATATTATATAGATTTCTAATAATTGGTAATATGTAATATAATTTAAAGATACCGTAAGAAACTAATTATAGCTATTAGTATCAATCTCATGAAACTTAGAACTCAATAAAACCTGAATAGATAAATAGATGTCGTCTCTGATGAGAGCTTTCGGTGGTAAATTAGCATACTATCCAACTAAATGGCTATGAGTTAAACTCTTAGTGAGCGCACGTGCGTAAAGTAGAGATGGTGTATCTTCGATGGTAAAAAAAGGTCGATAACGTCATAACGTACAATTACAGGCATCTAAAGGATTATAAAAAACATTTGCAGCTAAAAAATAATCAGCCAATAACAAAATAACATAGTCCGACTTTAATGAAGTTGTTTGAGAGTTTTATCATGAACTAAATCAAGCATTGTTTATGTGATTACTATTGTATCTTTATTTATCCAAAAATGCATAGTTATGTTAAAACTTTATTACCGGGCCGATCTTGTTAACGAAATTAATTCTCAATCATACAAAGATTGAAACATGATGATTAATGCATTTATACCTGTAATCAACAATTGCCTATACGCCTCAAAACTATATATATATTAATTACTAACTTTCTTATGTATTGTGGATTGTACAATATGTTTTATGGGTTGTACCCACCTTTGGTTTTGTTTTTTTTTAATGTTTAATTTTTTTTATTTTAACTCAATACTTTTACATCTTTTATAATATATCCCAAACAATTTTTACTTTTAACTTTGGTCCCCGTACCTTTTATGTTTTAAAAAATTTTCATTTTACATTTCGATCTACATTTTGGGAGTAACACGTCGCTGTGTGCGTGTGTGGTTCAGCGTTTTTACGCTTATTTTTTCCCATTTAACAGCTCCGTTGCAACACGCTGGTCCAAGATCGACTCACTTATTGTTTTATATATTTTACATTTCGTCTATTGGTGGTCTGTCCTTAGTGCTACGTTTCGGTCCAAAATCGGTTTTATTTTTTTCGTTTGATACGAGTTTTACGGTGGTGTTGGTCGCTAACGGTAGTGTGTACTTGGTGTTACTTTACATGATTTTACGCCTACCACGATAACGTGGGAGGCTTAATACTAGTTTCTTCTTAACACGAAATCTAATTTTTATATCTCTCTCTAATCCTCTTTTTATTTATTTTATTGCTTCTTTCTCTTTTATTCATTTTCTACTGTTTTGTCTTTTTCTCTTTAATTCTTATACACTTTACTTAATTAAAATTAAAGTTAATTACATAAATAGTCCCTGGTTTATCGACAATAACAGGTTTGAGTACTAAGAGTTTTTTGTAACAGGTTGAGGTATGTGTTTTTAGTTTTGTAACGAGAATGAGTATTAAGACTAACATACGTTAGTTTTTCTATTAAATTTAAATAAAATGACTAAAATACCCCTCGATTGTATTCTCTTTTATTTAGGAACCATTTGTGTAATTACCTATAACTTACAAAATCCAACACCCACCCACAATCCCTACCCACATCTCTTTCGAAAATCAAACCACCACCAGCGCTGAATCCACCACCGCCGTTACCCACCATCACTATCGCCCACCACCACCATGGTCAACGCCTAGTTCAGACCCCAGATCACCACTAATTCACCATCGCCGCCCTATAATAAATACTTCAACCCACCCACTGTTGTCTCCCTTCTACTTCCAATTTAGACCACCACCACCACCTCTATTAAATCAACACTCGCCGCTCACCATCATCTTGGATAACACCCTTCCTTCTTAGCACCTTGAGGAGTAATATGGTCGGTACCACCATCATCATAAACAAAACAACCACTACGGAAAACCCTAAAATCATCAAAAGGGGAAACCACCACTATCTGGCCACCACCATCAGTCACCAATCACCACCATTTTGTCCGACCACAGCCATTCGACAAAACCACCACAACCAGTACCAACCACACTGTCGATTCCCCCTTCTCAAAACCCTAACCCAATTAGGGATTCTTGGTTTTGGGGCTTGTATGCAGATGTGGTAATTCAATGGAGATGAAGCGGTGGTGGATTGTGTGATGTTGGTGATGATGCGACGATAAAGATGATGTTGATGTTGTTGTTGTTTCATTTAAAGAGTTGAAGAAAATGGTGGTGGTGAGGACGATGTGAGGGGGTGGTGGCCGGCTATGAGGGTTGTTGGTGATGGTGGTCGACAGTGGGATTGTTGGTGGTGGTGGCCGGTGGCAGGGGCTGTTAGTGGTGCTGGCCGGCGGTGGGGGGTGGTGGTGGAGAAATTATTCTTAGTAATTTATATATATATATATATATACTAGGTTAGTACCCCGTGTATTACACGGGTTGAATAAATAAAATATTAAATAATTACTAATAAAAATTATTAATTATAAAATAATATTTTGAAATTTGATATTATTAAAATCAAGTATTAGTAAAAACTATAAGTAATAAAACAATGATATTATTTTCTTTGAAATTTTGTTTTAAAATTTTTAACTAAAAAAATTTAAAAAAATTCATTCTAAATCAAAACAATTTAAAAAATGTCATTTTGTAAAAATTTCTTATTATAACTTTGAATTTTAATTTTTTATGGTTCATAAAAAATTTAATTTCTAAATACTAAATATTTTAAATTTTTAAAAAAGTTTTATATTTTAACTAATTACTTATGTTATACAAAAGATTGTTTCTTTAGGAATTACATTTATAAAATGAACCCTTTCTTAATTTATAAAAAACTATTTTAATCTCAAAATGAATTAAATAATATAATTAGCAGTTAATGTAAATATTTAATATGAGAGAGAAGCAGAAAAATTAGGCTTAGGAGGTCTAATATTATGACAAGTGACAAATCAGAACCTTCTTTTATTAGAATATATATATATATATATATATATATATATATATATATATATATATATATATATATATATATATATATATATATATATATATATGTATATTAAATTACACAAATAGTCCCTTATATACACTAAATGACACAAATAGTCCCTTTAAGTACATTAAATGTCCTTGTAAAGTGAAAAGACAAAAATGTCCTTAGGTTAAAAAGAAAAACTAACGTCTGTTAGTATTAATACCTTAAGTGGTTACATATTGAAAATACAATACCCAAACCTGTTAAAAGAACTCTTAGTACCCAAACCTGATGTTTTCAATAAATCACATGGACCATTTGTGTAATTAAAAAATTATGGTATTCTTCTTCTTCTTTTTTACGTATTGACTTTTTTCTTGAGCTTTTTATAGGTTTGTATTTCAATTCTTTCATTATTATTTTCTTACATTTCATTTGTGTTATGTTTTTATAATTTTGTTGTTACTTTGTTTTACTTTAACCCAAGCATGCTAAAAAATAGATTGTAATCATTCGTTTCTAGATTAACTTCCGTTTTTCCGAACATTTATTTTTACAATAACACAATGATCTCTTAAATTTCAAATATAACATTACAGCATTCAACGGGCATGACAAGGTTGATGATGGGTGATGCCATGATTTGTAAGTGGGTGACATGAAGTGAATAGGGGTGAGGTAGATGATGCGGCACATACGTGAATTGAAGTGGCGTTAGATTACACCCAATGATCCTATTTCTAATTACATTACCATAAAAATTTTATCAAAAAACCAAACCACCGCGAAGTGCAAATAACCAATGATTTCAAGACCGGATCGGATCAGCCGGTCCGACCAGGATTCGGTTGGGCCACTGGTTCGATCCACCCGAAATCGTTTCATTCTTCAAGAACTGGCCGGTTCGAACCGGTTTGGCGGTTGGACCGGGAACCCGGTTCGGACCGGATTCTCAATTTTTTTATTTTTTATTTATTTATTGAGTTTAACGAATAGGTCGGATGATGAATTTTAGTATTGGATATATAATTATTGTTGAGTTTTATATATAACTACAAAATATACATATAAAATACTTATATTGAATTATATATATAACTTTATATATAATATAAATATGTATATAATTATGACATCGTCCGATTCTTAAATCCGATCCGACCAGTCGACTACTAAAGTGACCGGTTCGTTGTTCGTTCCGGTTCTGAGAACATTGCAAATAATTGCTCGTGATGTTAGCTTGTCGAATTCTTTCTTCTTATCGATTGTGTTAGCTGACATGTTATGGATGCATTAGTCTTAACCTTTTAGATTGCGGTTAACTTTACCTTATGAATATAGTCGAAAAAGTTATCATTATTTACTTAACCGGTCTATTTTTGTCCTCACAAACAAAAAATCCTACATTCACCATTGCTCACTCATTTCTTATCCTTATGAATATTTCGCTTTAATTTTTGCTCTTGATATGATGAATTCTGCTGTCATCATCTTTGCACATTAGCTATTTTTCCTCATCATCACCGTCACTGCAAGAGAAGTTGCAATACTGTAAGTCTAAGACACATATTGATTGGAATCCAACCTGAAGCCTAAGGTATTTTATTCATAGCTTCTTTTTTGGCAAACAAAGTTGACTATGCAATTATGTTTAAACATTGCTAAACTTAAAGTAAAAAAAAATAAAATTAAGCGACTAATACAGGAAAATATATGAAATTATTAAAAAATGGTATGTATGATATTTTAATATTAGGTTGGATATACATGAAATTAACAAGATTTATTCTCCTTTAAAAATATGTATAAAAGTTGTAGTAAAATTCAAAACTTGTTTAACTTTTTGTATGTATGTACCAATTTCCAGAGAGATGAGCGGAGAAGGGAAGGTGGTTTGTGTTACAGGGGCTTCGGGGTACATAGCTTCATGGCTCGTTAAGTTCTTGCTTGATCGTGGCTATAACGTTCACGCGACTGTCCGATCCCTCGGTCAGTTCCTCCCTCTTTCTAGTTTTTTCTTTCAATTTGTTTTAATATGAGGATGGACCTTAAAGCGAGTGGTAAGGCTATTACTTTGTGATCTTGAGGTCATGATTTAAAAGCCGTGGGAAACAAACTCCCACACAAAATGATTGGTAATTTTGATCATTATTACAGCTTTTAAGTATCTTGTATATTTTTGTTTAGTTTCTTTTAAAGGATAGTCGTGACATTAAAGTATATTACAGATGATCCAAAAAAGACAGAACATCTACTTGCACTTGATGGAGCTAAGGAAAGACTATCTTTATTTGAAGCTAACTTGACTATTGAAGGATCTTTTGATGATGCGGTTAATGGTTGTGTTTGTGTCTTTCATACTGCATCACCTGTTCTCGTTCCGGTTGATGACCCACAGGTCAACTTTTCATGCATTTTCTATTAGTTTTCAAGATTGATATACTTTCAGAAAGCTCATTTTTTTCCCATATTGCATCAGAAAGAACTGTTTGATCCTGCCGTGAAGGGGACACTAAATGTTCTTAAATCAGCTGCAAAAGTTCATTCTCTCAAAAGAGTGGTGTTTACATCTTCAGTCTCTACAATTATGTTTGGTGTAAAACTTCCAGAATCTGGTGGTGTAGTGGATGAAACATGGTTTTCAGATCCAGTTGTTTGTGAGCAGAGAAAGGTATAGTTGTTTTTCTTCTTTATTTCTTTCTTTATATGAACTATTATATCATTCGGCTACAAAATGTTATGGCTAATGTATAACTTTGTGCTCTTCTTAGTACTTGTATCGACTTTCAAAGATACAAGCTGAGGATGCTGCTATGAAATTTTCAAAAAAGAATGGTCTAGATTTGGTGATATTGAATCCTGGCTTAGTGATTGGTCCTTTGTTACAACCTACTCTCAACTTCACTTCTATGATATTTAAGAACTTCATTGAAACCGGTGAGTGTTTGTTATGACTAAAGTTCATTTCACACAAAAAAGCATGTTATAATCTTTTTAAGTTTTTGAATGTTATATATGCAGGAAAGGATGTATTTGAAGATGGAATCAACGTTCTTGTTGATGTGAGAGATAATGCTATTGCGCATATACTAGCATTTGAGAAACCGGAAGCCAATGGTAGATACTGTGTGGTCGGGGATGTTATTCGATCTTCGAAGATAATGATGATCTTAGACAAACTCTACCCTGATCATGGCTATTCTCTAAGGTAACTTGTGATCTATGCATTCTTATTCTCAGTGGTGAAATCGAAGGCAAACTGTTTATCAGAATTCGTTGGATTTTTTAAAATAAGTTACAAGTTATTTTAAGGAAAAAAATGAGTTGCAACCTCTAGTTGTAGTCGCGGAACTAGAGAACTTTACGCTACCCCTGACTAGTAAGTTCTGGTTACGCCCCTACGGTCATCGTGCACAGTAACCTGCTTTAAATGATGAGTTTTCTTGTTCTTGGTAATTAGTCTTTATCTATCCAAGTGGAACTGGGGTTACATGTTTTGTTTCTCTATTTTTGATAGGTCTAATGATGGAAAATGTGTTGAGGCTCTATCTTATAATGTATCGAGGAGGGGGGCAGGGGGAGGGAATGTTGCCCCGTTTATCATAATGCGTTGATTTTTTAAAATAACATAAAATTTAAGTCTTTTAAAAAAAAATTGTTGGATCTAGTTGTAGTTAGTAGAAAAGAAAACCTTATGATGACCTCAATCTATAAGGTTTGATTTTGTGCATTCATTATGTATAGTTGACCTACTTTAGAAAGTGGGTTTTTTGTTCTTTGTAATAGTGTGTATCTAAGTGAAGTTCGGTTTACTTGCTTTTTTTATATTTTTGATAAGTAATGGAAAATGTGTTGAGACCTACCTTATAGTGTATGGAAAGATGGGGGGCGTTTGAAGGGGTCCATTGCCCCCATTTATTGAAATCCATTAAGCATTTTATAAAATCTAAGTTCTTTTATGCGAAAAAAATGTGTTTGGACTCATCATTATAACCGGTGAAGAAGAGAACTTTATGATAACAAAAAACAATAAGTTTTGATTCCACCACTAGAGTCATTCCACATGATTGACCTACTTTAGAAACTATGCTTTCAAGTTCTTAGTATCTAAGACGAAGTCGATTTACTTGTCTTTTTGTTCAATATTTTTAGGTACGAAGATGAGAAATATAATGAGGTGCTACCTTATACTGTATCAAAGGAAAGGACGGAAAGTCTAGGTGTTGAGTTTACTCCAATAGAAGTGTGTATTAAAGATACCGTTGAAAGCCTGAAAGAGAAGAACTTTTTAAACATATAAGTTCTTCAATTGTTTACTTGAGAACTAGCTATGGGAGAGTTTGGAACATATTTAATTGTTAATAAATGTACAATAATAAATCCTTGATAGTCTATTTTCAACAAATTTAGTTTAAAAACCAAGGTAATTGTATTATACAACATTAAAGCAATCATTTAAGACCTTTAAATTTTAAGAGCTCATATTGTTGAAAAAATACTATGTTTATCTATATTTTAAGTTGAAAATATGTTATAATCTATTCGTTTTTATGTTTTTAAAGAGAAATGAGAATACATAACTGAATAATCAAATGTTTATTTATGGAGTTGCTGTAATTTTTGTTAGATGAAAGAGAGTGTTGTTAAGGAAAAAGATTGAACTAGTGGTGAAGATAACGTGATAAAACATATTGATTCGTGTTTGAGATTAAACCGCCTCTTTTATGAAGTAAAATGATCTTTTAGATACCAATGACCCTTAACCTAAGTGGTTAAGGTGAGGTATCCCAAGACTTTATTAAAATAGAAGGAGGTCTTGGTTTCATGTCCCACCTAACACAAAAAAAGGTTGAGATTGAGCCGCCTCTTTTATGAAGTAAAATGATCTTTTAGATACCAATGATCCTTAGCTCAAGTTGTTAAGGTGAGGTATCCCAAGATTTCATTAAAATAATAGGAGCCGGGGGGGTTTTAAGTTTAAGTCTCACCTGAAACAAAAAAAAGGATTCTAGGTTGGAGGGTCAATGGATTTTCCCATCTAGGGTGGGTTTCCTTTTGAGAGTGGTATTAGGTTTGAGGCTCATGGGGACAAACTAATTTACAAGCTTCCTTCAAGAACATGTCAGTTTAGTGCCCCAAGGTTTCTTTATTCAGTAATGAAATGGAGCTCATCAGTGATCGAATTAGTTGTGTAAAAAAGGATTCTGAATTTATTTATGTAGTTACTATTATATGTGTTTCTTGACATATTTGTAAACTTAAACAAAGTGGCAACAGTGAAACTAATTCACTCGAGCATATTAAAACAAAGAAGGAAATTGGGAAATGTTGTTTCTAATTGAAAAGCTTTATGAATTGAACTGAAACATACATAATTACATGAAAAATAACACATACAGTAACTTTTAAGGGTAGGAGTGGTACTCACGCTGTAAGGCCACGACATGTCTCGGCATGAGCAGGCGACACCGCCGCCATCACCCCTTTGACGCCGCACCGCCCTTCCAACGGCATGTAGTCACCGTGACTCAACCAAAAAAGGGAGAAACACTACTACACAAACAAGTATCTCCTACGGATTTTTGCTATGAAAAAATTCAGTAGCAAATTTGATACGGATTAGCTACGGGTTTGATACGGATAGATGTTGCTACCATTTGCCTTCGGATAAACCATAGCAAAATGTGTTCATAGCAAATCCGTAAGAAAAGTTATAGCAAAAGTTTTAAAATAAATATACTAAAAATGATTTAATTAAATTCGTAGCAAATTCGTAGCAAATTCAAGAGATAAATATTGAAAAAAATAACTAAAAATAGTTTAGTAACATCCGTAGCAAAATCCATAGCAAGACTAAGGAATAAACATTCAAAAATTAATTGAATAATATCCGTAATAAATTTCGTAGCAAAAGTGAAAATATAAGATTTTAAATAATGATAAAAAATATCATCAAAAGAATCCATAGTAAAATCCGTAACAAAACCTAAATCTAGAAAAATAATACATGATAAATATTAATAACCATAGTAAAATCCGTAGCAAAATCCTTAGCAAAATTAAGAAAATAGATATTAAAATAGTTGAAAATAAATTAGTTAAAATTTAGGATAGTTGAAAATAAATTAATTAAAATTTATAGAGAAAGTCATATTAGAATCAAGAAATAAGTTTTTGAAAACTAAATAAGTCACACAATAAAAACCTTTATATAATTTCTCACGAAATCAAAAGATATATAACAACTCTAAATAAATAAACAGAATAGTTAATAAAAACTATAGTAAATATATAAGAAAGTGAGTTTTGATTACCTATTGACATAATTCATCAAACATAATAAAATAATATTAAATATAATCAAGTGAGATTCATCGTGACCTGTTAAAAGCTATTATAACCCTCAAGAACCAATACGATTCATTAAGGCGCAAGACTCGTTATAAGTTATTAAAAAACTTTGCACTCGTAGTTAGTCATGTATAACTGTCCAATCAGTCCTTGCTTCTTACCTAATTCCTATTACTTCAAAGCTGGCTAGCTTCAACGTTCCATCGAGTTAGCTAAATGTGAATGTACTTATGGAGAATTAATAATAAATTATTTCGGATCAATTGTGATGAATTAGGGTTAAATAGTGCAAATATTATATAGTCAACGAAGGTCAATAATGGTTAATGATAATCAGTTAGGGTAAATAGTAGTTAGTGATCAATTAGGGTCAATGTTCGTCAATAATGGTCATGATGGCATAATACAGTAACTTAGATTTGATCTCAGTTAATCATGATTAACTAATGAAAATTTAGTTATAGCGGTGTTCATCGAATCAAACCAAATTCAAGTTAATCGAGTCAATTAAATTGAACTTTTAATTTTCCAAACAACATTCGAATTCGATTTGAATTTGAAAAAGATAAGTCGATTTGAAATCGAATCTAATATGAAATTTTCAAACAGAATTCGAATTCAGTTCGTATTCGAAAGAAATTTCGATTACTCAAATCATATTTGGAAAAAGATATAATTAATCAAATAAGTTTTTTTTTATTCGAAAAATCCAATTTCAAATGATCAAAATAAAAATACAAGCGTAACACACAAATACTTCAAGTGCCTAATAAGTGCCTTATATACATATTTTTAAATTAATATATAAAATAAATAAATGTAAGTGTGTATATTTTTATTCGAAAATCATAAGACACAAATAGAATTTCAATTCGAATTCGATAATAAGACTTCGAATCAAATCAAATTGGAATTTGACAATTCGAATTGAAATTCAAATTAGTAATTTTCGACTCAAATCGAATTGAATTTCGAGGTTTTAGAATCCTATTTGAATATTATTATATGTAGTTAGTGATTCTTATGATGAAATCATGGTAAGTATGTTTAGCTAGGGGCTATTGGCCTGATTTAAAGTGAAATAAGGTTAATATGATCAATTAGAGGATATTGTGTGTCAAAATTGGTTACACATGGTCAATTAAGGCTAATTTTATTAATGATCACCAATTAGTGTCTCTTAAGGCAACTATCGTCAATATTGCCAAGGAAGATCAACGAGGATCGATTGAATATTTAGGGGTAATTAGTTGCAATCATGATTAATTAGTTCCAAATGGGTGCATATGGTATATTATGATTTAATATAAACCAATATGACTTATGATGACACTTATAACATAATATGATGTATTAGGTCAAACATAGGTGATGTAGGCCAAACTTGGTTAGTCATAATGATACATGATGAAACATGGTTAAGGTATATAATCACTAGCAGTGGTAAAATCTTAGTCAACATAGCGATTGACGGTCACGCATGAGTACATATGACCTATTAATACTCGTTATAGACTGTTATGACTTATAACTACCCCTAATGACGTATTATGACCCATTGTTACACTTATGACATAATACAACATGTTAGGTCATGCATAGTCAAGGTGGTCAAACTTGGTCAATCGATGTGATTAATATACAAACATTGTTAATGTACGTTTAATAATGATCAATCATAAACAATCAATGTAGCGACTTAAGTCAAACATGGATGTAAATGACCCGTTAAGACTCCTTATCATATATAGATCGACACGTTAATGGCGCGTTTAAAATTGAGTATAAATGGGTTTAGTTCGCTTAACCGCTTATGACATTATTAACTCATTAAAGTAACCGTCTTAAACGTGTTATCCGGTAAACATAATCGTTTTATGACAAATAATTACCGAATAATATAATATAAAAAATTCATATAAGAATAATAACCAATCATCATAATAATAAATACTATCTTGAATGAAATACAAAATAAATAATTAAATTAAAAGTAGGTGAATGTATTAATTTCAAGTTCCACCTGTGACAAAAATAAAGAGGAGTTCCAGGTGGGTTAGGAGGCTTTTTTCATCTAATGTAAGTTTTCTCTTGAGGGTAATCTCAAGTTTCGTATTTGAGTAATAGAGATGATCGGGTGAGTCAATGGCGCGTCAGTGATCCAACTAGCCGTTCAATATATATATATATATATATATATATATATATATATATATATATATATATATATATATATATATATATATATATATATATATATATATATATATATATATATATATATATATATATAATAAAAAGTATAACAAATAGGAGATCCATAAAAGAATTAATTAAAAAACCATTTAAACTAATAAATATATAATACAAATACAACAAAGAATTAATAAAAATAAATGATCGTGGATATGGCCTGAGAAAGTTTTATACCCATTTTTTTTCAATGTTGACCTCATCTTCCCTCCAAATCCGCCACTATCTACAGGTAACCAACATCCGAAAGTTCAGGAGACCGAAGCCTCGTCCCACCCTCTCTACCCTTGTTTGCAACTTGCTTCGTGTTTCTTCCTCTCTGTTGCTCTCTGCATATGTGAAGTCGTCTTACATGAAGTAGTAAGTTTATATGTTTGATTTCTTGTAAGTCATGACATGAAATTGATTGAATGAACTTTTTGTTAAGATGAATATTACGAACATGTTTTAATACTGATTGTGCTTTCAGGTTTTAGGGTTCTTGAGAGTTTAATTGAGTGAAAGATACTCCCCAATTAACCAGGTTAGGTTTTCCCATGGCTGTTTCATATATATTCATTGTTTATGATCCCCACTTGTTGAGTAAAAGATGCTAATTTTGAGTGTTAATTAGTTTCAAATTAAATATAAATTTCATGTGTTCGTAATGTGATTGTAGATTTAGGTGTTTTATTAATATTGCTTAAGATCAGTAGTGGATGCTTTCAGTAAATCTCCTGTACTCAGTTAGGGCTACTGCCTTGATCTGCTCATCTTTGCTTAACTTCAATATAGCGCTGGCAGCTAGGTGATGGCATTGCAAGTTGCCATAACAACTTGTTTAAGTATTTGATTCGCATATCTTTCTTGTTTCGCATCCTTCTTGTTTCGGTGTTATTCCATCCTTGGCAAAACAATTAGTTTGTATAATCTAACTAATTGTATAATTATATGTTAGAACGTTACTTTTTACATATGAAGCAATTTAATTGTTGAATGTTACTTTATGATTCATTACACATAATTATATGATCTGCATATTATATGTTTCTCTCCATATAGTTAACCATACTAAATCATTCTGTTTGACAGCAAATAAATTTTTAATGTTTATGTTATATTGGTTATGACTTTGAATCTATTTTATAAGGGCCTATTATAGTGGAAGAATCTACCGAGACATAGAGTTACTGGCTGGATCATATTGTTTAAAATATTGTTTAATCATTCAAAATTGAAAATTGTTTTATAAAATTTTTATTGCATAATCCCCAAACAATGATAATATTGACACTTGGTTTTTGTATATTTATTGTTAACTAGAATTTTGTAATTACTTAAACTTTTAGGGTTGACATTGACTTTATTTGGCATGGAATGGTACACCGATCGAAGTTGGATGTATAAGATGACCAATAGTGATGGATTTATTAATATGGAATATTGTGAGAACTTGAATAAGTGGTTAGACTTTGTTTATTCTAATGAATTAGTTGTAGATCGAAGGGTGACTACACGTGGTAAGATAGTACTTGACATCAAATGTCCTTGTTTAAGATGTCAAAATGCCTCCTTTAGAGATAGAGAAACTGTTCAAAAACACTTGCTTATGAAGGGTTTCATGTCTGATTACTACACATAGTGTGATCATGGTGAATCTTCCAAGTGATGGTAAGGCTTGGAAGCATTTTGACTCGGTGAATCCTAACTTTGCCTATGAGATCAGGAATGTTCGCCTTGGGTTATGCACTGACGGATTTAACCCAAATAACTCGAACTCAAACCCTTACTCATTATGGCCCGTGTTTCTTACAATCTATAACTTACCTCCATGGATGAGTTTAAAAGATTCATTTGTTAAACTATGTGTGGTTATTCCTGGACGAAAGAGCCCTGGTCAAAACTTAGATGTGTTTCTAAGGCCATTAGTAGACGAGCTAAAAGAGTTGTACGAGGAAGGCATTGAAGTTTATGATGCATATCGTAAAGAAAACTTTATGATGAGAGTTATCCTTTTGTGGACGGTTAGCGACTTTCCTGCCTACGCGATGTTATCCGGCTGGAGCACGCATGGCCACTTAGCTTGCCCATATTGTATGGGAGACACAGAATCCTTTCGGTTACATGATGGAGGCAAACCGAGTTGGTTTGATTGCCATCAGAGATTTTTACCTCTATCCCACCCATTTCGTCATGATAGAAATGGATTTAGGGCGAATAAATCCGTACCGTCATCATTAGGACCCCCACCTGAGTTGACTGGTTGGGAAATATATGAACAAGTCTTTAACATTCCAACTGTCTATGAAGGTGTAACCTATAACCCAAAGAATAAAGATTCTGAGTTTGGTAAAACCTATAATTGGGTAAAGAAAAGCATTTTTTGGGAACTTGAATATTGGCCCATGTTGTTAATTCGACACAACCTTGATGTAATGCACATTGAGAAAAATGTTTTTGAGAATCTATTTCACACAATCATGGATACCCCAAAAACAAAAGATAATATCAAGGCAAGACTGGATGTGGAGCAACTTTGCAATCGACCATTGTTGCATACTTGGGTGGGAAACAATAATAAACGTATGAAACCAAAAGCATCATACACTTTAAGCAAGATGCAAGTAAATGATGTATGTAAATGGTTGAAAACTGTAAAATTCCCCGATGGGTATGCTTCGAATATAGGTGGGTGTGTAAACGTTACAGATGGTACTTTTTACAACTTTAAAAGTCATGAATGTCATGTGTTTATGAAACGGTTGTTGCCTATTGTATTAAGAGGCATGCTACCAAAACAAATATCAGAACCAATAATAGAGTTGTGCACATTTTTCCGTATAATATGTTCAAAGGTTTTACACATCGAGGATTTACAAAAACTGGAAGAAAGTGTAGTTGTGACCATTTGTAAGTTAGAAAAGATTTTTCCACCTGGTTTTTTTGACTCAATGGAACACCTTGTTATTCACTTGACAAATGAAGCTATTCTTGGGGGACCGGTGCAATTCAGATGGATGTATCCATATGAGAGGTACTCTTTTTGACTAAACAAAATATTCATTTGCATGCTAAATGTTATATAATTGCTAACATTTTTTTCTTCAACTTTAAAGGAAGTTAGGTCAATTGAAAAGAACGATTCGAAATAGAGCAAGGGTTGAAGGTTCTATTGTTGAATCATATCTCGTAGATGAACTTTCTAACTATTGCTCCTTGTATTTTGAGCCAACAGTTAAGACACGATTGAATGTGGAGCCTCGCAATTTTGCCCCTAGTATACCATGTTCTTTGAGTACTGATTCTCGGTTAAGTATATTCAAACACCCATCTCGAAGATTATTTAATAAAAGTGGAAAAAACATAGTTCTTAGTGATGAAGACAAACACAAGGTTCATACTTATATATTGCTAAATTTTCAAGAGCTTCATGAAACCATTATGTCCTTTGATGAATATTTGAGAGATTCATTCCCGAATTATGACCAAGCAACACTTGATAAAAAGAAAAACAGTTCTTTTGCTAAATGGTTGCAACTTCATGTAAGCATAACACTTAAACAAACTTATATTATATATAATAAATTTATATTTTTGTAAATATGTTAACATAAATATATTAATGTAGGTCATCAATGACCCTCAAAAAATACATTTGAGGGATATAGCACAAGGGCCCTTCACTTATGTTCAATCACACAAGGGCTATCTGCTTATGGTTACAAGTTTCACACACAAACCGCTTACCAAGGGCGGGTCACCCAAAATAGTGGTGTGTGTGTGAAAGGGGCTTCTTATAACGAAAATGAAAGTGACTACTATGGATTGCTGGATGAAATCCTAGAGGTGGAATATCATAGTAACTTAGGAAGTTGTGTTGCTGTTATGTTCAAATGCACTTGGTTTGATCCTGTGAACGGTGTAAGGGTGGACCAAAAGACTAATATGGTTGATGTTAAACCCAAGGCAATAGGATGTGTTGACGACCCGTTTATCCTAGCATCTTAAGCGCAACAAGTGTATTATACACCATATCCTTCAAAAGAAAAAGGATTGAAAGACTGGTGGGTTGTTTGTAAAACAATACCGACGGGGGTTTATGAACTAGCTGAAGATGCTAATGAAGTAGGTGATGAAGATAATGAAGATTATGAGCATGTCTTTCAAGATAATGAAAGGTTAGTATGTACATCAAGTGCACTTGATGATGATTTGCTCCCTGTTACTCATGTACAAGAAGAGATAATCGAAGAAGTCAACGATATAAATGGTGATGATGATGATGATGGTGTAGAAGTTGAGTTTAAAGACACTGATTTTGATGATGACGATGTAGAAGAATATGAAGATTCGGATTCATATTAGTTGGTTAGTTGTTAGTAATATTTATAAGCCAAAATATAATGATTAATGCTTTTTATCATTTTTTATATAATGGTTCTTGTTTATATAATGTTTTTTACTAATTTCTATATATTAGAGTTGTTATGAATATTAATAACTTTATTTTTTTTTAGAAATTATGGCACGTGGTTCAACAGGAAGTGACAGAGGTCGAGGTGGCGGTCGAGGTACTGGTCAATGTAGTATGGGAAACAATGGAATAACTATGGAGGCATATGAGTCTCTCCATGAGCGTAGAGACAACGATGAGGAGCCGATCACTACTACTAGGCGACGGGGATCGGTAGTCCCAGACCCAGTACCTGCACGAGAAAATCCTGTTCAAATTTGGGTTGAACATGGCGAGTAAGTATTTATTTGTTGATTTTATTTTTTACATGTAAATAAAAAAAATTGTTCTTGATAGTGCTTTAATTTTTTTCATCTTGTAGATTTAATATCCATGATAAGGTTTCCTGAACCATTGGTTCCATATTACAGTCTATGTGGTCGGGTCCTTGGCTAGGATGGAAAGATGTTCCTTCCTATCATCGAGAACGTTTGTTTGAGCGTTTTGAGGTGTTTACTTATATTTATATATAACAATGCTGATAACGTGATAAAGAATACATACATAATTAATAAATGGTTTTTTACTTACAGAAATACTATCAATGGGAGGATGAGTGGAAGCCTTTACTCCGATCTTGCTGGGAAAAATACATAAAGGGAAAGTTTCCTGATTTGTTGAAGAGGGCTCGTAATAAAGCCAAGGACCTTGCGATCAAAGAGGGTATAGAAATTGGGAATGATTTGAGTGTCATTCTTCCACTTAAGCCAATCTGGATTAGTCAAGAGGCTTGGACAACACTAGTTGAGGTATGGAATAGCGATTCATGGAAATCCAAATCTTCTATAAACAGTGTAAACAGAAAGAAAGCAACAGGTGGTAGACATACGCTCGGGTCAAAAAGCTTTGTCACGGTCAGAAAAAAATTGGTAAGAATGTCAAGTTGTCATATTTTGATACATAATATTTCACTTCTCACGCTCTTGAATGATGCAAAATACACACTAAAAATGACTCCTTTTTCGTTCAAAGTGTATCCTTTTGGTAAAAAAAATAAGCCTAAAACTTAATAAATATATAAGACACTTTTGTCTTTTTATTTCTTATTAGTACTTAGTTTTCCCGTCATGGTGTTATATATGTTATTACTTTTCTGTTTATCTTGATAAATTCATATACTATATATTGTTCAATCATTTTTCTTGATATGGTTAATGTTCTATATATGTTTCTTTAATGATAATAGTTTTCATCTAATTTGAATATGAATTATTTAGGATAAGACATTAAAACGACGTGCTACGCTTGATGAATTCTGGATGCAAACCCATCCAAAGAAAGGGTCGAGACCCCTAGACAGATTAACGGGTAGTGAGTCTATAGGAGATGATTTGAGAGAAGCCGATGATGTGGAAGAGAACATTCATGAGCATAACGTGAATTGGGTTGATTCGAGGGCCGGTGAAACTATAGTAAGTCTCCTTTACTTTGTAATTATATTTTTTACTAAAGTATAAAATTTTAGAATAATGTGTCGTGTTTTTTTAAATCCACCGTATAAAAGGATAAATAGTGCATGTTTTCATATACAAACATGGTATTGTTGCTTTTACAAAGACAAGGTTGTAAAATCAAGTTATAGTATCATTTTGAATCGGATTTCTAGCTTGTAATATAATATGGTTAAAACTTTAGGTTATATTGCTTTTTTAACCATATTATGTTAACCCGCATGTACTATTGTATCTAAAACTTAGTGGAACTTTTGAAGCCAATGCACTTTCTTTAATTGTTTTGTTCTAGAGTGATGAACACATTCTATGATTTTCAAGCATGTGTAAGTGTGTATTTTGTATTATTTCCTAACATGTAAACTTTAAACACTTATAGTTATTTATATATGCAAACTATAGAATGTTAACGCATTAATTTTTTCTTATTTCAGAATAAATATAAGGAGTGTGTTGTTGAAAGGTATGGAGAGGATGATACCTTACACCCTAAACTTGATATGGAATTATGGTCACAAACTAGCGTGGGAAATAAAAAAGGTAGATTGTATGGGACTGGCAACACTTGTGACCCGTATGTGGTGCTGACCGGCACACCATCAATGCCTAGTAGTGATCCACCTGGGAGAAGTGATGAGGTTTGTATTCTCTTTTAGTGATAGAAATTCGATGTATTTTAATAATGAAAAAAGTATATTTATTGTGATATCAATAATTCATCGTAGTAGAAGGTTTGTATTTACACATATTAAATTGTTGTATGGAAAGATGATTGTTTGCATGAATTAGTAACAACTAGAGGTGACAATCCTAACCTATTTGTTTTTAGTTGGGTTGATCTGGACATTATTTACATGGATATGGATAGACTTGGCAAAACAAAGTCACTCATTATGTTTTGAGTCATTATGGGTCTAATTCTAACAACTTAGGTTAGTTTGGGCAAAGTACTTTTTTATTTGATATTAATTGGTCAAGATGGGTAATAGAAAATATAAAAATAGGTCAAGATGAATCATCCTAGCATAAACACACAGTTTACTTGAATGAAGTGCTTAGCTTTATTTGTTTGTAGTTTGTTAAAAACAAGAGTTCTTAATGTATTTGGTATTAATGTGTTATGAGTGTGATGTGCTAATTTATTTATTATA
This sequence comes from Flaveria sonorensis, assembly GCA_025506505.1. NCBI lineage: Eukaryota > Viridiplantae > Streptophyta > Magnoliopsida > Asterales > Asteraceae > Flaveria > Flaveria sonorensis. The sequence continues at coordinate 5,555,421 of CM046429.1, forward strand.
GGTGCAAAGGTTGAAAGAACAAGTAGCGGAGTTAGAACGTGATAAAGCAGAGAAGAACGCTATGATGGAGAAAATTGAAGAAAATGCAAGGCTATATGCTTAAATGAGTGAGAAACTTCGAATGCTATCACAAAACCTACCACAAAACATTCAATCAAGTTAAGGAAGGAGTTTATGCTAGTAACCACTATGATTTCTACATTAATGTTTTTGGATGATTTGGATATTTTATACTATTTGGTTTGGATTAACTGTGATGTTTTTAGATGTTTAATTTATTGCAATTGGATGCTTTATGCTTTTTGGTTTTGGTTAACCTTTAATTACAATTGTATATATTATAAAAGTTATGGTATATATCATTTACAGAAAAAGGTTCAATAACATTATAAAAAGTAAATCTTTTGAAAATTTTAGACCAAATTCGTAGCTAAATCCGTAGCAATAATTTTATAAAATCCGTAGCAAAAATTGCAAACCCATAGCAAGATTGGTAGCAAAATTATAACAAAACTCATAGCAAAAATCGTAGCCAATTCCATAGTCAAAATGTAGCAAATCTATAGTTAAATTTCATAGCAAATATTTGTAGCAAAATCTTAGATAAAACATCCATAGCAAAACCGTGGCTAAAATCCATAACTAAACCGTAGCAAAATTTTCCGTAGCAAAAATTTCATAGCTAAAATCAAACAAAACTCCGTAGCAAACTCCAGAGCAAATATTCGTAGCCAAATGTGTAACTAAATTAGCAACACGCCAATTTTTATAGCTAAACCCGTTGAAAATATTGGTCCGTAGCAAAAATCCGTAGCAAGACAAATTAGCGACGAAAGTATCATCTACAAACTGTAGCAAACACTCGTTTTGCAATGGATTCGTTACGGATTTGACCGTAGCAAATACATTTTTCTATAGTAGTGAAACCTAATATGAAGTGGAATGATGGTGTGGGACTTGAGAATGCTAACAGGCTTTACTAGTTAGTATTATTTGATATGATTACTTTCTTCGATATGATTAAGGTTCGTTGAGATTATGAAGATCATTGATTAGTTATTCATTTATCAGTTAATTCTGTATGGGATAAGCAGTTTTAATGGTTTTATTGTTTAAAAAAAAAGGTTATGGCATGTCATGGCATGAGTGTACAGTGTACCCTCTAAATTTTGGAAAAATTATCAATATAGCCATTTGACCAATGTTTTTTTTAAAAAATAACTGTTGACTAAAACATTTTCAAATATAGCCATTGTATCGCACACGTGGTATTTTTTAAAATAAAAACATTTTTATACCGGAGATACGCCGGAGATACAACTCCCACATGGTATCGTCGGGACAATTTTTTTTATTTATTGTCGGAGATACGCCGAAGATACACCACTTGTTCCGTATCTCCCGGAATTTTTTATAAAAATAAAAATACGAATTTTGAATTTCTTTTAAAACAATTCATTAAGCAAATACCAATTTTTTAAATCATAAAAAAACTTATCTTTCATAATGTAAATATAGCTATAAATATTATAAATTCATCACCCCATTCACTCATATATCATTCACGATCTAATACCATTCTTTATTTTTTTACTCATACATCATGGATAAACAACAATATCATTATCGATCGTGTACTAAACCATCAAGTTGGGTTATGGAAAAATGGAGGGATCCAAAGAATTAATTTGAATCTTTAAAATGTGCAGACAAATAACTTACCGAAGATTTTTCTTTCAATTAATATACATGTAATAATTTTTTTATATATTTTTATATATTTGTACTAGTTTTTTTATTTTTTTAATATTTTAAAAAATGGGCGATACACGAGAGATGGCGTATCTCTGGCCGGAGATACACAAATTTTATATTATATTTTTTTTGGGCGATGCACGAGAGACGGTGTATCTCTGACTGGCGATATGTAATTTTTTTTTTTGAGCAATACCCTAGTGATACCACATATATTTGTATCGCTGGAGCCATAAAGCTGGCGATACCACAGGCATTGGTATCGCTAGCTAGAGATATTCGAACACTTGTCATAATCTGGTTCGTTAAATATTTTGAATTTTTTTAAAGTCAATGACTATTATTGTAAATTTAATTGGTCAAATGATTAATTTGAAAATTTTTCTTTAAATTTTATGATGTGATATGATGTGACATGGATTGATTTATGATATGATGTGGTGTGACATGAATTCAAGTTATTTTTTTATTGATTGATTCATGATGTAATGAGTGTACCCTTCATCTTAAATATAAAAAAAGTAACATCCCACTATTACCACTCTCAAAACACTAAACTAAGAAAATAGAAACATGCATAAACAGATAAAGGACAATAAAAAGTACATAGGCCACATAGGATTCCACGTCACTAACTCTTCCCATGCATACCCAGATAAACCAAAGGTGATGGTGATTAGTAGTGCGGTCCTAAGGATTTTAGTATCCTAGGATTAAACAAATGAAAACTGAAACATTTGTTATTGAATCAAATCAATCAGTTTGTTATTGAATCAAATCAATCAGTTTTCAATCTCTTCTTGTAACGTTTGTTACCTATAAATTAGCTTAGTTTGTTATGTCGTACACATCTATATATTGTAACATTTGTTATTGAATCAAATCAATCAGTTTTCAATCTCTTCTTGTAACGTTTGTTAGCTATAAATTAGCTTAGTTTGTTATGTCGTACACATCTATATATTGTAACGTTTGTTATTGAATCAAATCAATCAGTTTTCATACTTTCATATGGTATCAGAACGATTCTGATCCATTCCCCTCTCACCATTCTCAATCTCTTCTTCTTCTTGCCAATACCCGATCTGTTCTTCCTGCTTCATCATGGCCGATGCTGACAATTCCACACGTGTTATCACTGCAATAACACAGCAAACAATCTTACCCTGGTTACCTTTCCTGCAAATCTGAAACTGACTTCCACAAACTATCTCGGCTGGAAAATGCAGGTCGAAGCTTTATTACATGGGCTAGATTTGTACAAGTTTAATGATGGAACTCATCCACCTCCTTCTCCCTCCAAGGCTGTTGATGGTACTGATGTTCCTCACAAAGATTTTCCTGCTTGGTATCGCCATTACAGGCTGTTGTTTCGGAGCAATTGTGGGTAGTCTATCACCCTCAATCATTCCTCTAGTCACTAATGCCTCATCATCCTTGGAAGCTTGGAAAATTCTTTCCAACACTTATGCTTCACCATCTAGAGGCCACATCAAGCAACTTCAACATCGACTTAAGCAATGTTCCAAGAAGCCGAATCAAAGTATTACCGACTACATGCAGGAGATCAAAACCTTAGTCGATGAATTAGCCATTCTTGGAAAGAAACTTGATGATGAGGATATCACTGACAGCGTACTAGTCGGTCTGGATCAAAACCTATACAAACCGATTCTTGATGGTGTGTGTGCTCGTGACACACCCATTACTTTTAATGAACTTCATGAAAAGCTGATTAAACATGAACTTTCATTGAATCAGCTAACCAATGCCAACTCTATGCACCAACCGGCTACTGCTTTTGTTGCCCAAAATCGCCAATCAAGGCCCTGGAATGTCAAACAGCAGCCCAAACACAACAACCAAGGATCCGGCCTGCTTCCTACACCGATGCCCTCAGGTTTGACTCAAACAGGCTCAAGACCTTTCCTTGGAAAGTGTTAATGGTGTCACGTTCGTGGCTATTTGTTTAACAAACTGCACTGTCTTTAAGAAGGTATACCCTAATATCACTATACCTTCTTATTCTAGAAACACTTTTATGCAAAGTCCATAGGTGCACTCCATGGTCGATTGGCTTTTCGAAAGTGGTGCTTCTCACCATGTGACCAATGATTTGAACAACTTGTCTCTACATGCACCGTTTGATGGAAACGATGAGCTCGTGATTGGCGATGGTACTTGCTTAACTATTTCTCACATTGGTTCGGTTATAATCCACACACCTAATACCCCTCTCATATTAAACAATGTTCTTTATGTTCCTTCTTTATCATAAAATATCATTTCCGTCTCTCAATTATGTCATGACAACAAATTTCTAATACAATTATTTTCTTGTACTTTTCTCATTAAGGACCTACAAACAAATCGTGTGCTTCTTAAGGGAATGGCAAGCAAGGGAGTATATGAGCTTCGATCCCGACTCATATCTTCAACCAAACCTACCGTGCTTTCATTACAACGGATTGCATCAATAACTTGGCATCATAGACTTGGTCATCCCCATAACAAAGTTTCACATGTTTTATCTTCTTTTCTTAGATCTAGTGCAAATTTGGATTTTGTTCATTGTAATTCTTGCAAAGTAAATAAAACCCATAAATTGCCATTCCATTTTTCCACTCTCACTTTAACTTCCCTATTAGATATGATGTTTGGTCCTCACCAATTCATTCTATTGATGCATATAAGTACTATATTATCTTTGTCGATCACTTTACTAAGTATATATGGTTATATCCACTTAAACAAAAATCTGATTCTCTTATCATATTTATTTGTTTTCAAAAACTTGTGGAGAACTACTTCAAAACATCCATTAAGCAATTCTTTTCCGATAATGGTGGAGAATAAATAAAATTAACTCCACATCTCAACTCTTGTGGAATTACTCACTTGACCTCTCCTCCTCATACACCCGAGCATAATGGATATGCTAAAAGACGTCACAGACATCTACTTGAAACTGGCTTAACCTTACTTTCCCATGCCAAACTTTCGACCACATATTGGACCTTTGCTATAACCACTACAGCCTACTTAATTAAGTGGCTTCTAACTTCCACCCTAAACAACAAATCCCCTTATCATTGCTTATTTAATAAAGCACCAAACTATGAAAAAATACAAAGTTTCGGATGTCTTTGCTACCCTTAGCTAAGGCCATACTCTTCAAACAAGCTTGACCCTCATTCCAAACCTTGTATCTTTGTTGGATACTCCTCATCTCAAAGCGCCTATTATACATTAGATCCCACCACCAATCATATTTACACCACTCGGCACATAACCTTTGTTGAAACCATTTTTCCATTTGAAACTCTCACAAATACTTTAACTCCTTCTACACCCATCTCTGATTGGGTCTCTACTGCCCCTCTCATCATCTCCTTTCCTATTAACCAACAACCTCAACCCCCTGTTGTTCCAGTCCCGCAACCTGTTGCTTCCCAAACGTCACCAGCAGCCCTGCCTACTGTTGTCTCAAGCCCACAACCTATTGCCCTCGAAACAGCACCCACCAACTCCTCCTCTATTCCTCACCCTCACCGCATACACCCCCTTCTACACCTTCCCCTTCCCCCTGCCACTCCTTCTACCACTCATCTCAAAACATACAGCTGTCATCCTAAACCTACCACTACAACTACTCCCTCCTCTCCAAATTACAATCTCGACCCCCTACTCGTGCAAGGCCTAACCCAAAGCTCAACTCCAAATAACACAACAATGACTTTCTCCTCTATACCGCTTCCGCTACACCCCTTGTTGAACCACATACCACTGCACAATCTCTTAAAAACCCCTTATGGCATAAAGCCATAAGTGAGGAATATGAGGCCTTACAACGAAACCATACCTGGATTCTTGTTCCCCTCACCTCGGCTCAAAATGTAGTGGGGTGTCGTTGGGTTTATCGTGTAGAATATAGCCCAAACGGTACTATCGAGCGCCTTAAGGTATACCTTGTAGCCAAAGGCTTCACCCAACGACCTGGCATCGATTATGTAGAAACCTTTATCCCCTTTGTCAAGCCGGCTACTCTTCGTCTCATTCTCTCACTAGTCGTATCTTATAATTGGTCATTATGCCAATTGGATATCAACAATGCTTTCTTACAAGGTACTCTCCATGAAGACGTTTACATGGCCCAATCTCCCGGCTTCATAAGCTCCTCACACCCTTCTCATGTTTGTAAACTTAACAAGGCCATCTATGGTCTTAAACAAGCTTCGCTAGCCTAGTACACTAAACTCAAAAACTACCTTCTCTCTCAAAATTTCAAAGCTACTATCTTCGATCCCTCCCTTTTTATTCACACTGCACCCTCTTATCCAATCTTTCTTCTCGTCTACGTTGAAGATATCATCATCACTGGACCTTCGGCTGCTACCCTTCAAACCTTCGTAACTTCTCTCGCTACAAAATTCTCTCTTAAAGATCTTGGCTCCCTATCTTACTTCCTTAGTGTCAAGGTTCTTCCTCATTCTCAAGGTCTTCTTCTCTCTCAAACAAAATATACCTTGGATATTCTTAACCGAACGAATTTGATTAATTCAAAGCCCGTATCTACGCCAATCACATGCTCGGAAGTTTTAACATCCTATGGTGGCACTCCTTTTACCATTTCCCACTGAATACCGAGCCATTGTTGGAGCCCTCTAGTATTTATCAATTACCAGACCAAATGTCGCGTTCGCAGTGAATAAACTCTCACAATTCATTCATGCTCCTACTACCACCCATTGGACAGCCCTAAAACGGGTTTTACGTTACTTACATGGTTTGTTACTCAGACGTCACTCTCCATTACACCTTCATGCCTTTACAGATGCTGATTGGGTAGGTGACAAAGAAAACTGGCGCAGTACCACAGGTTATATTGTCTATCTAGGCTGCGATCATATTTCTTGGAGTTCTAAACATCAATCCACATCAGCCCGGTCTTCAACTGAGGCGGAATTTAGAGCTGTTGCTTCCGCTAACACTGAAGCACAATGGCTCACCTCTTTATTAACTGAACTAGGTTTCAAGTCTAAGATTATTCCTACAATTTATTATGATAATTTAAATGCAACTCATTATTCAACAAACCCAGTTTTTTATTACCGAATGAAACATTTAGCATTGGATTTTCATTTTGTCTGGGAACAAGCTCAAGCAGGCAAACTACGAGTAACACATATCCAAGGAGATGACAGCTTGCAGATGCTTTAACAAAACCCCTACATTAGCCTCGATTTCATTTACTTGTTCCCAAGATCGGACTTACTTCACGACCGTCCATCTTGCGGGGGAATATTAAAGATATCACATGAGGATATATCATATTTTACTTATAGATTTATGTTGTATGTTGAATTATTCTTATCTCCTAGTTGTTAGCTATAGATTAGCTTAGTTAGTTATGTTGTACTCATCTATATATTGTAAACATTTGTTATTGAATCAAATCAATCAGTTTTCATACTTTCATAACATATACATGTAAAAAATGAGTGCCGTCAAACTCATTAACTAGTCTGCATCCCACCACCCCTAGCGATCTACAAAGAAACCGGTTCGGAAAAAAGCCGGTCGAAAAAACCGGACCGGTTAAAAAATACGATTTGAGCCAAACCGGTTCCTAGCCCGATCCAAATTGCTGGTTTATACTGATTTTGTAGCCCCACACCCAAAACCGGTTGAAATTTTAAAAAAATTTAAAAAACTGATTATACCGGTTTCAAAACCTATCCAACTCGGTTTGAAAGGTTCGAGTATACAGTGAGCCAAATTGATTTGTAACCCGAATTATTTGACCACATGACAAAAGAATTTGTTTGGGTCGGTTTAAAACCTGAACCAGTTTGAGGAAATAAAACCGGTTTGTACACCTCCAACCACCCTAGTGTTATAAAAAATAAGTGTTAGGCTATACAACGTTACTCACACTATACTAAGACCTCTAAATCGAACCGATCTCTTATAAAACATCTAAGAATCCTAATGTCAGGCCATCTATACGATAGATTTTTATATATACAAACTATAAATCATAGTTTATCTCAGTGGCGGAGCTTGAAGAAAAGTATAGGGGGCGGGGGGCGGAAGTCACGGCCACGGGGCCAATTTTTTTTTTGGTATCGCTACGTTTGAGGTTATATTTTTGTCTAATCGGGTCGGCGATTCGATTCGGGTCAGATCAAACAATAAAAACTATAAATAGCTAATATATATTTTTCATTCAAAGGACCAGTCTTACATATAAAATTAAAATGGTATTTAATGATAATGCTAGACGAGTATCTTAAAGAAGAATTACAACTCAGCCCGATAACCTTTAAGTTCTTTGAAATCATCTATTATGCATTCCGAATCAAAGTTTTCAGCTATTTCTTTTTCTATGTAAATCACCAAACTATTCGCGAGATACTCATCTGACATTTTATTACGAAGGTGATTCTTGAATATTTTCATTGCTGAAAATCCCCTTTCTGTTATTGCAGTAGAAACTGGATGTGTCAAGACTAGCCGAATCACTCTATCAACCAAATAATACAACCAAATAATACGTCTAATGTTTCTTAGTTTCCACAAGAGTTTTGCATAGATCAGAAATAGTCGAAACACCACTTAACTTGATAATCTCTGTCTTTTCAACGTTAAAAATCTACAATTGATATCCTAACCGAATCCTCTCCTGGTCCGTAAAATCTTCAGGATAATACTTCTCAACAAGAAGACAAATCTGATCAACATCAATCTTTTTTTATAATAAAGTTGAAGAAAGAGATAACAACTCCATTGCACGCTTATTGAATCTACTGTTTCACTCATGTAACTGCTTATCCATGGTGGGTGTAAATAGATCTACTCGGTAATAATGTTCAAATGTAACATGAAGATCTTTTTTACGAGGTCGATACCGAGTAGAAGTATATGGAGCGTTCATATCCGGCATTTCTATTTGATGTTTTTCACAAAAAAAAGGTAACTTGTGCAAGGAAAGAATCGCATCTATTGTTTCTGAAATCATCTAAACTAATCTTTGTTGATAAAACTAACTCCATAGCATTAAGAATATCTTGGGATTTCTTTTGTAAAGCTTGAGAAAGTGTGTCACTTCTTCCTATTATTTCTTTTATCAAGTGAAGAATAAAAACAAACTCAAATGATTGCATGTGACTGTAAGTTGCATCAGCATCTCCACATTGAGAAAAAGTAGTATGAGATAAGTCTTCAATTATTTCACAAAGAACAACACAAGTGACATCAAACATCTTAAGTAAACTACAAACAGAGTTAAAATAAGAACCCCAACGTGTATCACCGGGTCTTTTTAAAGTCCCAACTTGATTTAGTCCTCTTCCCGAATTGATTTCACCCAATTCCAATAAATTCTTAACCTCATCTGCCTTTGCCTTTTGTAACTCATCATGACGCTTACTAGAAGCACAAACCACATTAATAATAAAAACTAAGTTTGTAAAAAACTGATATACTGGAATAACTTCCCTTGAAGCATAAACTAAGGTAAGTTGTAACCTGTGAGCAAAAAACAAAAGCATAATAAGCATTAAAGTATCTAGTCAAACCGAAGAAAAGAATAGAGAAATAAATAAGTAATTAACCTATGAGCAAAGCAGTAAACATAATATGCATAAGGACAATCCTTAAGAACAAGTGCTTGTAATCCATTCCATTCTCCTCTCATATTGCTAGCACCATCATAACCTTGACCGCGGATTTTACTAACATCAAACTAATACTGTAAAAGTTGTTTCCACATACTTGTTTTCAAGGTTGATGATAAAGTATCCCTAACATGTACCAAGTCCAAGAACCTTTCTCGTATGATCCCTTTTGCATCAACAAATCTCAAAACTATGGCCATTAGCTCTTTTTTTGACTCATCTCGCGACTCATCAACCATGACACAAAAGTATGAATCCCCCACTTCATTACGAATATGCTTTCGCACTTTATTTGCAATAATACTAAGAATTTTTTTTTGAATGTCTCTAGAAGTATAATTTGAATTATAAGGAGCGTTTCCTAATATAACCTTTGCAATCACATCATTATAAGAAGCTAGAAGTTGTAGTAATTCAAGAAAATTACCCTGATTCTTTGAAAGAGAAGATTCATCATGTCCTCGTAAAGCACAAGCTTGGAATGTCAACCACTTCACTACATCAACCGAAGCTTTCAATCGTAAACAATTCTTCAATATTAGATCTTCACTTTGTTTCGCAAAGACATTCCCAATGTGTGTTGATTGGTTCAACAAATTTTCAATGTATGCTACAGCATCTCTTTGTTAAGAAGAACTAATATGGTTCAAGTGTGCATAATTTTTTCCATCATTAACTTTTTTTCCAATTATCAAATCCTTTAACTTTATATGCATCATAACCATTGCATACATTTGGTTTATCATTAAACAAATAACAAAGAAGATAATATGAAGCATTTGTTGTTGGAGAATACTCTAACCAACTAGGAAAAATCTTGAACCAAGAGTATTGAAATCTACGATTCTTTCGATCTTTAGGATACTCTTCAAGATGAATTTGGAAAGGTCCCAAATTCAAATAAGCTCGTCTTACTTGTTCTCTCAAACTAACTGGATAATCCACAATTGTCTTCGTTTAGCTGGGTCTCTTTCAAGATTATTAAGATCAACTTGGTTAGCATTTGATTCTTTTGATAAAGGAACTTCAGAAGCATGATGCTCTTGTTGATTTTCATGTTTTTCCGACTCACTAGTTGAGGTTTTTTAATGTTTCTCATGATTTGCATCATCAATTTTTCCACCAACAACCTTTCTTTTGAAAAAAGAATCAATAGTTTTCCCTTTTCTCATGATATATCAATCTAAATTCAATATAAACTCAACAATTAGTCAAACATTTAATTGTCCAAAACTCCTAAAATCAAACTTTAATCATACATAAATCATAAAAACTATACCAATAAAAAAACCCCTAGACCTCAAATTCCCAATTCAAAACCCTAGATGGTTACATTCAATCAATTTATAAGTTAAAACAAAACTAAAACAATTAAAACTTACATTCAATCAGCAGCAGCAGCAACCTGCAACTCAATCGGAGCAGTCGAACTGTCAAAGCAGGCAGTCAGGCACGCAGCGAGCCCCAATAGCAGCAGGAAAGCGACCAGCTCACCAGCAGCAGCAATCAAAGCAGCCAAGCAGCGCTGCAGCGTCCAACGAGCCCCAGCGGCCAGCAACAGTCGACTTGAAGCAGGCAAGCAGCGTCTAGCGAGCCCCGCTGCCCCAGCTCTATTCAATTGTTGGATTGTTGGTGTTTTTTTTTGTTTTGTTTATTTGTTGGACTAATGTGTGTTGGGCTTTTGTCAATTGCAGCCATAAGCCTATTTTTAAATAAATTAAGCGCAATTAATTAAATATATAAAACTTTCTTATTATTTTTTAAAATTTTAGTAGATGTAAATTTTTATATTTTTATGGCATTTGTATATTTTTCTAACATTGGGGGTAAATATAATATATGTGAATTTTTTAAAAGGGTGCGAATTCACTGTATAAGAATTTTTTTTACTTACCCTCCTCGCCACCGGTTTATGTTGTATACTTTCCACTGTTACCAAGTGTCAACGACCACCAACTTACGTACGAACTCTCAAGTTTCAGTCTTTCAGATCGTGATGAGTGGAGAAGATAAAGTGGTTTGTGTTACAGGGGCTTCAGGGTTCATAGCTTCATGGCTCGTTAAGCTCTTACTTGATCGTAACTACACCGTTCATGCTACTGTTCGATCCATCGGTTAGTTTCTTCATCTTTCTAATTTTGAATTTCAATCTCCTAATTGACTCAAATTGTTGGTCTGCAAGCTGTTAAATGACCCATTTCTTGATTTTCTTTTTAATCGTGTTGATGGATATTCTTGTTCAGAGTGTTGATTTCGCACCTAATTTGATTTTTAGGTCAAATCGATTGATTCCCTAATTGGAATCGATGTGGGTTGCTTGGATTTGTTGTATAGGTTATGATTAACTGCAGTGAAGTTTGTAGAAAATATGTTGTTTTACTTTTACACGTGGTGGATTATGGTGCTGAATTTTCTGTTCAAGAACAGTGTTAGACTTGAAAGCAACAACTTTGACCTCAGAAGTCAAGATTGAGCTCTTCGGTTTTCTAGTGTTTTAGGATGATAAAAGAGGGTGCTTTACAAAGCTCCTGTTTTGTGTAAGGGCCGGATTGCTTCACGATATGATATATGCGGTCTTACTTTACGTTTGGTGCAGGAGTTTGTTTTCTATGGCTTGAAGTCGTGAGCTCAACGGCACTAAGCAATAACCTTACTAGTTGTTTCTGTTGGAGTAATTGATATCAAAGTAATAATCACACGAACACACGGGAATTTTTGTGGAAGGGACAACTCCCATGACGTCCTTTTCTTTTATAATGAAAGCAAGAAAACGATTACAAAACTTGACTTCTCATTCTTAAGAGATTGTAGAAGACTCAACCCTTTATTTATAATGACTCAATTCTATTTAGATAAAACTACCAACTTATCTTGTATTCAAATAAAGAGATAAACCAAATAACAAATATGCAGACTCAAATTTCAAATTAAATTCTATCTTTTTCTTTTGTTGATGGGCTACTGGATCTTTTCCAACATGCTTGAGCCCAACAAGGGTTAATACTCATAGTTTCAAGATCCGCCCTCAAATGCCTACTGATGGTGATTTCATTGTAATATGTTGCAGATGATCCGAAAAAGACTGAGCATCTTCTTGCTCTTGATGGAGCTAGGGAAAGGCTATCTCTATTTGAAGCTAACTTGACTGTAGAAGGGTCTTTTGATTCTGCAGTTAATGGCTGTGTTTGTGTTTTTCACACAGCATCACCTGTCATGCTTTCAGTTGATGACCCACAGGTCAACTCCTAGTTCTTTTTCTCTTAATTTTCCAAAGTTGGTATAACTTATTGAATTATATGCAAAAAGATAAGTTTTTTTCTTCTTATTTTAATCTCCATTAGGCACAATTGGTAGATCCTGCAGTTAATGGGACACTTAATGTTCTTAACTCAGCTGCAAAAGTTCAATCTGTCAAAAGAGTGGTCTTGACTTCTTCCATGGCTGCAGTTATGTATGGTGAAAGGGTTCTAGAGTCTGGTGTTATGGTGGATGAAACCTGGTTTTCAGACCCGTTAGTTTGCGAGCAAAAACAGGTATAATTTCATTTCTCAAATCGGCTACAAAACATTGTAACTAATCAAAGATTTTGTATATTTCAGTTGTGGTATCCTCTTTCGAAGACCATGGCTGAGGATGCAGCTGTTAAGTTTGCAAAAGAGAATGGTTTGGAGTTGGTGGCTATAAATCCTGGATATGTGATCGGTCCCGTCTTACAGCCAACTCTCAACCTTACTTCTGAGGGAATTATGACCTTGATAAAGAACGGTAATTGTTGATTATGACTAATGTTCACATGCATGAGTTAAGTTTCGTGTTGTGTAAGTGGTTGCATTTTATATGTTCAGGAAAAGAAGTGTTTTTGGATGGAATTTATAGACTTGTTGATGTGAGAGATGTTGCTACTGCACATATTTTAGCTTTTGAGAACCCAGAAGCCAATGGTAGATATTGCATTGTTGGCAAAGTGGTTCGATCTCTAGAGATCATGAAGATTGTAAATAACTTATACCCGAGTCTCAGCCATTCTGCAAGGTAACACACAGACAACATGATCCACATAGACAGCATGATGACATGATCCACATATACAGCATGATGACATGATCCACATATCCGATTTGATCATAGAACATAAACATTAGAATATTAGATTGATATTCAGGCTATTTGACCAATTTATTAGTGTTCTTGGGAAACTAGATTGTCTTGTTTGAGGTGGCAATATGCAACTCAAAGTACTTAAATGTTGGCAGGTATAAAGATGGGGATCACGTTGACCCTGTGCCTTACAATGTATCAAGGGCAAAGGTCGAAAGTCTAGGTGTTAATTTTACTCCAATGGAGGTAAGCATCAAGGATACCATTGAAAGCCTCAAGGAGAAGAACTTACTAAGCTTCTAGAACACCAAGATGGTGTTCATGAGTTTGTTTGAAAACAATGGTTTGAATTTATTGTCTATATGTAATTACTGGCAGTAGAAACATACAATTGAGTATTGTAGACTGTTTGATGCTTTATAACCAACCCATAAGAATGGAGCATATTGTTCATGTACACCTTCATATACATAGGCATCTTTTTACTACTACTTATCATCATAAATTGGGTTTAGAATCCATAATATGTTGTTTTACCTGATGCCTGACTTGGCTCGCACTTTACGCAGCGGTCGGGAGGAGCGTGATTATTTTGTGATCTGATGTACACAGTCTTACTTACATATTGCGTGGTATGTTGTTTCTTACAGTTTAAACACTTGACTTTAAGGTCATAAAACAGTAACATTACTAGTTGCTTTAAAGTCTGCTCTTACCCGGTGTTTGACTCATTTAGATTAAACTGTGCACATTTTCTTTTGATGATCTTCATATTTAGTTATAGCACCTCAAACATGTTCTAATTAAATAAAAGTTGTAAAATTGACTATATAGAACGGATATCTAAAATTGAACACATATTTGTACCAACATTCATTTTAGATTAATTAATATACGTCTCAATTCTTTATACATGTAAAATTATTGTATCATGTCATTTTGATCCATTTATGGTCCCAATTCATCTCGTATCAAAATCATAATAAAATAGACTAAAATGACTTTCTAACAAAAATAGAAAAAAACATCAATTGGTTGATTTTATTTAAATTTACCGAACACAATAGTAATCAAAAACTCGTTGCAAACATTGCACTATTTAGAACCTCTGAAACACTTCTACCTCCTCTAACGTTGTATCCCTTCCAACCGACTACCTGCCTATAGACAACATGATTTGCTCGTCCACATAGATGATATGATTAAAACCAATGATCCTTAGCTCAACTGGTTAAGGTGAGATATCCATGACATATAAATACTGGGAGGTCATGGGTTCAAGTCTCACTCTGAGCAAAATGCTTAGAGTTGAGCTAAGGGGTTTTCTCAGCAATGAGTTTCCTCCTGAGGGGGTTGGGGGTGAGGTCCCGGTTGGGAAACGAATAGGAGGGCCCGATTAAGATAACACATATTCTCCGAAGCAGAGTCGCACATTTGTCGTTCAAAAAAAAAAGATGATATGATTAAAAAAGAGTTAATTACTTGAAAGTTGCATTTGATGTCTATGGTTTTAATTTGTAACATGTTTGGATTCTAATACTAACTTATGTTATAAAAATAAGTTAACTACACAACTTTAGAAACTACGCCTAAGATGAAGTCGCTTTACTTGTTTTTTTATAAAAAAATTCGACAGGTATAAAGACAAGAAATGTCTGAGGGGCTACCTTATTGTGTATCAAAGGCAAAACCTGAAAGTTTAGGTGATAGGTTTACTCCAAGAGAGGTAAGTATTAAGGATGCGTTGAAAGCCGGAAAGAGAAGAATTTTTAAATCTATGACTTTTTTCAAATGGTTATTCAAGAACTGTGCGAGAATAGAGAATAGAAACTTGCAATCCTGGTTTGTGTAGTGTATAATATGCAACAAAGAATGTTAACAACCTATAAGAAAGATGGCCATTCGATCCAACACAAACTGATTACTCACTTATGTACTACATTGTATTAGTGTTAGTAGCAAATATTGAAGTATGTGTGATACAATTTGGACTTATTGTTCTTTGGTAAATGAACTCTCTAGGATCGACATGTGTCTAGTGGGTTCTCTTTTTTAGGCTCTTGTTCCCTTAGTGACCCTTTCCGTTTATATGGGTTTGTTCAGGTGTAACCTTTGTAAAAATTATATTCTCTCTCTCATACACATGTGTAAATATATTTTCGTTTGAATGTATAGTATCA
Organism: Flaveria sonorensis; assembly: GCA_025506505.1. NCBI lineage: Eukaryota > Viridiplantae > Streptophyta > Magnoliopsida > Asterales > Asteraceae > Flaveria > Flaveria sonorensis. The sequence goes on from CM046429.1 coordinate 5,571,133, forward strand.
TACAATGTCCTCATTTTCGATAATGACTTAACATGCAAATGTACATGTACTTAACAAATAATTACTTTCACATGTACAAAGTGTCGGCAAAATGTCACATAGATAAAGAGAAAATTAAATAATAAGAAAGAGAACTTATTTAAACTTTTATCCGCTTATTATTTCATTTAACCTTTAGCTTTTAGTATTAGAATGAAATGAGTGGTTAAGCTTGTTTTTTGTTTTCTTCAAATTTATTATTATGAACCGAATTTACATATACAATAAAAAATAAATGTCATTGGACTTATTAACAAGCATGCGTCAGGCCATCAAGCCAAGACGCAAGTGACAGTGTGGGTCGTACAACGTTAGAGGTAGCCAGAAGCATGGCTTGGGCTGCAATCTCTACCTGACTACCTCACAATTCACACTATAGTCATTGCGTGTGGACTAGCCACCACCAAAAACACCAGACAAGGATCGAACCTCAGTCTTTTAAAAGACATATAAGAATCCTACCATTAGACCATTTATCTGATGGTTTTACATATACATATATGTATACAGGTGCGTATTGTAGTTGCATAATTTGTGATGTAGAGACTATAATTCATAGTTTATTATAAACACTAAAATTTAATATAGCTCAATAATATTTTATATTAATACTAAATAAGTATTTTATATTATAAACACTAAAAAAACCGGTTCGGGAACCGGTTTGGGCAAAAAAACCGGAACCGGTTTTTGGCCTAAACCGGTTTGGCCCAAACCGGTCCCGACCAGGTCTGAACCGCCGGTTCCTCAATAGGTTTGAGGTTTCATGTGTTGAAACTGGTTTCAAACCGGTCCGGTTTTAAACCGGTCCGGTTTTCAAACCGGTTCCCAAACAGGTCCCAAACCGGTTTTCAAACCGGTTTTTGAAAAGTAGCCGTTATAAAACGGCTATATTGCCGTTATATAGCCGTTTATGATCGTTTTTTTGTTTTTTTTACCATTATACCCCCATTAAGCTAGTATAAATATGTATTGGATATTTTGGTTGAACCACAACAAGTTAAAACACTCTCTACTCTTAAAAAACGTTCTCTATTCTCAAATACGCTCAATACTTTCATTCAATTCAAAAAATACTCTCAATAATCTCGTTCATTTCAAAATGGCTTCATCAAGTGCTCAATCATCCGTTGGTTGTGATGCGTCTTCAAGCAACGTAGTGGTAGCAATCCTTCCTACGAATAGGAACCCCGAAATATGGTGCAATCACGATTTATGTCAAATGGATAGCGGTCCAAACAAAGCTCGTTGCAAGTATTGTCATAAGTTTTTCAAAAAAGATGCAAATACAACTTTGAAAAACCACATTGCGAATAAATATTGTAAGGCTTTGAAAGGTGAACCGTCTCAAGGTCAAGCTTTGATGACAAGCGAAGGAAATGTTTGGGCTTATGACGTTGATGCGGTTCGTGAGCAAATGGCGCATTTTGTAATTCAAGAAAGTTTGTCATTCAAACATTTCGACAATGAACGTTTGACCTGGCTAATTCAACAAACTCTCCAACCGCGATACACACATGTAAGTCGTGCTACACTTAGAAGATATTGCTTAAAAATATGGAAAAAAGCTAAAAATGAATTAATATCTTATTTTGAAAATTTACAAACCGGTGTTAACTTAACTAGTGACGTTTGGTCGACTCCGCACGGTTCACCAGACTTGTACATTTGTGTCACCGCCCATTGGGTTGAACCCGGTTCGTGGCAAATGATGAAACGTACGATTGCGTTTGAATTGTTTGATTATCCTCACACTGGGCAAAACATTTTTTTATCTTATTGATAAAGTTATTAAAACGTATAAATTAGAAAACAAAATATTTTCTATATCTTTTGATAACGCGTCAAATAATACTTTTGCGATAGAACATCTAAAATTAAAATATAAACCAATTTGTGACGGTGTGTTTTTTCATAGTCGATGTGTTGCGCACATCATAAACTTAGCCGTTCAGGACGGTTTAAAAACTATTGAAACAGTAAAAGATAGTTTTAAAAGAATGTTACGTGATATTTTTAGCAGTAACCAAAGATATAGTAGGTATCGTAAGTTTTGTAAAGATGCAAATTCCAAATGTTTAGGTCCGAATTGGGACGTACCTGCAAGATGGAATTCGACTTGTAACATGTTTGAAAAGGCTATTGACCAAAAAGAAAGTTTAATAGCCTTTTATAATGCTTTGGTGAGTCGTGAAAAGGCTTCGACTTACCATCCATCGGGTTGGGCTATTATTGAAGAAATAACCAAAATGCTTAATGTTTTTAAAACCGCAACTACTTGTCTTTCTAGAGTTTATTATCCAATGAGTCCATTAGTACTTCACCAAATTTACTTAATGACTTCAAAATTAAATGAGTTGTCGTGTCGGGGTAGACCTTATTCTGATATGATATCACAAATGAAAGAAAAAACTAAAAAATATTTTAAAGAAATGCCTCCGGTTATTACATGTGCCACTGCCTTAAACCCTAGTTTAAATATGTCAGGGGTTGAAACTTTACTTGATAAAATAACTTTTAATTTGGATTTAGAAGAAGAAAACCCATATTATGCTCAAAGTGCAAAAAATAATTTTAACACACATTTAGGCCAAATGTTTGATGTTTATTTAAAAAAATATGGTAAAACATTAAACATACATGAGTCTATGCGGTATGCGGCACATGACGAAGGTTCAAGTGATCTAATGTTGGCTTTGTATAATACTTTAAGAGATTAATGCAATAAACGTCAACGTGATAACACTCCGAGTAGTGAAATCGGGAGGTATAGTGGAACAAACTTTTTATCCACCATGACTCCAGAAGATTTTAAAAATTTTGACTTGTTGGCTTGGTGGAAAGGTAAGGAAGATCAATTTCCAATCCTATCCACCATGGCCCGAGATTTACTAACCGTCCAAGCTTCCACGGTAGCTTCGGAAACTGTTTTTTCTGTTAGTGACAGGATTATATCAATACGAAGAACCCGACTCACTCCCAAAGCAGTTAAAATGTGTATTTGCTTGAAGGATTATTTGGATGCAGCTGAAAGAATACAAGACAAATGCTCACTTGAAGGAGAATTAGAATATGAAGCCGAAATATATGAAGACGAAGTAGACGATGGATTGACACCCGGAATTACCGATGATGAAGCGGCATATGACGAGTTCCTTCGTAATACCTCGGGTTTTGGTGGCGAAGAATAAAGTTTACGTCATTTGAATTGTTTATATGTTTTGAATAGTATCTTTATTTTACATTTTATGTAATCTTTGATAAAAATAAATAATCATATTTAATTTTTCATGTATCATAAATCATAATTATATTTTTATTTAATGTTTTATGTTTTATGTTTTAATATTTATAAATAATTTATATAAATGTGTAATCTTTGATAAAAATAAATAATCATATTTAATTTTTCATGTATCGTAAATCATAATTATATTTTTATTTAATGTTTTATGTTTATGTTTTAATATTTATAAATAATTTATATAAATGTGTAATCTTTGATAAAAATAAATAATCATATTTAATTTTTTATGTATCATAAATCATAATTATATTTTTATTTAATGTTTTATGTTTTATGTTTTAATATTTATAAATAATTTATATAAATGTGTAATCTTTGATAAAAATAAGTAATGTTTTAGATCAATTGAACAAGTTTTGAACAATTTGATAAGTGTGAAAAACTTCTTAAATTTTGGCCAACTGTTCAGGCGCATGAGCACTGTTTGGGCGCATGAGAACTGTTTGGGCGCATGAGAACTGTTTGGGCGCATGAGCACTGTGGGCGCATGAGAACTGTTTGGGCGCATAAGCACTGTAGGCGCATTAGCACTATTTGGGCGCATGAGCACTGTTTGGGCGCATGAGTACTGTTCGGACGCATCTGTTTGAGCGTTTCTTCTTTGGACTGTAGGGCGTTTGGAAAATTTAAATTTAAAAAAAAATGAAAACCCGAACCGGTTTGGGCCCGAACCGGTTTTCAAACTGGCCCGAACCGGTTCGATAGGTTTGAATATGAATATCCTAGCCCTGAAACCGGTTTAGGAACCGAACCGGTTTGGGGTTCAAACCGGTTTGAAACCGAACCGGTTTGGCCCTAAAAACCGGTTTGTACACCTCTATATATATATATATATATATATATATATATATATATATATATATATATATATATATATAGAGAGAGAGAGAGAGAGAGAGAGAGATGGATCCTAAGAAAACCACAATGTTATGTGAAAACTAGAGAAAATCAATAAAACCGATCACATAATTTACAATTTTTTTATCACCACCTTTTATATTTTTGTATGTGTATATATAAATAAGAGTATGGATCAAATGAAAAACCGTAGCATGATTTTACATATAAGTCACATATATGCTACGTATACGTTTTTCATTCGACATAGTGTTACGTATACGTAAGACTATTCATTCTCGTATTTATGTTCAACATATATGTAACAAAAGCTTATACGTTTCCATTAAATATTTAACCACGTTAATGACACAGCCGCTACGTGCATTCGTAAATGAAGCACGTCACGCTGACTTAATTTCAGCTTCTAGTTAAAGATCATAATAACATAACATCATCATACATCAATGTTTCGCCTATAGTTTCGTTTCAAATTGATTCACCTGTTACTAGTGTTCACCACCACCACCATCATCTTATCTACCAACTCTCAATTTTCATATGAATATGAGTGGTGAAGGGAAGGTGGTTTGCGTTACAGGGGCTTCAGGGTTCATAGCTTCATGGCTCGTTAAGCTCTTGCTTGATCGTCGCTACACTGTTCATGCTACTGTTCGATCTATCGGTTAGTTTCTTCATCTTTCAATCTGTTTCAATCTCCAAATTGATCTCAAATTATTGCGTCTACGAGCGCTATTAAATGACCCATTTCTTGATTTTCTTTAATCTTGTTGATGGGTTTTCATGTTCAGAGTCTTATTTTAGGAGAAAGTTGATTAAGTGATGCTTAAAGAGAGTTGAATTTGATTGTTAGGTCAGATTGAATGGTTCCCAAATTGGACTTGATGTGGGATGTTTGGATTTGTTGTTTGATTTATGATAACTCTGTGGAGTTTATTAAAAAAATGTTATGTTATAACATGATGGATTATGGTGCTGAATTTCTGTTCAAGAAGACTGTTAGACTTGAAAAGCAACAACTTTGACCTCAAGTCAAGGTTTACCTCTTCAATTTTCTAGTGTTTTAGGATAATAAAAGAGGGATACATTGTGAGCTATATGATCAATCTAACTTCTGCATTTCTTATTTCTTTTAGACTTAGCTCTCGCTTTGCGTAGAGGCTAGATCGTAATGTACGCATGCGTATCCTACACTTTGTGTAGGAGATTCTCCCACGCTTGAACTCATAACCTTAAGGTCACAAAAGAGTATCTTACTGGTTGCTCTATGGCCCCTCTTCAAATGCATATTGATTTGATTTCCTTAAAATATGTGCAGATGATCCAAAGAAAACAGAGCATTTGCTTGCTCTTGATGGAGCTAAGGAAAGACTATCTTTGTTTGAAGCTAGCTTGACTGTAGAAGGATCTTTTGATTCTGCAGTTAATGGTTGTATTTGTGTCTTTCACACAGCATCCCCTGTTCTACTTTCAGTTGATGATCCACAGGTCATTCTTCGACCTTTTTCGCTTAATATTTTAAAATTAGTATAACTTCTTGAATTATTTGCAGAAATATAAGTTTTTTTTTAATTTCCCCCAGGCACAATTGATAGATCCTGCAGTTAAAGGGACGCTTAATGTTCTTAAATCGGCTAAAAAAGTTCAATCTCTCAAGAGAGTGGTCTTGACTTCTTCCATATTTGCAGTAGCATTTGGCTTAAGTCCTCTAGAGTCTCGTCTTATGGTGGATGAAACCTGGTTCTCAGACCCGTTAGTTTGCGAGCAAAAGAAGGTACAGTTTCATTTCTCAAGTCGCCAACAAAACATTCTAACTAATCAAAGATTTTGTATATTTCAGTTGTGGTATCATCTTTCAAAGACTCTGGCTGAGGATGCTGCTGTTAAGTTTGCAAAAGAGAATGGTTTGGAGTTGGTGGTTATAAATCCTGGATATGTGATTGGTCCCGTGTTACAACCAACTCTTAACCTTACTTCTGAGGGCATTATTAACTTGATAAAAAATGGTGATTGTTATTATGACTAATGTTCACTAGTTCATATGCATGAATTTAGTTTTGTGTTGTATAAGCAGTTGGATTTTATATGCCCAGGAAAAGAAGTGTTTTCGGATGGAATTTATAGACTTGTTGATGTGAGAGATGTTGCTACTGCACATATTTTAGCTTTTGAGAACCCGGAAGCCAATGGTAGATACTGTATGGTTGGCAAAGTGGTTCGATCTCTAGAAATCATGCAGATTGTAGAAAAACTATACCCGAGTCTTAGCAATTCTGAAAGGTACATTGGATTGATATTAATCAAGCTGTTTGACCACTTTATTCACATTCTTTGGAAACTAGATATTCTTACTCGATGTGGCAATATGCAACTCAAAGTACTTAGATGTTGTCAGGTATAAAGATGAGAAGCGTGTTGAACCCGTGTTGTACAATGTATCAAGGGCCAAGGCGGAAAGTCTAGGCGTTATTTTTACTCCAACGGAGGTAAGCATTAAGGATACTGTTAAAAGCCTCACAGAAAAGAACTTACTAAGCTTCTAGAACATCAGATGATGTTCATGAGTTTGTTTGAAAAAAATGGTTTGAATTCATTGTTTATATGTAATTACTGACAGTAGAAACATGCAATTGAGTATTGTAGAGTGTTTGCAGTTTGATGCTTAATAATGAAAACGAGCACATAAGAATGGAGCATATGGTTCATGTAAATATATATAGGTATCTTTTTACTACTATTGTGTTATGTGATTTTGATGCTCTCATGGTCCCAATTCATCTCTTATATTCAAAATCATAATAAAATAGACTCAAATAACAAAAAAAAAGGAAAAAAACATTCTAATAAGATCAATGGTTGATTTTATATGATTTTTGCAAACACGGTAACAATCAAGAACCCCTTTAGGAACACTACACTATTTTGAACTATTTTATACATCCATTTTTCTTGGTTAAAAATCAAACTATACATTTAAAACATCTTAATGATATTAAGCCATGTGATTATCGCCTAAGGTCAAAGGGGTGTCATAAACACTATAAGTCCAAAACACAGCATTTGAATCCAAGAACTTAAAACCAAAATTAATGATTTTACATGAATCGAATCCGCTTATCCCCGAAACATGAATGGAAACCTCTTAAACACTTCTCCCTCTTCTAGCCATGTATCCCTTCCAACAGACTCCTTCTCTGACTACAATTCACGTATCAACTCCTTCTCTGCCTGTAATTCATGTATCGAGGTATAAAATTCGACTCTTCTAAAACTTGACAAAATATTTGAAATACATAGAAAAAATGAATATTATATTTTATAAAATCCAACGGTCTTTTCTAAAGATACATCCCAGCATGTTATAAAATTGAAAAAATGTTCTAAAGATGTAATATTTTAAACATAAACTCCAAGAATGTGACTATGACTTAACACATAAACTATGTGTAATTAGCTCAAAATTATTTTGATTAGAGATGAGTGGAGAAGGGAAGGTGGTTTGTGTTACAGGGGCTTCAGGGTTCATAGCTTCATGGCTCGTTAAGCTCTTACTTGATCGTCGTTACACTGTTCATGCTACTGTCAGATCCATCGGTCAGTACTTTGACTTTCATATCTTGTTTGAACTTTGATTCGTTTCAAATCAAAATGGTTCATCCTTAACTGAAACTTGAAATGACCTTTTCTTGATATTCCCCTAATTGTGTTGATGGGTATTCACTGTTGAGATTGTTGATTTAGCGGAAGTTTGATTGTTCGAAACTAAAAGAGGGTGTGTTTTGACTTTTAGGTCAAATCGATTGATTCCCAGTTTGTGATTGATTATCAGATACGAGGTTTTATATTTCTGATAACTACAGTGAAAATTAAAACTGAAAAGTGTTGCACATGAAGGACTATGATTGCTCTTTTTTTTTTGGCATTTTCAAGAATATTGTGGACTTGAAAAGCAACTGACTTTGACCTCAAAAGTCAAGATTTATCTCATCAGATTGAATCTGCTAGTGTGTTAGAATTATAAAGCAGGCTACATTGTACGTTTTATTATCAATCTATATTAATGGCTATTGATTCCACTGAAATATGTTGCAGATGATCCAAAAAAGATACAGCATCTACTTGCTCTTGATGGAGCTAAAGAAAGATTATTATTATTTGAAGCTGATTTGACTATAGAAGGGTCTTTTGATTCTGCGGTTAATGGTTGTGTTTGTGTCTTTCACACTGCATCTCCTGTACTATTTTCGGTTGATGACCCTCAGGTAAACTTTTCGTTCTCTCTCTTAATAATCGGAATCTGTTATCAGAAAACTCATGAGGGTCCGTCAAAACTTGCGCTGAGTAGGTTGCCTTCAAGAGTGTTAAAGGCAAAATACCTGTGGAAGCTGGATCCGACTACTAAAGTACCCTTTGAAGGTTAACTTATTGAATTATTTGCAGAAGGCTAACTTTTTTTCTTATTTTCCATCAGGTGCAATTGATAGATCCTGCGGTTAAGGGGACACTCAACGTTCTTAAATCGGCTACAAAAGTTCAATCTCTCAAGAGAGTGGTGTTCACTTCTTCGATGTCTGCAGTAACATTTGGTTTAAGAGTTCTTGAGCCCGGTGTTGTGGTGGATGAAACCTGGTTTTCTGATTCATTATTTTGTGAGCAGAATAAGGTATATATGTCTTAGTTTTTGACATGCAATTACTTGGTAGGAGTGAACAGGAAAATCAAAATAATGACACCAATTGAAAAGCCTATAGTTTGTTTATGATAACCGACTTTTTTGGGTCAGTTAGGGTTATGTGCGTATAAAGAATCGAATTAACTGAACTGATGTTAAAACCAACCTTTATACTTTTGATGTTGTTAAAAGGATATGTCATATGTCAAGAAAGTATTACTATAACTTCTTATATATTATTCTTCATTTATTCTCCTCAGTGTTGTAAAAATCGCGACTAGCCTCCGATTAGTCGCCGATTAGCCTCTTCGATTTCACCAAATCGGAGGTGCTAGGCGGTAGTCGGTCAAAATTGGTCAAAGCCGGACCAAATCGTTCTAATCGGCGGTGTTCCGGCGATGATAACTGACGGATTTTCCCGTTTCGGCCCCGGATTTGCTGATCCCGGCGAGAATGTGCGACTCCGGTGACCGGAATGACGGATTGCTGCTACCGGCGGTGATGGAACAACCGAAGGGGAACGGGCTGTTCTATCTTTAGGGTTAGATTATTTAATTAAGTTTTTGAATTTTTGCATTTAACCCTCTCAATATTCATCAATTTACAAATTATCTCCCAAACTTGCAAATTATTTCATAAAAAAGTATAAAATTATATCTAAATTTGCAAAGTTATACACAAAAGTCTGATCCGATTAATCTCGATTAATCCCGATTAATCCCTAGTCCCCACCTTACCGCCCGACTAGCGCCTAGCGATTTTTACAACATTAATTCTCCTTAACAAAGTAAAAGGATTGCTTGTATTTTTTCTGATCTAATAAATAGATGTGTTGATTGAAATTATTTTGTTAAGCGATTTAATCGAACTGTTTATAACTGAAACCAAATTGTTATGAGAATCAAGATTCAGGGAATATCAGTTACAAATGCAGTTTTAGCCATAGTTGTCGAAAGCGCAAGGCGCAAAGGGTGAGCCGTATGGCAATAGAGATTTTGGCCCATAGCTGAAGTAAACCAACCCATGCTCACCCCCACATGCAAATCTTATTTGTAATAGAAGATTTTATGTATTTCAGTTGTGGTATCAACTTTCAAAAACAATGGCTGAGGATGTTGCAGTTAAGTTTGCAAAAGAGAATGGTCTAGAGTTGGTGGCTATAAATCCCGGATACGTGATAGGTCCCATATTGCAGCCAACGCTTAACTTCACTTCGGAGGGCATTATGAGCTTGATCAAAGACGGTATGTTGATTACAAATATACAAACTAATGTGCGCATATGCATGAATTAAGCTGTTGATTTTTATATATCCAGGAATAGAAGTGTTCTCTGGTGGAGTTTATAGGCTTGTTGATGTAAGAGATGTTGCTACTGCGCATATTTTGGCTTTTGAGAACCCGGAAGCTAATGGTAGATACTGCATGGTTGGCGAAGTGGTTCGAACATTAGAGATCATGAAGATTGCAGATAAACTATACCCGAGTCTTGACCATTCTGATAGGTAACACATAGACAACATGATCCACTCATCCATAGAGACGAAATGATTAAAAAAAGAGTTAATTACAAAGTTCTTGGGTCTAACTTTCAAAAGTTACATTTTGATGTTAATGGTTTTAATTTGTAACATATTTGGATTTTAACACTAACTTCTGTTATGTTTTGTATGTATGAAATGACCAAAATACCCTTTAGTTAATCTACACAATTGACCTACTTTAGAAACTAGGTTTTCTTGTTCTTGGCAATTGAGTGATTATCCATCTAAGACGAAGTCGGTTTACTTGTTTTTTGTTCAAATTTTGATAGGTATAAAGACAAGAAATGTGATGAGGGGCTACCTTATAGTGTATCAAAGACAAAGGCGGAAAGTCTTGGTGTTGTGTTTACTCCAACAGAAGTAAGTATCAAGGATACTGTTGAAAGCCTGAAGGGGAATAATTTTCTAAAACTATAAGTTTCTCATATGCTTGTTCGAGAACTATAAGAGAATAGAAAGATTTACCATTATATTATTTTTATTTAATTTCTAGTTTTTAATATCAAAAAGAAAATGAGTGGTGGAGCTTGGTTTTTTATTTTCTTGCAATATATAGTATTATGAACTTAATTTTCATATGTGTATATGTGTGTGTAATGCCGTTACTTAATTTGTGATGTACAAACTATAAATAACAGTTTATTAAACATCACTAAAATTATACTAAAAAACAGAATAACATAACATCATAAATGTTTCTTGTGTATATATTATCATTCAAATTGATTCCCTTGTTACTAGTGTCACCACCATCATCTTATCTACAAACTCTCATGTTTCAAACAGAAAGAGGTGGAGAGATGGTGGTGGTTTGTGTTACAGGGGCTTCAGGGTACGTAGGTTCATGGCTCGTTAAGCTCTTGCTTGAGCGTGGCTACACTGTTCATGCTACCGTCCGATCCCTCGGTCACTCTCTCCCTCTTTCTATTCGGCTTTCCATCTGTTTCGATATCCAAATTAAAATCATATCGTTGGGTAGAAGAATAGAAGCAGCCATGGTCATTGTTATCATTTGAATTGTGGTCAAGTTCAAATCAAAATTGTTCATCCATGAAATGGTCTATTTCTTGATTTTTCGGTTGGTTTTAAAATAGAGAAGTGCGCAACGAGACAAGGTCTAAAACCGAGGCGCAAAATGTATAAGTGCACCTCTTCTCTTACAAGAGGTGTAATGTGCACAAATGAACTTTTTTTATATTTCTTATCTTTTTTGGCATGCTCTAGCCAAAATTCAGCTATAAGTAAACTTTATATATGATTAAATATATAAATTACCAACATGTTAACCTAAAAAGCCTGATGTATGCACAAAACGTCGCCATGTGCATTAAGCTTGTGTGTCACTTTCGACTTGGACTTGCACCTGAGGTCGTCTTACGCCTAGCCGCCTAGGCACGCTTTTAAAACCACGATTTTTAATGTTGATGAGTATATTCACTTTTTAGATTGATGATTTAGGTTAAATTTGATAGTGTGAAACTAAAATAGGGTATAGTATGAATTTTGGGTCAAGTCAACTGATTCCCAACTTGGAGTTAGTATCAGCAGTGAACGTTGTTTATAAATTGTTACACATAAAGGATTATGGTGCTAAATTAATCAATTATCTAACATGTTCAAGAACAGTGTTGACTTGAAAAGCAACAATTTTGACCTAAAAAGTCAAGACTTATACCTTTCATTTCCTATTTCTGTTTGTTATTGTAAAAGCAATATCTTCTAATATATTCTGCAGATGATCCAAACAAAACACAACATTTGCTTGCTCTTGATGGAGCTAAGGAAAGACTATCTTTTTTTGAAGCTGATTTGACTGTAGAAGGATCTTTTGATTCTGCGGTTAATGGTTGTGTTTGTGTCTTTCACACCGCATCTCCTGTTCTGTTTTCAGTTGATGACCCACAGGTCAATCTTTCATTCTTTTTCGCTTAATTTTCCAAAGTTTGTACAACTTCTTAAATCATTTGTATTTCAACAGGCACAATTGATAGATCCAGCAGTTAAGGGGACACTTAATGTTCTTAAATCGGCTGCAAAAGTTCACTGTCTCAAGAGAGTGGTCTTGACTTCTTCCATGGCTACAGTTATGTTTGGTGAAAGGGTTCCAGAGTCTGGTGTAATGGTGGATGAAACTTGGTTTTCATATCCACTAGTTTGTGAGCAGAAAAAGGTACAATTTCATTTCAAATGGGTTATCGGCTACAAAATGTTGTAATTGATCAAAGATTTTGTATATTTCAGTTGTGGTATCATCTTTCAAAGACCATGGCTGAGGATACTGCTGTTAAGTTTGCAAAAGAGAATGGTTTGGAGTTGGTGGTTATAAATCCTGGATATGTCACCGGTCCCATCTTACAACCAACTCTCAACCTTACTTCTGAGGGCATCATGGGCTTGATAAAAAATGGTAACCGTTGTTTACAGCTAGTGTTCATATGCATGAGTTAACGTTTATGTTGTGTAAGTGTTTGAATTTTATATGCACAGGAAAAGAAGTGTTTTCGGATGGGATTTACAGAGTTGTTGATGTGAGAGATGTTACTACTGCACATATTTTGGCTTTTGAGAACCCGAAAGCTAATGGTAGATACTGCTTGGTTGGAAATGTGGTACGGTCTTTACAGATCATGAAGATTGCTAATAAACTATACCCGAGTCTTGATTATTCGAAGAGGTAACACACGGACAACATGATGACACGATCCACATAGACGATACGATCATAGATGTATAAATATTAGCTTTCTTCGGAAACTAGATTTTCTTGTTCCAGGTGGCAATTCAAAATCTGGATTACTTGAATGTTGATAGGTATAATGATGGCAAGTGTGTTGAATCCATACCTTACAGTGTATCGAGGGCAAAGGCGGAAAGTCTAGGCGTTAACTTTACTCCACTGGAGGTAACCATCAAGGATACCATTGAAAGCCTCAAAGAGAAGAACTTCTTAAGCTTCTAGAACAGCAGATGATGGGTTCGATTTCGGAGAAGGTAGTAAATTTCAGCCACATTATGTTTACTCGTAGCCTAAGGAATGCTCTTGGTTCATCTCTGCTTGTTATAGGTGGCAGAATATAGTGTTCGATTATGCTCAAATAAGTAAAGTTGTTTAATGGGTCGAGTTTGTTGACCCGTTTGTTGTACTGTTTGTAAACTTTACCATGTTCTTTCTGAGCTTCAAGGAGAATAACTTGCTGAGCTTCTAAAACACTAGATTATGTTCACGAGTTTGTTTGAAAACAAGGTTTGGATTCATTGTTTATATGTAATGTTACTGACATTGGGAACTTGCACTGAGAATTGTATAAGGTTTAATGCTTGATAATGAAAACCAACCCATAGGAGAGCAGCAGATGGTTCATGTACACCTTCATATACATAAAGCTTTCTTCACTTTATGACCAATTCTTTTTAACCCATCCATAGCTTCAGAACTCTATCCCGACCACCTGATGCTACTTTCTCGCCATCTGGACTCCAATCAACAGCAAAGACCTTAACAAATTGGAAGAAAATAAATGAAAATAATTACTATCTTGTTGAAATCACCTATGTTCTTGTTAACAATTATCTTTAAGTAACAAAAAAAAACAAAAAACAACCTCGTCTGCATGACCAGGAAGGTCTTGCTTCAATTTCTGCGTGCGTACATCCCAAACCTAGAAAATGATAACATGTTTAAGATCATAACAAATTAAAACAGTACTTATAAAATTGATCTGGATTATGTATCATCAATTAAAGATAGGATTAGTTCTACCTTCAAAGTGGAGTCCTTGCTACCACTTAAGAGAAGCCTGCTGTCAGCAGACCAGCTGCACACAACCACACAACACGTGCTAACGTAAGCAATAATTTTTATTATTTTTGTATAAATGAAAAGAAAAAAAAATCAAACCTTATCTGATAAACAGGCCCGACATGACCACGAAAGGCAGCAACAAACTTTCCAGTAATTCCATTCCATAACTTGACAGACTTGTCAAATGAAGCACTTGCAATCCATTGTCCATCAGGCGAAAAGTAAACATGATTTACCAGCTGTAAAATGCAGAGAGATTCAAGAGGCTATGTAAACTTCAAATTTAGTTTTTAATGTCAAATGAAGTAGTTAGTACCTGTTGATGACCCGTCATTCGGGTTTTTGGGTGCTTGCTGACAGAAGGTTCCCAGAGAAACATGGTGAAATCATCACTACCTGAAACTAACCTTTCAGGAGCATTACCCTTCATTTTGTTGTATCTTTCTAAAGCCGCCTGTTGCAATAACAAACCAAACTTTATGTTTCTTTTCTTTTTTGCTTTTCAGAAAAAGATTGACATTTACAAAATGAATAGTTACCTTCTTCATTTCTTCTGGAGATGAATATTGTTTATGTGTATGATCAAATGCACCGGTCCGAAGAACATACTCTGTGCTTAGTGCTAGAGAATTCACCCAATGCCCGTGACCCTGCATTTCAAAACATTACAGTATTACCGAAATAATATGAGTATTGATATCAGACTTATACGTTATTATTTACAAAATTTCCAAATATTTGGACAAATAATATGATATTATGACCATATTTACACATCCAGTTTTTATAGTATAACTATAGTTCAGGTTCTAGCTGACTATATGAATTCAGAAATGATGTGAATATGAAATTGTCAATGAAATTTTGATATTGACATCAGACTTATACATAATTATATATAGTATAACCATCACATGCAATGCAAGTACCAAAAGATAGCAAAGAATATACCTTTAACTCACGAATCAACTTCCCTTGAGTAGTTTCCCATACTTTAATCGTACAGTCTTGAGAGCTGTACCATGAAGAAATATTTTTAAGTTCACATTTATCGTTCATATAATAGTGTTGAGTATTAATTCAATTATGGGAACATACACGTGGAAGTAATGAACAATAAATTATAATTTGGAATAATATATACCCTGTATATATGAATCCGTCTCCACCCCATTTTACACAAGTTACTGCAAGAGTGTGGCCACTAAGACATATAACACTTTTCCTTAATGTGACATCCCATATTCGAGCATCGCCATCTTTGCTAGAGGTGACAAAGCGACGACAAGGCGAGCTGAGGTGTACAGGTTCCCAGGATATACCAGTTATCCATTTCTTATGACCCTGAAATTTAAAAGTTTTCCAAATCAGTCCCCATATGGACGATAAGACAGAAGAATAACATATATAACATTAAAAAGTATTCATGCATCTTCATATTAAAACTTTAACAAAATCTAAATGATCTTACAAGATAAACCAAATCATAACCTAGGAAATTCATTTTCACCGACAAATTAACAAGTTTAGCACCACATCAGGCCTCTATTTTAGTAAAGAAAAAGAGAAACATCAAGTACAGTCTCAATAACTAACTGAATTTTGAATTTAAGTTAAAACTGTATGGCTGCAAAGAATAGCAAAATCAGACTTCTTATTTAATTAATGTCCCATAAACAAAAAGCCAAGTACATCAAATAACATATTCAAAGATTAGTCCCCGTTTCTTTTTGGATTAGCTGAAGATAGTTAAAAAGATCTTACCGTGAGCAGATTGCCAGATGGTCTTCCGGTCAGAGGGTCCCAGCATTGAAGTTCTCCAGACTTGCTTCCACTAATGAGATGTTTACCATCTGGTGACCATGCAATACAGAGGACCCAATTCTTGTGCCCTAAATAGATATAAAATATGAGAAATATATATCTGGCATTATTAGTACAGCTTTAAAATTTAAGTTTTGAGCTTATGTTAACAACATTTGCAGACCTTTCTAAACGATCAAGACAGTAGAAATGAGACTATAATACAGCAATATCAGTACAGAGGTTTGTTATTTTACGTTCAAAATCTGTGTTTTCTGTTCTTTTGAGCAAAGTGAATAATTTATGATGGTCTCTAACCTGTACAAGTGAAAAGGGGTGTTTGGGTGTTCAAGTCCCATAGGCGAACGGTTGTGTCACCTGAACCGCTAGCCAACTGTTGTCCATCAGGACTAAAAGCAACTGAAAGTACAGCCTCCGTGTGACCTGCAATAATAAAACGACCAAAAAGGATACTTTTTTATCACTTAAAGACAAAAGAAAAACTAAAGAAACCCACAAAATATAACAAACACACCAGCAATTGTAGAAGAACAACGATTAACTGGACGTATACGAAACACCGCCTGAGGTTGATACACTATTGTAACTACCTTCTCCACAGAAACTGAAAAAAGTCAAAAAGACATTTTCTTGATTTAGCAACCGCATAAATAACAATTTACAAAACAGTATTCATGACAATACTATACTTTAATCTCCTGTGGGTTCTATTTACCTTTATTTTTCTGTAAATAATCTCCCAGTTGTACAACAAGCTCATGATCAGATATATAAAACGAATACGGCAGCTTTTCCTCCTGAAAGAACCAAACTTTTACAGTTTTTATCAATCGTTTCAAAGATGAAAAAATGAAATCTTTATGCAACAACAATAACTGCCACTAAATTTACAACTTTCACTACTAGAATAAAGTGTTTGCATTTGGAAGTTGAACAAAATATAATCTTTAGGTAACTACAATAACTGCCACTAAATCTACATCTTTCACTACTAGATTGAACTGTTAGCTGCCAATTGCATTGAACAAAAAAACACAAAGATCCAAACTCACTTGATTAAACTATCTAAACTCTATGCATCTTGAATTCCCAATTCAAGAGATGAACAATTGATCAAGATTTTCGTTAGAGGAATAAAGAATACCAAAGGTAATTGGAGTTTACATTATTGAGGAGCTTGTTAACCATCTGTTGAAGCTCCTTAGGGCCAACGCTTTGAGGAAGATACATGGAGGCACCGAGTGGAGTTCCTTCAGGGTCCGCTAATTGACACATGACGTTGTTTTTCGGCTCTCTTGATTCTTCTCCTGCTTCTACCTCCATTTTTGTGGGTTTTCTGAGCTGATTGAAACTCAATTAAGATGATGGAGGAGAGGTGAGGAAGAAGAAGAAAAAGAAAAGAAGAAGGGGTTGTATTTAGGGTTTTTGCGAGGGTTTCACTAGTGAGGGTATATTTAATTTTTAAACATACTTGTACATGGTTTAAAACCTGTCGGGTATAATTTAAAACGTATAAGCCTATAAGACATACTAATGAAGAATCAATTATACTCGTTAATGTTATAAAAAAGATTTATTAGGTATACTTGTCGAGTGTATATACGTAGATAAGTAGTAGATAATATTTTAGATCAATTCTAAATAATTTTTTTGTTGATGTTCTCACTACTACTACTCTTTAAGTTTATGGCTAGATCTCAATGTCTAGAACATCATTTCTAGGGTTTGTATGAGGTATTCATCAAATACGAGTCCTAGAATTACATTTCTCATTTTTTTTTACATTGTTTTCGGGGAATAAATGCATACGCAACATATTTTTAATCATTGATCTACAAAATTTCATATTAAAGTTGGTAGCTTGGTTTATGATATGTTAGAGTTTATTTTATAATGTTTTTATATGAATGCATGTCAATTTTCACGTGAAAAAACCCTAAGATAGGGACGTTTGATTCAAATATTCAAAAATTTTGAGGTGAAAAGTCAGTTCGGAAAAGACCATATAATTAAACCGTATGTTTTTACACCTTTGCAAGTATGTTATAGCTTGACTTTTTATCTTCGCAAGTGAGGTTAAAACCACAGCAAGTTAGTGTCCCTGACTGAGCTTGAATGTTTGTAACTGGTTGTACTCATCCATTATTGAGTGAAGATTTAACCTATGTCACAAATTCAAAACTTTTATATTTAACCACACACCTTCGCAACTACCCTCACTTAGAATATTTTCAATGTCTACTTACCAAGTGCCTATAACCTTCACAATTGATGTAACATTCACGTTTAGCTATCCTTAGCCAGTTCATAAATGTTTAAAGCTTTGCAACTAACTTAAAGCCTCTGTAACTTACCCTTATACCCTTGCAACTCATAATATATGGTGTATATTCACTGTTACTTTGCAAGTGAGGTTAAAACCTCGTAAGTGCCACTATCCTCGTATCTAGCATAGCCTTCGCATATGCTTACACTTCGGCATTTCACAAACAAGCATAACCCTCATAAGTGCCCAAAACCTCCGCAATTGGACCATTCACATTGTCCATACTTAGACAATTCACAGATGATTAAAGCCTTTACACCCGACCAATGTACCTCTGCATCTCCCGACACTTAGCCGATTTTCACTAATACCCTACGAGTGGGTATAACCTCCACTAGTGACTATAGCCTCCACATCTCTTGGTATTTAGCAAAATTTCAAAATACAAGGGCTTAGGGGTGTTGTTCACTGCTCGAACCGAACACATCTGCATCTAATGGTACACTTATATAAACATTCTTCCTTCAAAGTTACACTCACTGATAGTTAAGGACAAACACTACTGATGCATCATATAGCATAATATGTTAGTGATTATAGAATGTTAAGAATTATTTAATGTTAATGTGTAATGGTTATAAGCCTAGAATAGATTTAATGTTTTGTGAATATGTTATGAAGGCTACCGGTATGGATTGCCTGACATTAGAGTATTGCTTCATGCTGGATTGTTTTGCTTAGGGCAAGAATGTCATTAAAGTCTTGCTCTGTGCAAGCATGTAATTGGAGTTTTGCCCAATACAAACAAGACACTGCTCATCTTGTGCAAGTATGTTACTGGAGTCTTGCATCGTGCAAGCATGTCACTGGATCATTTGGCTATGTGCAATCATGTCATTAAAGTCTTATACTAGTACAAGCATGTAGCATAGATGTTGACTCATCTGGTTATATTATAGTGCGGTTATGATATGTTTCATATTCTATAATATCCTTACTCACGTAGTATATGATTATTAAACTGTGTTTATTTATATTTAAAAAAACTAAAACTCATTTAACAATTCTGACTTTTTAGGATGTTGCTTAATATTTGTAAGTTGTCACCTTAAAATAAAAACGAGAAGCGTTGGAGGCACGAGACGTGACATGGGACATAGAGCTACAAAGCATATACGGGATGCAAAGGTGAAGGCTCTACGGAGGCATTAAAGGCCGAACGAAAGACGATGCAAAGACTTCGAGCAATCGTGGAAGAACTACTTGTCGACAATAGTCATTACCGCCGCCACCCCATGACCGTCTCCTATATTTTTACATACTTTGTATAAACATATTTTGTATTTGATTTTTATTCTAATTAGAATACTTTCAATATATAATATATATTTATATATTTTTATTATATGTATGTTTTGTTTATATTTATAGGGGATAATGTGTGTGTAATGAATCTAATTAATAGGAATGAGAAAATAGATCTTATCATGTTTAACAGTTTAGAGATGACGCATTAAACACACATATCAAACATGAAAATGATTTGTTTTACTACCTATATATCATGTGTATAATTTTTTTTAAAATAAATTTTGAACCAAGATTGAGAAATAATAAAGTCTAGCCTCCTAATTTTAATTTTTTTTTAAATATATAAAAAAGTAAATAATATATTTTTTATTAAACAGTTTTAATCATATATAAACAGATCAGGAATTCCCAACCCTACTAACTAATGGTATGATATTTTTTCGTTAATTGTTCGTCTCGTCATTCTGTAAAATTTGCTGCAAATTCATTGGTAGAACTATCATGGTAAAAATCATTAAGATCGAGTCACGCTAGTTAAAATAGCTTAAAGTTGCATTTTTTTTATTTTAAACAACCAATTATACAAATTTAAATTGATACTAATCATTTTTATCCTCAGATATTTTTATTCTTTTTATCTCCTAAATATTTTTTTAATAAAAACTCATCCAACTAAAAAACAACTAAAAGATTAAAAGCTTTGGAACTCGTCCAAAAAAAAAAGACATGATACACCTTTTCATACTAAATTAAGAGTTTAATTAACAATGTTATCACAATATTTAAATATTATAATTATCAATATATGTATGTATTAATTGTTGTACAATGTGCACAAAAGGTTGCACATTCTTTTTTTCCTTTTAACCTTTTGTTATAAACTCAATACTTTTACATATTTCACAATTTAACCTTTATAATTTTTCACTTTTAACTTTAGTCTCCAATACTTTCATATTTTACAAAATTCTCAATTTACGATCTATATTTTGAAAGTTAACACGTCGTAACCTACACGTGTGGTTCAATGTTATTACACGTATTTTTTTCCCATTTAACGTACCTATCGTAACGTGTGGGTCATAAATCGACTTAGTTATTTTTTTTAATGTTTTACGTTTCACGTGTGTGGTTCAACGTTTTTACGTCTACTTTCCGTTTAGTTTTATTTTTCTTTTGTTTTTATTTCTTTTTTAATACGAGCTTTTTTGGTGTTAATGATCGTTAACGGTGTGTGACATTGGTGTTATTTTATATGGTTTTATGCCCCTCACTGCAACGCAGTAGGCTTAATACTAGTATAATCTATTATCAAAATCTTTATTTTTACTTTTTTATAAAAGATATGCCTTATTTATTCAGATAACTCATACATGTCAAATTATTGAATTTGATTTAACTTTTCAAAACGCTAAACATTAAAAAGATAAAGTTACATTATGTATATCTATATCTATATCTATATCTATACTACTATATAATACAAAACCCATGGGTAAATTGGTAATTTTTTATTTTTGTAAGACACCTAAAGCAACTATTTAAGCATATGATACAAGTGTTTTATGCAAGTGTTTTGAAATTGTCCTCAATTAATAAAGTTATTCTAATTAATACATGAGTTAATGCATATGATTAAATTCACTCTATTAAGTATTACTTTATTTATAATAATTTAAATTAACATTATATTTATATTTTTATTTATATCTTTGCTATTAAAATTACGTATTATAATATTAACTAAATACTATTTACCAAATATTTACATAGTTATAATAATAATAATAATTATAATAATAATCTTAAATAATATAATCAGTATTCAAAGCTGGTCAGAAAAGAGACTCAGTAGCACCCACGCATCACGCGAATAAATTCATTATACATAACATATAGAAAGTAATAATGAATATCTATATTATCTATACTATTTATAAAATATTTTAGGATGTCAAAATAATAATTTTATCTTGACCTTATGACACCTGTAGGGTTAGTATGGTAATATTACGGTGGATTTTAATTTAATTTTTTTAATCTATATGAATTCATTGAATTTAATAATGATAACAATAATAATAATAATAACAGTAATATTATTTAAAATAATTATAATAGTTATTTACAAAATAAAAACAATTTTAGTAATAAGTAATGATGTGTAATAATATACAAGCTATCAAACGAAAATTATACAAGTTCTCAAAACTGTTTTAAGGTTCTGAATCTTATATCATTTTTCTCTTATAGTCATAAAAATGTGATGGTTTATAAAATCTAAATTTGTCGTTATGAGATACTAAATTATATCAACGTTTCGACATGATTTTTTTTTTTCAAAACAGAGTTGTCAATATAATTTTTATCTATATCTACGGATTGAATACTAATATAAAAGTAATCGAAATAAAGTGTTATAAATTTTAACAAACCGCAGCAAAACGCGGGTTCGCACATTAGTATCGATCATGTATAACTTATAAACCCTATCTTAATTCTTATCCCTCAAAATTTTAATTCAAAATTCAAAACACCTTACGATCATCTGTCATTCAATCCCAATATAAGTAAACCACCACGTAATAAATACCATAAACCCTACTTCCACTTCGATATTTCAAGATTACAATGGAGAAGAGGACGACTATCTATGTGCTTTTGATATCACTCATCCTATTTTCAACCCCTTTATGTCAAAGCCATGCATACAACAAACAAACACGAGCTCTTGACAATCTTTATCGTACCAAACGATCGCGCGATTCATCCATTGACACCAGCCATTTCAAGGCACCTCAAGAGGTGACGATAGAGGGTGTTGTTCTTCCTCAAGAAGGTCTTAGAGAGAAAGATAAAATTAACCGATGGCCCGGTCAACCATTCGTGAAATTTGATCAATATGGTGGGTATGTTACGGTGAATGAATCCGAGGGCCGGGCTTTTTATTACTACTTTGTTGAAGCTGAGAAGTCGAAACAATCTTTACCTCTCCTTCTTTGGCTCAACGGAGGTAAATCTTAAACCCTTGTGTATGCTAGATCTATAAGACCATCTGTAACGGGTCTTCGTGATTTCTCATGGATGTTGTGGTTGTACATGAGGGGCATTTTTAAACTTGATTTATTATATACGTTTATACAATATTAAAAATTAAATACTTTATTATAATAGATAATTTGGTTATTAAAAATACATATTGATTTATAAACGATAAATATGTTTGTGGGATGATTCGTGAGGAAGTATGTGGTCTTAATGAGGTGCTCTATTATTTCTTTTTATCATGTTGATTTTATTTGTATCAAGTAATATATATTTTTATGACTTTGGTATGAAATAGTGTTTCTCCTCTTTTTTTCTATTAAATTTTATTCGTAAATACCCAGTTTTCTAGATGTAAACGTAACTTTTATACTCTTGAGTGAACCGCTGTAAATGTTTTACAGGTCCGGGTTGTTCTTCACTTGCTTATGGAGCCATGCAAGAGCTTGGGCCATTCCGAGTCAATAGTGATGGCAAAACACTTTACAGAAACAAATTCGCATGGAATCATGGTATTAAATTCAACAAAATTAAAAGATTTATTTACATACATATATGCATTATTTTTAATTTTTGACCGTCTTCCAGCGGCAAATGTTTTGTTTGTGGAGTCACCCGCGGGTGTAGGGTTTTCATATTCAAACGTATCCTCATATTACAACAACTGTGGAGACGAATCAACCGCCGAAGATAATTATGTCTTCTTATTGAATTGGTTGGAAAGATTCCCAGAATACAAAGAAAGAGATTTTTATATATCAGGAGAAAGCTATGCAGGACATTATGTGCCTCAACTTGCACACACCATTCTACATTACAACAAGATGGCCAACAAAACCTTAATCAATCTTAAAGGGATCCTTGTAATGATTCTTTCCTTTTACTTACAATTTAGTATTGTTTATGTATTGTGTCTAGCTAGCAAAATTTAAACTTCTAGAGTAGTGTTTTTACGACTGAACCAGTTAGATCGTAAACTGAGTACCTAGCCTCGTTTTATCTCTTTCAACCGTCTTCATTTGAAGATATTTCTAATTTTATATGTTTTTTCCTTCAAAGTTTGAAATTACCCATTCATTTAGTATTACAGCCCTATTTTATTTATTTAAGTTTTCAAATTTGTCAAAATTAGAAATCCACACCAAAATTAAATTTTTTGCATGTTTTGTTAACTTAGATATACATACATATAGTTTAAAATTTATGTTATTTAAGATATCATCTGTTTCTTAAATCCGATGTATCAGAAAAACGATCTATTAAATATCATGTCTGATTCTGAAAAGTTCCTACTCTAAACCCTTCATATGATCATTGAATATATGGAGTTCATTTGTTCTTTTTAGTTTCAGTAAAGTTTCTTATATTAACTTGAAAGTATGGCATGATATATACAGATTGGCAACGCGGTGATCAATGACGAGACCGATGAGATAGGGATGTATGATTATTTTCATACACATGCTTTGATATCAGATGAAACAAGTGACCAGATTCATAAACTTTGCGACTTTTCTGCAAATGCAACCAAAGAAACAGACGAGTGCAAGAAAGCGAGTGACGATGCTGAACATAATCTTGATCACATTGATATCTACAACATATATGCCCCTTTATGCATGAACAATAATCTTACTTATATTCCCAAACGGATGGTAGTCTTTATTCATTAGCATATACAATGTTAAATACATAAGAAAATGAAAAGTTAACATAATTTGTGTTTGTTTCTGGTGAAAATAGTCGGATGTTATTGATCCATGCAGCGAATACTACACGCACGCTTATATGAATCGTGAAGATGTGCAAGACGCGATCCATGCCAATGTCACAAAACTTGATCATGATTGGGAACCATGCAGGTAAATATGCTATGCAATTTATGGTTTTGCAGGTATGCATCTTATTAAATCTATTGGCATGATGCTATAATGAGAAATATACATATGCAGCGATATCATCAAGCGTTGGCTCGATAGTCCTTCGACGATCATTCCTCTCCTTAGGGAGTTTATGGAGAATAACCTACGCGTCTGGATATTTAGGTATGTTCGTAAAAATATGAAATGTTAATATCATAAAAAATCATTACACTTTCTTATTCAGTATGAAAAGTATCTCAACCTAACTTTTATATATTTAACTTTTGTAAGAAAATACACGTAAGAGTCGATAACTAATATTTGTATGTTAAACTTATCTAAGATGTAGTAGTTATGATTCTTTAAAAAAATGACTTGTTAACTCTTAAATTGGTTGAAATTCGATAAAGTGACAGTAACTTGGTTGAAATTTGATGGCATATAATATTGTTGAATTTAAAAGTTACCAAGTCACTAAAAAACTTAAAAGCATTACATCCTAGACAAGCTTAGGGACTTTATTATACAAAAAATAGCTTATTGACATTTTAATCTATTGTTTACTTTGTTATTAATAGCGGTGACACTGATGGAAGAGTACCAGTAACATCTACAAAGTACTCTATTAATTTGATGAATCTACCTGTAAAGACTTCATGGCATCCTTGGCTATATCAAAGGGAGGTATATACAATTTATGATTTTTGTCTTGTTTAATTACTCCATTATAAATTTAAAGGTTCTGATTGAATTTATAATTTCATGAAAACATTAGATGGGTGGATTCGTACAAGTGTACGAAGGAGATCTAACATTCGCCACAATTCTTGGAGCGGGTCACCAGGTGCCGAGCTATAAACCGAAGAATGCACTTGCACTTGTTACACATTTTTTGACTGGAGTACCTCTGGATGGTCCAAGAACTTGATTATATCTGCTTAGAAGTTGATAGTTTTTCACTTAGTTTACTGATGTTCTAGGTGTTGATGACGATCATGGTTAGATTTGTTTATTTTTTTCCATTGAATTTGTTAGGTAAGTTTCTTATCTATTATTCTATTATCGTTGTTACTATTTAATTTGTTACATGTCTTTTAGTTTATTTATAGTCACTATTCTATCTCTAGTTTTATTATTTGGGCAGTTATTTATGTTTCTTGTAATTCATCTATACATTTTTATTTTCTTAAAAAGAAGGGGCCCTAATTGTTTGGACCCCAAACCATTGCTTCACCCAACAATACACTTGCGTCGCCCTGGTCATTCCACCCTTACGAGAATCGAAAATAAGTAACATAATGCTTGTTTGTTTACATCAGACATAAGGCTTTATCAACGTCAATCTCATCACAAGAATTGGTGTTCATGATATCTAAGTCATTCACCCTATTGCATATTTCCATTATTTGAAACTTACTCTTATACGATTTTCATAGCACAAAGCTACATATATAACATAACAAACCTACTTCTTTTAATAGCAGATTGACACAAAATAATATCCAAGACATCTCTTTGAAGCGCTACAATACGAAATTCACAACTTAAAGGTAAGAATCAACCGGCAAGCAAAGTAAACAAAAAGAAACATAAATATTCTAGTTAAATGAAAATATGAACTAAATATTGGGTAGCTTGGTTGGAAACTTACATGAATTTCATATGTCATCTTGTTATTGAACCGCTCAGGTTTATGCTTTGATCTCATAGGCCTTTTTTTTTTTCCATAACCATGTTTTCACCATCTGTTGTGCTGGGAATTGTGGTGTATTCACTACTCATCCCTTGTGTACACATACGAGAATATGTCGTGTCTTCATTATCAACACCCGCCTATAATTAAAATAGAAAAAACAAGAGCAAATTACTTGCACAAATTTAAGAAAAACATACAAAAGAATACCAAAGACACCATTGTTGTGGTAGATGAATGAGTTGGAATAGATTGTCCCCATAAAGCTTAATCAGCAAGTTGTTATTCATTAGTTGTGATCCTTGCAAGAAACTCGCTACTTCATCACTCATTAGAATCATCAATCGTAACATGGCTACATGTACCAATTGCAGTTGTGCTACTATTTTTTCATATCATTTTCTAGCCTCACCAAGATGTTATGACACTATAAAACGTCTTACATAGTGAGGTGTCAAAATAAATTTATCAGTCTTAATCCTAAAGATGACACTTGTAGCAAGTAAATTGACCACAAGATAATTACGAATCCAAAATGGATCATCAACACCATTTTCAAAACTAACAATATTAGTAGCGCACATATACATACACAAAAGCACAAAAGAAGATTTGACGAAAAAACAATTAAGAGAAGTTAAAAAGTGCACATTTGATAAGCTATTAATAATCAAATTTTCAATTGTTATGTGAAGAAAACCAATGGTAGCATCACTAAGAAGACCTAAATGTCATTTCGTCATCTTTATCAACCATACGGACAACGATCTTGTAAATATTAACACTATTCGAAACATGCACTAACAATGAATTTTCATAGTTAGTGTATAAGGGCAGTAACATGTAATTCTCCTTACAGCACGACCATGTATATTACCATCGTTTCATCATCCTCAGTTTTTCTGTCTGTGACTACAATAATGTTCTGAAATATACATAAACAACAGTAAATTTGTCAAATTACTAAGGTTTATCGGTGTTTGTGTTAACATAACCAAATAAACAGAATAGATACCTTACGATCTTGATATATTGTCGTGTTACTAGTGTCTTCATGTCCATGTGTAGTTTTTTCATACGGCATGTACAAGCAGGGAAGACAATTCAAACATCTATCACTGTTATATTAACAACTTTAGGTGGTTCGTAATGTGTTTTGAGTGGGACGTGTGCAATCCGAGTGAGGGTATCATTGTCCGAAAGAGAACCATGATTCTGAATGATCAGCGCTAACTGCTCATCCTAGAAGAAAATTAATAATTTAAACTGCTGAGATCTACAGACAGAGCCTTTTAAACGACCACGATCATATAAAATGACGGTTGGTCTTTTCACATACAAACGAACTCTAATATCTTTTACTATTTACTACGAGATTCAAATACTCAACAATATAAAAACAAATATTAATTTACGCATTTTGATACAGTTAGATTAATAACCTTCGTTATTTTTCATTCGTAACTTACGTTAGTTTTGGGCTAAAGACCGTAGTTTTATCAAGCCTACCCCCAAAAACAAGTCATGAACGCACAGCAACAAGAACTCAAGTAACAGAAGAGGAGAGATCTCTCTCTCTCTCATCCCCAATTTCATCTTCAGATCGGAACCCTAACCCTAATCCTCCACACTCACTCCTTTCAGATCTCTCAATTTCAATCTCAATTCATCCGATTCACAATCAGATCGCAGATGGATACATCCGCCTGCATAAAAGAGGTTAACAGATCGGCATCGGTGGCGTTTGCCCCCGACGCGCCGTTCATCGCCGCCGGCACCATGGCCGGAGCCGTCGACATGTCGTTCAGCTCCTCCGCGAACCTCGAAATCTTCCAACTTGATTTCCAATCCGACGATCGGAAGCTCCCGTTAGCTGGCGCTATACCTAGCTCCGAACCGTTTAATCGGTTGTCGTGGGGGAAATCGCCCACGGCTGGCTCGGAGGAATTCTCACTCGGTCTTGTTGCTGGTGGTTGTGTGGATGGGAATATTGGTATCTGGAACCCGAGGATACTTATCGGGTAAATTGAATCAAATTGAAAGCATTTTAGATTAATTAATCGAATATTGAATAGTGTAATAGTGTTTTTTTCTTTTTGTCATATGAATCTGGGAGATTTGATCGGATCATCCATGGTGGGGTGCAAGATTGTTGTGTAATTGGTAATGTGCGAGCATGTGGTTGCTTGTAGAGTTGATTAGAAATGATTTGATCATTGTTCTGTAGGAAGTAGGATAACGCTTGCTCATATCCTCAGAAAGTGTGACTACACTGTTTGTTAGTGTCTGTTATGTTTAGTTGAACTGTGAAATGGATCTTTCAATAGAAGATTGATCTTTCTATGAATTTGTACTTTTTAGCTTCTTAAGACCACTTGCCAGTAAGAGTTAATGTACTTCTTTTGTGGTTAGATCTGATTTTCTTAGAACCTATAATACGAGGTTTGTTAGAGCTCTACAATTAATGGCCTCTCATTTAAGCTTTGTAGGATGGCCTCTGTAATCTGTATTTATATTAGGCTCTTGGTGATATTAGCATTGATTCACCTTTAACTGAAACAAAGAAAAAATTGAAAATGGTGCCTGTATGAAAAGATTGAGAGACGCCTTCTTTCGTTCCTAAAAAATTCTTGCACTTTTGTTTCAGTTTCAATCACATATAACCTGTTTGAATAGCATTTTCTAGTTTTACTCTTGTGTGAAGAATAAGCAGATACCAAAATCCTAAGACACATAATTTTTTTGCCAGATGATTCATCTTTTGAGCTTCTAAAGGAGTGTTCTTTTAGCAGTAAATGTGCTAAGATATTGATAATCAAACAAATTAGAAATGTGATGCGTCTTAGGAAATGAAAATAAAAAAGATCCGACCTTGTTCTCCATATTAACTTTATTCTAGTTGGTAAAGGAAATAATTTTCTTTAATTCTATTCTGGATTTGTTTTGCTTGTGCTTCCTTTTTAGTTTTGTTATGACGCCGAGGCAAGTAATTACTACTATTATTTTTATCACTGTGAAAGCCTTATTACTGTTATCTTAACTGACTACAGTTCTGAAGAAAAAGAAAGCGCTCTCATTCAACAACTATCAAGACACAAAGGGCCTGTAAGTTTTGATTTTTGTTTCTATGATGTTACATGTGATATTCTTTTTTTTATATAATTTATAATTTTTTTTAAAATTTCTTTTTTTCCTTCTTAAGGTTCGTGGTCTTGAGTTTAGTAGCCTGTCACCAAACCATCTTGCTTCTGGTGCTGAAGAAGGGAAAATCTGTATATGGGATATCGCAAAACCAGCAGAACCTACACATTTCCCTCCTCTCAAGGTAAGGAGATTAATATTTAGACACCATTGATCTACATTATATATTAAAATAATTGCAAACTTCTGGTTTATAACGCAAATTCATGCAAGGTATATTTTCTAAGCTACAATCTTTGGTTAAAAGAAAATATATCTATCATTTTTGTGTATGTCACATATATATTTTACCCAATCTGTTCAGTTGGTGTAAAAGGGTTGTTTTTGTTCAGTCTCACCATCCCCTATAAGATGAAAAACAATTTTAGGCACACAACTTAGACAACGCCTAAAGTCCTTAAAAGAAGTGACTTATTTATTTTTGCAAGCACAGTTTTAGCAATTAAAAGAGCTAGTTAGGAACTTAGGTTGGCATAATCACAGAAGAAAAGTTGGAACATAATATAGAGGAATAATATATTCTTTTAATCTTTTGTGCACTTGATCAAAATATCAGGAAGGAATTGTAAAATTTCAACCATATCTTTGACATCTAATAAACCTTCACATGCAGGGAAGTGCATCAGCTAAACAGGGTGAAATCTCTTTTCTATCTTGGAACAGGAAAGTTCAGCCTATATTGGCATCCACTTCTGTTAATGGGACAACTGGTATGGACATAAACCATGATATTTTATTAAGCTAATATATGTTTGGAGAGATTTATATTATACTGTTTTTTTTTTGTTTCAGTGGTTTGGGACCTCAGGAAGCAAAAACCGATTATAAGGTATACATTTGGACGTAGATTTGCATATGTTAGGTATTTGTTTCAGATAAAGAATAACAGATGAAATTCCAATTTACAGTTTTTCAGATTCAGTTAGAAGACGATGCTCTGTTTTACAGTGGCATCCTGATTTTGCCACTCAGCTGATTGTTGCTTCAGATGATGATAGTTCACCTTCTTTGAGGGTAATGAGTTAGGCTTTTTATTTTTTTGTTCTAAATGATTCATCAAGTTAATATATTATTCTTGTATGACCTTTATTTGGCATGCAGATATGGGATATGCGTAACACAATGTCACCACTGCGAGAGTTGGTAGGTCACAATAAAGGTATGCTGTTTCTCAATTAAGTGGGATTGTTCTTAGAATACTTATTTACTTTTTGTAGACACTTATGATACTTATTTCTCCCGCGGATACTTTTGATCACAAAAGTTCAAAATATAATTAATAATCTAGAAGATGTGCAGTTTTTCCATCATTTTCCTCAAGAGAGTATCTGTGTACAAGGAGACTAAAACACAATAATCAACCAGCTTGCCTGTGTGCTTGCTTAAATAAATTGAGGTGCTTGTGTGCTTGCTTCTTTCTTGATGATTCCGCTCCTGAGGTTTTCTTCAGCTGGGTGCTCCCTTGCTTCTGCAAGTAATTCACGAGCATGCTAGGGTGTTTTCTTGGTATTTTTCCCTTAGGAAACAACAGCTGCCTCCCAAAATTAATTCACCTGCCAAGGTTTTTGCTTGCTTCTTTCATCTTCTTTGATGGCGGATGTGGGTTTCTTTTCTTTCCTTGTTCGGGGACACACAGCCAAGCAGCCAAGGACCGTGCTCCCTGGGCTCGATCACCGCCACAAAAACTCGCGCAGCAGCCAAACTCGTTTCCGAATTACGACTCTCAAACCTCCTTCACGGGCTCTAATGCCAGTTATTGGCCCAAACCAATATCAAACTTATGAAACGATGATGATATTTTGTGGGAAACTCCCCATGACTCTTTTCTTCTTTATATTAATCAAACCATACAAAATAAACTCAGTACAATAACCCCTATATATACTAAACCTATACTAATTCTAACCCAACTCAAACACTATCAAATAATCAAATAAATCTAATCAAATAAATTTAAACAATTCAGATAGTAAACTTTGACTCTGATCTAACTCAAACTCCTAACAACTAGGAACATGATCAAATTCTTATATTGACTCGATCCCTTAATCTCTTCATCTTTAACTTTAACACAATCATTTCAACACTGGTCCATTCACCCGGTTCACCGGTCCAACGGGAATGCATGCTTTTAGAAAGTTCCTTAGTGAGTTGATGTAAAATGTGTGAGATGAACGATACCTTACTAAATGTTTGTTTTCCGCGTCTAGAAAGAACAAAAAAAAACAACTACCTTCCTTGTCTCTTCATCTTTAACTTTAACACAATTATTCCAACACTGGTCCAGTTCACCCGGTTCACTGGTCCGACGGGAATGCATGCAATTAGAAAGTTCTTTGGCGAGTTGATGTAAAATGTGTGAAAGGAACGATACCTTACTAAATGTTTGTTTCCCCCGTCTAGAAAAAACAAAAAACAACTACATTCTTTCTTTACTTCTTTAACTTTGACACAGTTATTCCAACACCGGTCCAGTTCACACGGTTCACCAGTCCGACAGGAATGCATGCATTTAGAAACTTCTTCAGTGAGTTGATGTAAAATGTGTGAAATGAACGATACCTGGCTAAATGTTTGTTTTCCCCATCTGGAAAAAACAAAAAAAAGAGACCTTTATCTAGTTTTTGTACTTGAAATGAGGAGTAATTTCTTTATAAATTGTCCATCTGGTAAAAGTGCACTTTGGTATATTATTGATCATATGAATCATGCAAGTGGAGGCCTTTTATTATTCGTCTGCTTTTGACA
This sequence comes from Flaveria sonorensis, assembly GCA_025506505.1. NCBI lineage: Eukaryota > Viridiplantae > Streptophyta > Magnoliopsida > Asterales > Asteraceae > Flaveria > Flaveria sonorensis. Next base: position 5,603,304 of record CM046429.1, read on the forward strand.
CACACTGTCATGTTTCTTAAAATGATTGCATCGTTGTATTGTGAATGGCCTTTTAAAATCTTGGTGCTGCTTTCTTGTGATAGGTATATGTAAGTTAAAGCTGTTTTCCGTCTGGAAATGTAGATTAATTGATATGTCTTAATCAGATCTCTAATCTAAGTCAAGTTTCCCATTATCTTATGAACCAAGAACCACTGGTAGATAACATGAAAAAAGATGGTGACGTTGATATTACTATTATTATATTCAAAATAAATTTTTAATCAAAATTGACATTTCTGCCTAAAAATATATGATTAAGTGATTCAAAACACAAGGCACATAACAATTTCTGAACCTTATAGTGCTTATAAGCCAACAAATGCACTTTACTTTTATATCAGTAATTTTTGGTACAGTATGCATCTTTTGAAGATGCTACTTTTAACTTTTCTCTCTTTATAACATTCTTCTCAACAATATGGTGTAACAGGTGTAGTTGCCATGTCATGGTGTCCCAGTGACAGCTCCTATCTGCTTACATGCGCCAAAGATAACCGCACTATATGCTGGGACACTAATTCTGCTGAGGTCCGCTAATCTCTGTTGTTAAAATCTTTGATGATTTAACTTTGTAAACAAGTTATGGTACTTTCTGGCTTTTTTAATATCAACTAATTTTAATATCTTGACGTAGATCGTCTCTGAACTTCCAGCTGGCACCAACTGGAATTTTGATGTTCATTGGTATCCAAAGATACCAGGAATTATATCTGCATCTTCCTTTGATGGGAAAATTGGCATTTATAATATTGAGGTACCTATCCATGTCTATTTATATAATTATTTTTTCTGCAATACCATTGTACTTCCACTAGGCACTCGTATAATTTAAACAAACATATTTGCTTCTGACCATGTCAAAATCATGAAATTTATGTTTACATTTTCTTTTTGTTTTTCATAGGCTTGTGCTCGATATGGTGCTGGTGAGAATTACTATGGCTCAGGTAATGTAGCTACATATGTAACACTGTTCAGACATTTTATGTAACAACATCCTTTTTGTTATTATAATCAGTGATATCCATATAAATAACTCTAAATCATTGTTTACATCTGGTTTCTGTTTATGCAGCGCCATTAAAAGCCCCCAAATGGTATCAACGTAAAGCTGGTGTTTCTTTTGGTTTTGGTGGAAAGCTTGTTTCTTTTCACTCGACTGGTTCTTCTGGACCGTCAGAGGTTGTATATTTGCACTGCTTGTCTACTTAAAATCCAACTGTCTTATAGTTATCTAATTGTATTGTTCTTCAGGTTAATGTGCATGACTTGGTTACTGAGCACAATTTAGTGACCACTTCATCTGAATTCGAAGCTGCAATGCGAAGTGGAGATAGATCTACTTTAAGGCTTCTTTGTGACAAAAAATCTCAAGAATCTGAGTAAGTTTTCATAAGAAATCTTAGCCCAGCTATATAAATAGGTTGATTTAGGTTGTGCTTTTTTCCCCTTAATCTCTGACGGATTAAATATGTATAAAAGATAAAAAATGGACAAAAAAGTATTTATAGGTGAACCCACCCGGCCCCTTTCTACCCGAATTGAAAATAGCCTGTTTTGACGTGTTACCCAACCCTTGATTGCGCGTTGTTGTGGGAGCAGATCTGAGGAGGAAAAAGAAACATGGGGATTCTTGAAGGTGATGTTTGAAGATGATGGAACAGCAAGAACAAAGCTTTTGAACCACCTTGGCTTTACTTTACCTGCAGAAGCAAACAATGATGTACAAGAATTATCTCAAGAAATGAATTCTCTAAATTTTGAAGAACAAGAAACAAGCACAGAAGCATTTGCAGGTGGCAATCAAACACCGATTGATAATGGGGAAGATTTCTTTAATAATCTTCCAAGTCCTAAATGTGATACACCTGTTTCAACTCCTGGGAAGAACACTGAAGAGTACGTTCCCAATTTTGAAGAATCAACAAAGGAAAACGATTTACATGTGGGAACCACTGACCCTTCATTTAATGATGCTGTACAACGGGCTTTGGTTGTTGGGGATTATAAGGGGGCTGTTGCACAGTGCATAGCTGCAGATAAGATGGCAGATGCTTTAGTTATTGCACAGGTTGGTGGTGCTTCCTTGTGGGAGACCACACGTGATCAATACCTAAAGAAGAACCGTTCTCCATACCTAAAGGTTATTTTTCTATTCTACTTTATTAATGCCATTGAACTTTTGGTTAATTACAAAAAAATATCAGTGTGTACTCGGAAAATACCATACAGTTCATTAAAAGATGATTTTTGTTCCCTTACATTATTGGGTAACCTGTTAGAGTGTTGAGAGTTTGACACACTAACCTGTCAGTTACCGAATGACCCGATTGGAACAAAAAGTAAACAAAAACAAGTGCAGTTACTGATACATGAACATCACAACCTGTCATCAGGCTAACTTGTGACCTAAGTGGAATAAAAAACCATCTTTTAATGGCCCATGTGATATTTCTTAAGAACAATGACTGAAGTGGGACAAATAAAAGGAGTTTGTCTTCGATATAATTTACCCCTAATTATAAAATGTTTTTTGAGTTAATTGATTTCTGTGGCTCAATTGTGTATTTGTATATGATCCTTGGATACAGGTTGTTGCTGCAATGGTAAATAATGACCTTGTTAGTCTAGTAAATACCAGGCCCCTGAAATCCTGGAAGGAAACACTTGCTCTCCTATGCACTGTAAGTTTCCTCGAGTACAGTGAAAATTTACAGTTTGTAAACTCGTCTATTAATGCCTGTTATAACTGCTGTTAATTGATTACGCATTTGCATTCACAGTTTGCACAAAGGGAGGAATGGACTTTACTTTGCGACACCCTTGCATCTAGGCTTGTAGCTGCTGGTAATACACTGGCTGCAACACTTTGTTACATATGTGCTGGCAACATTGATAAAACAGTTGAAATTTGGTCAAAGAATGTTACTGGCGAACACAAGGGTGAATCATATGTTGAACTTCTTCAGGTAATCATACTAACTTATGTTTATTTTTTTTTCATTTAAAAAGTAATAACCAAAAATTTTTGTCTTCTTTTTATTAGGATTTGATGGAGAAGACTGTGGTTCTTGCTTTAGCAACTGGGCAGAAGAGATTCAGTGCTTCTTTATGCAAACTTGTTGAAAAATACGCTGAAATATTAGCAAGTCAAGGACTTTTGACCACAGCTATGGAATATTTGAAACTAATGGGCACTGAAGATTTGTCTCCTGAACTTGTTATTTTAAGAGATCGTATAGCACGCTCATCTGAACCAGGTATCTTCATATTTTTGTAAAGTTCAAATGGACCAGGCTCTTATCTTAACATGTTTTTTAAACTTTTTTTGTACGTTTGTTTATCCAGAGAAGGAGACAACAGGGTCTGTTGATTATGTTCACACTCAAGCACAAATTGGAGCTGTATATGGTACAAACCAGCAAACAAACTCTGTTGTTGAATCTTCTAGAAACTATTACCAGGTATATTTCTTTTCATAATCTCTCATTGAAGAAAAGTATTATACTATTAGAAAACCATATGTTCAGTTGCAGAAAACCATGCAGGATGGGAGCGCTTATCAACAACCACCTGAACCTTTATACAATACTCAATATCAACAGCCACAACAACCTTCTCTCTTTGTTCCAACTCCTGCAGCTCATGTTCCACCTGTACGTAAATAATTGAACTTTTATATGTTGCAGTTCATGTTCGACCTTTACTTAAGTAAATTAACTTATATATATGTATATGTGTGTGTGTATGATATGGGAAGTTGGAGTACTGATATTATTTGTGAGTTATGTTTTTTAGGCGGGATTTAATCCACCTCCAGTTACAACTCAGCCTGCACCCAAAGTCTTTGTTCCTACAACACCTCCTGTTATGAGAAATGCTGACCAATACCAGCAGCCTCCCACTTTGGGTTCTCAGTTATATCCCGTATGTATATATAAACTTTCTGTTTCTTGATTACGGTTTCTAGATTGTATAATATCGGCTAATACTTTAGTCTCAGGGGAATGCTAACCCCGTTTACCAACCTGGACCACCGGGGCCTGTTTCACTTGGGCATGTTCCATCTCCAATGGTTGCAACTACTGGGCCAAAGATATCACACGGCATGACACCACCAGTCAGGGGGTTCATGCCTGTTAATAATACAGGATTACAAAGAACTTCCTCAGCTCAAATGCAACCGTCTACCCCTCCACCGCCTGCAGCCCCTCCTGCTGCTCCTCCAACTGTTCAGACAGCTGATGTGTCAAATGTACCTGGTAATTTCATTATTTATTTTCTTTCCTTTTAATGTTATAACCTTTCATGTTCCATTTTTTGGCTGATTTGTTAGTTTAGGCTTTTTGGTTATGTTGGTAATGTTGGCTATTATGTTTTCAGCCCAGCAAAAGCCAGTTATTGGAACTTTGACAAGACTTTTCAATGAGACATCAGAAGCATTGGGTGGGTCACATGCCGTTCCAGCTAAGCGGCGGGAAATCGATGACAACTCAAAGAAAATCGGTGCCTTGTTTGCCAAGCTAAACAATGGTGATATATCAAAAAATGCTGCTGAAAAGCTTGTGCAGCTTTGCCAGTCGTTGGATCGTGGTGATTTTGCTACTGCTCTTAAAATCCAGGTATCATTTTAGACTCTAAAGAAGATTTTAATTTGAATTCTTACTGGTCAAATGGTTAAAATCAATAAACTTGGCTAAAAAGAAAACGGGTCAAGTAGAAATCAGATATGTTGTAATAATATTTTTTGTGTAATTTTTTTAACACACGTTATTTATTTGTTTGTATCTTGCATAAAAGGTGGATCTTACCACAAGCGACTGGGACGAGTGCAGCTTCTGGTTAGCAACGCTGAAGCGAATGATCAAGATCAGGCAGAATGCCAGATAAACCATTGCTCACAGGCATGTTACTCTTCCATAATCATGGTTGAATATGCTTTAAATCTGTTGCCTTCTTGTACACAAGAACTCGATCATATAACCGTCTAGCAGATTTTACTTGTCATTTCATCTTCATTACCCGAGGACTTTTCTCGGATTCACTATTTGTTTCGTTTTGTTTTATTTGATTTTTATAAAGCAGTCAGGTCTCTCAAGGATGTTTATGGATTTATGTTCGGGTTTTTCTTATTGGTGTATGGAGAATAGAATCGGTTTTCTTAATTAATAGACGACGACCCATAATTTTGTTACAGGTTTTGAGAGTTTGCTTTTGATTATAGTCTGTCATTTATATTGTCTATTTTGTCTATAGAATGACAACTCACACATTCATCTAACCTACTTCTAATCTTACACAACTGATTTATATTAATCCGTTATAGGTGGGACTCAACCCACCAATCTGTCATTTATATTAGGCATAGTTTATTAGGCAGTATTATGTGTGGTTTTGCTTTTGTGATAACCCATTTTTATAAAATCGAGCAACAAATTTACCTTGTAGAATCTCAAACATAACTAAAACTATTGATAGGATCTAGCGAGAGAGATATGAGGATTTATTCGTGGAAAATTCCATGCTCGTGAGAATTGAAAAGTTGGTTTGCTAGTTCACAAACAGATGTATTATTAATAACTATTGATATTATTAAAAACGTTATAAATAATTTGCTAAGCAACGATTCTTGTAACAATATCTAATTACACCTTACACTACACTTGCATAAATACGAACCCACATCACTTATGTTTACATCATAACATTAAACCTCCAGGTCATGGTTAACGAAAATAAATATTAAGTAAAATCTTACTCACAATTCATCCCCTTACGTAAATAATTGAGTGAAATCGTATTGTTACGTGACAATAAGTGAAATCTCTACCATACCTCATACAACACACGATCTTATATAATCTGACACATGGTTCACATTGAAGATTGTTGTATTATATTACTAGACACATGATGCTCATTGAAGATAAGCGTATGTCAAGTCGAATAAAAAATTCATGAATATGGTTTATTTTCAATTTTAAATCGGATCTCAATGCATATATACTTTTATAAAAAATCAAGTAGATCTAGAAGAACACGTCGAACACGTGGATCAAGATATCTTGTTTTTTATTTAAATAATATTATATATATGTTTTACATGCACCTACTTCAATTCTAAATACACATGAAAATAAATCAACTTGATATAAGCTGATGTTTATTTTTGATAATATTGTTTATTTCACATTTGACCTACTTTAATTCCCGATGCACAAGAATGGACGAAAATCACGTTGATATTTATTTTAATAACTCATAGTTTTTATCCCTCGTGATAATTGGCGATAAAATAGTGGGCCGGGGGTTTTCTCACCTAATATGAGTTTTCTTCTAAGGGTGATCTCAAGTTTCGTACTCGAGTAATAAAGATGATCGAGTGAATCAGTGACCCGTCAGTGATCCAATTAATCGTTAAAAAAAGATTTTTTATTAGAATATAAGGTTTAATTGCACAAAAGGAGACATCTTGAAACTAACAGATAAAGTTGTAACATGCCTAAAAGACTAGGGCATATGTTTACATCGATATGAAAATGGGTGTTGAATCTGCCACTCCATGAATATACGACACATAGTAGAAACGTGTGACATTAGGAAGGGGGGTGAGTCTCTATTGTAAGACTGTTCTAATTTTAATTCCTATGCAAAACATGCTGCAAACTAAATGATCCTTAAGTGTAATTACAAATATACAAAGTAAAACGGTAATGTTTCAAAGTTAAGTTAATTTAATTAAATCATTAGTTTTATTAAACAACTAACTTACACATGAGAAAATATATATTTCCTGCACACCTTAATGGTGATGCTCGGCTAGACTATTTGGTATTTAAGCGGGAAAATTCCCATTTAAACATATGAAAATTCAATTTCATCGAAATAAACATTGATTTTTGAAACCATCAAAAACAAACATTTACTTTTCATGTAACATTGCCGACCCATAATATCTTTCTTTGGGACTATTGCAGTAAATGAACCGAACCGAGCCGAGTCAGGGTGGGCTCGGGCTCGGGCTCGGCTCGGTTGAGGTTAGTTTATTTTAACAAGCTCGGTATAAACAAGTCGACCCAGCTCGCGAGTCAATTTATTTATTTATTATAAAATATTTTTTTTTGTATATATTCGTGTACAGGGGAGGGATCAAATGAGAACTCACTTTTTTTATAAAACTCTAGGAACCAATCTCATCCACAAAAACTTAAAAAAATAACATTAAGGTGTGCAGGAAATATATATGTTATTGAAACGAAAAATAACATAAAAATAAAAAAAATAAAAAAAATGCTTCTTTCGTTTCCCTCTTTCATAAAAAAATAAAAAAATTATAAAAAATAAAAAATCTCTTTTTTTACGAAATTCATTTTACATATGTGTAATACTGGATTTACACATGTGTATAGCCAGATTTACACATGTGTAAATAACGGGTGGCTGATTTTTTTAAGAAAATCAATATGGTAGGCGTTGGAAAAATAAAAAAATACTTAAATTAATGGTGAATTTTTTTAAAAAATAATATCGTGAAAAAAAGTTATGAATGTTTTAAAAAATGATGAAAATAGCATGTAAGTTGCATGTGATGTAAATTGTGTGACTCATATTGGTTCCTAGAGTTTTTACAAAAAATGATGGTTCTCAATATAACCCTACCATTCGTGAACATACATACATACATATATATATACATACATACATATATATGTATATACACATATGTATATATGTATATATGTATATATATATATGTGTGTATACACACACACACACACACACACACACACACACATATATATATATATATATATATATATATATATATATATATATATATATATATATATATATATATATATATGTCTTTAGAAGATTAAAGGGTGAAATCAATTGTGAAAAGGGTCCTATGTTCATAATGGGAAAATTACCAAAATAAACGTTTGACCAAATTATATTAGCAATATAACCATTGAAAATTAAATTTACAAAAAAAAAAACCCAATAAAAACAAGCCACGTGTCTATTCCTCGCCACGTGGGCGAGGGAATTACATAATCCCTCGCTGAAAAGGTGACCGGGCTAGGAAATTACATAATCCCTTGCTGACGTGGCAAAATTTCAATGGTTCCTCGCTGACATATGCCATTCCTTGTTGACTGGGCGAGGAATCATGGGTTTTCCTCGCCCATAATTACCAAAATGCCACTCATCGCTTAGAATTTTTATTTTTTTAAATACAAAATTTTAAAAAAAGTATTTACCAAAAATTAAAAAATTGTTAGTTTTATTAATTTTTTTTCATTTATATATGTGTATAAAACTAATTTTTGGTAAATACTTTTTTTAAAATTTTGTATTTTAAAAAAAAATAAAAATTCTAAGCGAGGAGTGGTATTTTGGTGATTATGGGCGAGGAAAACCCATGATGCCTCGCCCAGTCAGCGAGAAATAGGACATGTTAGCGAGAAACCACTGAAATTTTGCCACGTCAGCGAGGGAGTATGTAATTTCCACGCATAGTCACCTTTTCAGCGAGGGATTATGTAATTCCCTCGCCCACGTGGCGAGGAATGGACACGTGGCTCATTTTTATTGGTTGTTTTTTATAAATTTAATTTTCAATGGTTATATTGGTAATTTAGTTTGATCAAATGTTTATTTTGGTAATTTTCCATTTCATAATTCATACAATACTTTTGTCCTACTGTAAACGGTAGTTTGGTAAATGGTAAACGATTCTTTTGACTTCGGTAGACCGACAAACACGCTGCAAAAGTAGGGTGATAGACTAAGGGATTTGATAGACTGAGGGATAAAACGTTTTTTTTTTTGGGACGACAAATAGCACGCACACACACACACACACACACACACACACACACACACACACACACATATATATATATATATATATATATATATATATATATATATATAATAAAAGGAGGCTAACAAGGAGCTAAGAACCTCAGAGAACAACAAAAACGAAAACGCAAGAAACAAAGAACAACAAGTAACATAAGCCCATTAACCTGGGTTGAAAGGAAAATTACACAAAGCAGCTTGCATCCTTTTCTTGCTTCTGGTTCTTAGCCAAACTGAAGACATCGCCACTACTTCCATTTAAACTTTGTTTGCCGATGGATGCGCCTGCTGGAAAAGGATCTCACTCCTGTGTTTCCATAAATACCAAATCGTTGTCATGAAAATCGCATGAACAACTTTTTTGAACTCTCCGTCTCCTTTTAGTAGATACGGTATGTCCATTAGGTCTCTAAACGATTAAGATCCGCTTGCCAAGTGTGGATAAAACGTTTAATTTACGGTAAAAGACCGTTTACCACTCCAACCTACTACAATCTTCAACATTGCTTCAAAAATATATTCATGCTTAATTGCTTAGAGCATTTACAGTCCATTCCTCGTCTTTATTCATATAATTATATTAAAAATCATTATTTTTTCTTTCTTATTTTCAATCAAATAATACTTTTTATATCTTTATCATTATTTTTTCTCTCTGCTCCACTCACAACCACTTCAAATATGTTAAAAACATTATAGGGTTTTGAACAATGTTTCCTTAAAAATACAGATTGAACAGTAAATTTCTCATATACTTCATTCACAACCACTTATAACCATACCATATAATATAGAAAATACATTCATATAAATTTAAGGAACGGGCTGTTCACATCCCACCCTCTATATATTTGTGAGTGTGATCTCTATATTATAGAGAATGGTTTTAAGTTGTTGTAAGTGGAGGATAGAGAACATGTTACTGTTTATATCTATATTTGATAAAACACTGTTCATCTCTATTAATTTTTTAATATTTTTTGAAAGTGGTTGTGAGTAGATGAGAGAGAAAAGATAATGATAAATTTATTAAAAGTATTATTGAATTGAAAAATAGAAAGAAAAAGTAGTGATTTTAGTGTAACTATGAAGATGGAGATAAAAAGTGAGATGTGAATGCTCTTCTACTCTCCTCTCGTCAAATCTATATTTTTCATTTTATCCTTCGTCAACAAAGATAATATAAAATATCCACTCTATTATACATATACATATATAATAATATTAATTACATAAAGTCACAATACAAATTTTAAGAAAAATAAACTAAAATGTATATAAAAACTAAATTATATAAAATATAATATTACCTATATTAAATAGCAACTTGGTTGCTACATTGTAATTTTATGGTTTTACTTATACTAAATCGATGACGACATTGGTATTATATGAACTTGTTTTGGTATTAATTTATATGGTTTTCGACGATCCAAGAAGATAATGACCAAAACTTATGCCACGTACTTCGGAAGAAAAAAAAAACGGTTAAACTCCTGTCGCGTGGGGGGGGGGACTAATTTCTAATAAATTTAAAAAGAGATATTTCATTAATGTAATTTTTGAAGAAATAATTCTTTAAAAACATTTGTTAAAATTCTAAGAATGACATTTTTCTAAAACGGCTTGTTTAAAATTTTTTTTAACATTTTTAAACTTGTCATCTTTTTGTTTAGGATATTTTGTATTTAACATGTGTAATTCACAAGTTATAACCTAGTAATAATACAAAGTACATAAGTATCCGTATAAATTAAAAAGTTTACGATATATAAATATATATATTATAATTAATTATATATAAATATGTTATATATAGGGGTCTGTTATTATACAAAGTGTAATTTTCGTGCGAAGCGTACGAAGTCACCAAAGCGTAACACGTGTTTTTGGCGGAGGGGTAGTTTCGTTCGCGCTACAGTTACGCATAAAAAATACATAAATACGTAAGTTATATCTATTATTACGCAAGTTATATTTATTATTACGCAAAGTAAAATTACTGTCATGAAAAACAATTACGCAAGTTATATTTATAATTACGCAAGTTAGGTTCATAATTACGTAGTTAATAATCACCCAAGTTATACCCATAACACATAAACTTTTTATAAAAAAATGTTGATTTGTAAAAGAAAGTATAGCAATAATTTACTCATATTAAAGATGATAAAATGCTTGATTTTATGGTGTATTTCTTTTTAACAAAAATAATGTCATATAAAAAAGTTATATACGTTTAAAAAAACGAAAGGAATTTGAAAAAAGTCAACAATTGTAGGCTATTTCCAAATCTATCCCTCTAGACACATTTGTTACGTAATTATTCCATTTTTAATCTAAACCGTCCATCCTTTAGATTCATGATTGTTATCATTTCATACGAATTTTTTACTTTGTACCGTAAACTTTCCACACACACACACACATACACACACACACACACACACACAAACACACACACACACACACACACACACACACACACACACACACACACATATATATATATATATATATATATATATATATATATAGGGTAAGGTTCAAATGAGAACCCTACCTTATTGTGAGAACTTTTTAACTATTTTCAGCCATTGATTTAGTTTTGAAAAAACAAGATCATGCCATGTGTCATCACATGTTTTTTAATAGAAAATGACATTTTAGACATTTTACATACCTCTTAAAAAGTCAAATATTTAGATTTAATATGGTGGTGACAAGTCATCACATACTCTCTTTTAATTCATCTAGTTTTTCTCTTTCTTTTTAAGAATAGTTTACTTCTTTTATATTTAAAGCCTCTATAACTATTTTTATAGATTGTTAATATTTTATAAAAAGTGCACCATTAAACTTGACTCATTTTTCTCTTTAATTCTAATATAGTCTCGAAGATTTTTAAAAAATTTTCCCGAATGTTGCTTATTACATTACTGTAACATGAAGACAAATGTATTGTGTTGATGTAATTTCACAATACGACGATGCCACAAAGTGCAACAGTTAGTTAGAATAAAGTATAACATGTTTATTTGATTACAAATCTTAATAGTTACAGTGACTTACATCATATTGTAATTCCTTGTAACAAATTACATCAAAAAACATATATATAAACCAACAAAAAGAAATCCTAAGAAAATGAGTTCAAATTCTTTTTCAAATTCATATCCAAACTTTAAACATATCTTGATCCGATGCATCATAGTTACCATCCCCCTGTAGTTACATCACTGTAACTAGCATTTGCAACACCTAAAAAGTCATTTTACAATGATTTACATCATGTTCTTTGAATGTAAATTCTAATACTTATAATGAATCACATCATATTGTAATTACTTACAGTAAAGTATATTGAAAAAAACATTTTGCTCGTACGCAATTACATCAGGTTACAATGTTATAAACCAGTTTAAATACACCACTATAACGAAACTACATCACTGTAATACTAATGTTTTTTCAATGTAAACCAATGGATGCACTAACAAAAACTAAACCTATTGTAAACCAATGTAAAACTATTGTCTTATTCAACAGTACGTATTTACATCATATTACAATGTTACATTGTTGTAACATGTAGCAAAGCTAATAACCAAACGACATTAAACCATGTAACTACAACACTGTAATGAAATTTCAACACTGGAACAAAACCAAGTGTTAGTGAATGTCCGCTGTGGACACTTAGGCTGTCCGCTGTGGACACATGAACATTCTTAGAATGTCCGCTGTGGACACTTAGGCTGTCCACTGTGTACACTTGAATATTTAAGTGTCCACAGCGGACATTCTAAGAATGTTTATGTGTCCGCTGTGGACACTTAGGCTATCCGCTGTGGACACTTGAACATTCTTAGAATATCCGCTGTGGACACTTAGGTTGTCCGCTATGTACAATTGAATGTTCAAGTGTCCACAGCGGACAACCTAAGTGTCCATAGCGGACATTCTAAGAATGTTTAAGTGTCCGCTGTGGACACTTAGGTTGTCCGCTGTGGACACTTAAATATTCTTAGAATGTCTGTTGTGGACACTTAGGCTGTTCGCTGTGTACACTTGAATGTTTAAGTGTCCACAGCGGACATTTAAGAATGTTTAAGTGTCCACAGCGGATAGCCTAAGTGTCCACAGCGGACATTCTAAGAATGTTCAAGTGTCCACAGTGGACAGCCTAAGTGTCCACAGCGGATATTCTAATTGCTGGAGTGTCCACAGCCTAAGTTTCCACGGCGGACACTTAACATTCTTAGGATGTTTTACACGTGTTTTACAGATTGATTTACATTGGTTAATATTGGTTTACATTAGTTGAATCAAGATCTGGGTCACCATTGTAGGTTATGTTAAGTAGTCGTTAGACAATGAGCTATGTGTTGTTCGGTTCACCACCATAAACCGCAATCAAATCCACTGGTGAGGCGTCTATTGCTGGAGTGGCAGTGGTGGTCGGAATCGGTTGTGGTTATTGTGTAGACGATGATGAGGTCGGTTGTTGGGTTGTGGTTGTAGTTGATGGATAATAAATAAAAGAAGATAATATGGATTAAGGGTGGATAGTATAGTAGGTGAATAAAAAATAAAAAAAATACATTCTGAAGATTGTACCAAAAAGATGACAATATAGAAGATTACAATTTTACCACTTATATGATCTTCACCATTAAAATAAAATATTCTATTTTGATACCAAATGAAAGGTGGATACTTATGTTAAAAAGTTCTCACAATAAGGTAAGGTTTTTATTTGAACCACATCCTATATACATATATATATATATATATATATACATATATATATACATATATATATATACATATATATATATATATATATATACATATATATATATATATATATATATATATATATATATATATATATATATATACATATATATACATATATATATATACCTATATATATATATATATATATATATATATATATATGTATGTATATATATATATATATATATATGTATATATATATGTATATATATATATATATATATATATATATATATATATATATATATATGTATGATGTGGTTTAAATGAAAAACCATCCTATTTGTGAGAACCCATTAACTAGATATGAAATCTTAGATTTGAATAAGATGTTTTGATCAAATGGACAAGATTAAAAGGAAATATTTTAATGTATTTATAGTAAATAAAAAGGTTGGAAGGGCATACATGTAATTTCACAACATCATTAATGTGTTCTAGAGCCCTAATGGCTTACTTTCTATTACTTGCTATGGCAGACCTAATATCCATCAAATCACATTTTTTTCAATGACATATATAATTACATACATTATATTTAATAACATCAATTAACTATTGCATAATATTACATCACACCAACGATATAATTGTATTACATTACAACTATAAATAAGTGTTGCATAATAATACAACCAAAATACGTCATGCATTTGACGAAAATTTTACGTTAGCATTTTCTATCGAAACATACAAGTTTTCAACACCTGGCCAAATTTCTTTTCCTCTTTGATCGTCGCACGTTTCTCTAACCACATATCTATGGTTGGAACTTAATCTTCAACTCTTTAACTCTATCGAACTATGATTAGTTGTAAATCAAATATAATCTATCAAGTAAAGATAAAAAAATTAACAAAAGATGACACGATAAAACTTAATGAATAGAATACAAAATGCATCTATATTGATGGTGCAATACCAGAATAAAAACTATACAAAATGCATCTATATTGATGGTGCAATACCAGAATAAAAACTATGAATTTTAAGTAGATTACATTATATTACACTAATGCATTGGCCAAAATAAATCAATATACAGCAATGTAACTACGGTCGAATTAAAAAACTATGAGAAATTACATTAAATTAAATAATTCATCTATAATAATGGTATACTATGCTCAGGTGCAATATCAAAATAAAAACTATGAATTTTTAGTAGATTACATTATATTACACTAGTGCATTGGCAAAAATAAATCAACATATAGCAATGTAACTATGGTCGAATTAAAAAAAACTATGAAAAATTACATTATATTAAAAATACGTCTATAATTATGGTATACTATGCTCAGGTGCAATACCAAAATAAAAACTATGAATTTATAGTAGATTACGTTATATTACACTAAAGCATTGCCCAAAAAAATTAACGTATAGTAATTTAACTACGATTGAATTAAAAAAAACTATGAAAAAATTACATTAAATTAAATAATACATCTATATTTATGGTATACTATGCTCAGGTGCAATACCGAAATAAAAACTATGAGTTTTTAGTAGATTATATTATATTACACTAGTGCATTGACCAAAATAAATCAATATATAGCAATGTAACTACAGTTGAATTAAAAAAACTATGAAAAAATTACATTAAATTAAATATACATCTATAATTATGGTATACTATGCTCAGGTGCAGTACCAAAATAAAAACTATAAATTTTTAGTAGATTACATTATATTACACTAGATTAGATTACAGTAGTGCACCGGCCTAAATAAATTTACCTAAGTAATTTAATTACAGTCTAATAAAAAAATTATAATAATTAGATTAAATAAAAAAAATCTAAAATGATAGTATACTATGCTCAATAATGGTTATGTTTTTATTTGTGCAACAACCTGCAACACCAAAATGAAAAATTATGAAATTCTACTAGATTATATTAGATTATAGTAGTGCAATAGCCTAAATAAATTACCTATAATACTGTGACTATAGTCTAATTAAAAATTATAAAAAATAATTACATTAAATTAAAAAATGTATTTGAGATGATGGTATATAATACTCAACATTGTTTATATTTTCATTTGTGTAACATGCTTCAACACCAAAACAAGAAAACTAAAAATTTTTAGTAGATTACATTGGAATACACTTGTGAATTGGTTAAAATAAACTTACCTGCAGTAATATAAATGCAATAAAATTAGAAAAACTATAAAAAAGCAATTACATTTCAAATAGTTAATTCTAGTACAAAATCATAAACAAATTGTGTCAATTTAACTTAGCCATAAAAATAACTACATAATAAAAAACAATAGAACCCAAACAAAAAAATCAAGCAATTTAAACTTATTTACCTGCTGCAGCATGATTTATGTAGGAGAAAAGACACATCAAAACCCATATCATAAACCTTCTAAATTTGTATCTCGTTATAATCACGATCTAAATTGTAAACAAGAAAACCAACACAAAAAAACCCAAATCTTTCTAGATCTATTACAAACATAATGTTGCAATCAACACCCATTTGCTTATCGAAGCTTGTGCTTATGGATCTACAACCATCGTCTCCATCACATGCCTAGGGAGGTGATGTGTTCCGGGTGAAAACAGGTGGTCTGGTGGCGTTTGATGTGCGAAAGGGAGGTGTTGAACGATTTCATTTTTGTTGATTTTCCATTCATCATCTTTGATTATTTTGTTAGAATTTGATTCATGAGTGATTTTTATCATTGAATAGAGAGAGATGAGATGTATAATCAGATTTTTTATGGGTTTGACAAATAGAAAGAAAGAGAAAAAAAATCTTGATATAACTATAAGAGAGAGAAAACGATTTAAAACATAATAAAAGTACACAGACATTGGTGCATCTAAAAAATAAGGTGCAAGAGTTAAAATGACAAGAATACCCTTCTAGGTTTGAAAAAGAATGGGTGACGTGTCAGACTAGTATTGGTTGAAAGATTTAATTGGTTCTCACAATTTGGAAGGTTAACATATCAACCCATTCATATATATATATATATATTTATATATATATAATATAAAATATAGTGATTAACGAAATGAAGGACTGGCGATACTTAGGCCTGTAATATATGTATAATATAAAGTACAAAAGATAAAATTGTGAAAAACTAGAAATTGCTGTTAAAAAGGAAAAACTTTTGGAGATACGTGAGTATATAGTTATTTTTTTTTTCGAAAAGCATGCGAGTATAGAGTACACTCCATATAAAAAAGTTGGCAACTTTAAAAATTTAATATGGAAACCTATTTTAACTCTTTAAAGTCTGTTGTCGCAAGGTGGTAGGTGGCTTAATTGAGTTAATTTATTATATAAAACAATTAAACTAAATAATAAATAACAATAGATCATGATTTAGAGCATTCACAGTGGTTTCTTAAAATTTTATAAGTGAAGTCCTTAAATTATATAAAATGATTGTTAGTGGTTTTGATTGTATAAAAGAGAAAATTTTACTATTTATTTGTAAAATTAAGGAAACATTATTCGTCTCTTATAAATTTTCTAATATTTTTTAAAATAGTTATGAGTGAAAGATAGAGAAAAAGTAATGATAAATATATAAAAACAATTATTTAATTAAAAAAGAGAGAAAAAAGATAGTGAAATGAAGGGGGCTTGGATGTTAAGGTGTTTCATTTTCCTCTTCTCACACATGTAAATAGTGATCATCAATGAAGTGAAAGAACAAAGAAATTAATATGATAAACATCCAAAATATGATTAAATTATTCTCCCCTCGGCCATGATCTTAAAATATTTTGCAACAAATGTAAGATATAATAACATAATATTATGACTAAATGGTAAAAAATGTAAAATTAAGGGGTTAAATAAAAAAAAAAAAAAAAAAGAAGGTAGGCACAACTAATCAATCACATGGTACAACTCACGATTCATAAGCATGTTAGTAATTAGTATATACATATATACAATGTTAAAGAAATTGGGTTTATGATTGCGAAAGAAATTGAAAAATGATTTTAAGTTTTTTTTAACGCTAACCGGTGGTTACAATAGAAAATTGTTTAAGTGTTTTTAGTTAACTAATTTATTTAAAAAATGATCTCTTGGTCTAATGGTTAAGGGGATGTGAGAGGCTTTGTCACTCTTAAAGGTCCAAGATTCAAACATTGACATTATCAAATATTACTAAATAAGTGATATTAACAATAACTACTAACCAGTAGTTAAAAAAAAAAAACTAATTTATTTAGAGTCAAATTATAATAACACGCATCTTGTGACTTCCTGCTTCCAACTTCCAAGGCAATAATGCATATGGGCTGCTTACATAAATGCGGTGGTAGGTAGATCATTTTTCATTTGACAGGTGAACATATACATAAATCAGGGCGGGCGGTCTTAATAAACGATAAATATTCGGATTTCTAGTTCTTAATAAGAGTTATTTTCAATAAAGGGAAAATTTTATATAATAGTTGGGTTATTTATTTTTATTTATTTCAGTCAGATCATTAGAATTTTTATATGTTACATGCCATTAAAGCTTTAAAGGTATTCCAATTAAGTCATTCATACTTTTTTTTTTAAATTTTTAAATAATTCACAATTTTTTTAAATAATTTTGTTTTTTATAATTGTAAATTTTTTTGATATTTCAATTTTTTAAATTTTTTTTGCAATATACGAATAACCTAATAGAATAATTTTAAAACTTTAGTGACCTGATTATGATAAATTTTTTTATCAATGACCTAATTAAAACAATTCTAAACTTTGATTATTATTTTATGAAGTTATCCCTTTGATAAATCTTATCTAGTAAAATATCAAGTCAAGTCAAGGTGGGCTCGGACTCGGCTTATTTATAAACCAAGTTGAGCCAAGCCGGCTCGCTTGTTTCAACTAGTTGAAATGTTTGGCTCGGCGTATTTCTCGCAAGTCAACATTTACTTTTTAAAATTTAAGTTTTGTTATTATTTTATACATATTAAAATATATAAAAACAAAAACTATCTCTCTACTATAATAAAACGGTAAATAAAAGGGTTACGTGTCAGCATCATATTTCTTCTTATTAAATTTTTTCCGCTTATCTCTCATATTTAATAGTTACTATAATTAGTAATAATATTATTTGATTTTTTATAGACTAAAAATACTTTTTAATAAATTAAAAAAAGTTCTTTTTATTAATGTTATTTATAAAAAAATACATTTTTGGGGAATTTTTTTAAAACATTAGAGATTTTGAAAAATATAAAATATTATAAATTGATGTTTTTAAAATTAAAATATTTTTAAATTAAAAATAATTAGAATTGGGTGTTATAATAATGAATTTTTTTTTTAAAACAGTTTTTTGAAACAAAATGTTTAGTTTCTTTTAAACAAAAAAGTATAAAAAGTTGATATCATTGTTTTATTACTTATATATTTACTCATACATAATTTTAATTATATATTATCTTGAAATATCGTTTTAAAATTAATAGAAATACACAAGTTATTAAAGCTAGTAAACCTATATATTTGATTATATTAAATCGTTGAAACAATTATACAAAAACGAATTTAATGGACTATGATTGCCTTTTATATTTTTATTAATTTTTTTTTACTAGAAAATATCAAAATGACCATATAATTATGATGTACTTGAATATTTGACAGGAAGTTAATATTTTAAGCTTAGATAATATACAACAATTTGAGGTTATAGTTTATATAAATTATAACTTAATTTTTAATTTAAATGAGCAAAACAAGCGAACCACAAGCCGAGTTCACCCTGGCTCGGGCTCGGCCCATTTTCAAACAACTCGTTTACGAGTGAAATATTTCTAAGCTTTTTTCGTGTGAGTTTGGTGGCTTTTTAAACCATTTATCAGAAGATGAAAAAAAGACTAATCCCATAAGATCCGGGTAAAGTATTTGTAATGTCACATAACACATAGGACTTGTAATTGATTAAAATAGTTCTGGGTTACATTGCATCCAGACTAAAACATCAATATGAGGTATTAATCTATAAAGTTTGCAATGTAACCATTGTGATAGTGCAGATGGGGAGGCTGATCATTTGTTGGTTTATTGTCTTTTCGCAACGTTAGTATGGTGGCAAACATTTGTATGGGCCAAAATTCCAATTCTAAGAACTTTTGTTTCAATTAGACGGCTATGGAATCACAAAATGAGATCAAAGTGGGCAAGGAAAAGAAGGCGTTGCTAGTAATCTTTCTAGCAACATTATGGTGTTTGTGGCTTCATAGAAACGGGAAGATTTTTAAAAGGATGGGAAGACCATGCTTCAAAGTGGTGGTGGAAATTAAAGAATTTTCTTATTTTGGATCACAAATAGATCAAAGTATAATGGTATAGATTGGAGATCTTGGAGCGTTTTTGATTTGCCAAATATGATGTTGTAATAGTCTTTGGTGTAAAGCATTTTTCCTAGTTCCTTGATGGGAATATGCTTCTTTGTAAGTTTGGTTTTTGCTGGTATTTCCAATTTATAATTATTGAAATTATACCAGATATATTAATTTTTATTTGAACTTTTATTTTAATTTTTTAATTATAAATTATAAATTTATTATATATATTAATTTACAATAATATTAAGTATATGCTTAATTCATATAAATCTATTTACTATAACTAAAATTAAATTACTGATTGGGTCACATCTATGTAAACTACAGTTTACAAATGTAAGCTGTTGTTTCAACCAATCAAAAAAAATGTATGAAACTCAGATCCTTTTTTCATATTGAGTAGTGTTATTCAAATATGCTATTTTTGACAAACACATAAAGACTTCTTATTTTATTCTCATTGAAAACGACTTATTTTCCTATCTAACTTGTGTATCTGCTTATCTTATTTCTATAGCATCCTACTAAATTATAATAAGTAACATAAAATGATATGTTTAATCCTTAGGGTTTTCTTGGGTGGGGATAATGCGTGTTAAACGGAAAATTCCTCTCTTAGTATTCAATCTTCAAGGTTATTCTTGTGAATTCTAAAACGATTATAGGTCCTTATCATACATATTTGTATATTTTCGTTTAATTGTGGCGCTATCATCTTATAATAAGCGCAACAACATATTGTTTAACTTGAATTTGTTTTTTTTTTCGTTTTATAAAAAAGTAAAAAAATCAGAGGCACCGCATAGAAGGGAAAGGTCGGACTCGAACCCGAGTGTCCGCAAAGGTTTGAGGTGCGCTATTAATGGACAAACGAGACCAACTTGTTTACAAACTCCTTTTAAACATATATATATATATATATATATATATATATATATATATATATATATATATATATATATATATATATATATATATATATATATATATATATACACACACACATAAAAACAAATCAAGAAAAATAAAAAAATAACCAAGTGAGTGTCATATGATAATTCTTAATTGACAAATCAGCGAACTCAACCAATCACCATCATTTAGTGTAGTTAATGCAAGGATTAATTGTATTGTTTTCACATTTATCTGATTGATTACTATCTATGCACTTTTAGTTAGCTAGGGCTTATTACGAACCGAGCTAGGAAAGATTTAGCTTAAACTTGACTATTTTAGACTACAAAATAAATATTTTAAGGTTCATTTTCATCTCAACGAACTCAACCAATCACCATCAATTAGTTATTAAGGTTGGATACTTGGTCTTTATACTCCATTTCACAAGTTATACATTTAAACAAAATAACTATTAATTGCATTGTTTAAAAATTAATCTATTATCTTAAAATTTTGGATATGACATAATAATAATAATAATAATAATAATAATAATAATAATAATAATAATAATAATAATAATAATAATAATAATATTATTATTATTATTATTATTATTATTATTATTATTATTATTATTATTATTAAAAAAGAGATCTTAAAACCCAGATGAAGGTAAAAAATTAAGAGGATTCATGGGATAGGGTTACAGCCCATCTAAGATGCTAATGTGGGCGGTCGACCGCCTGGGAACCCGTTTAGCCAAAAAGCCAAGAAGGCGTGGGGCATTTAGGGTGAGACCTGTACTGACCACATGTTAGCATCCTGGATAACGACTGTGTAAAATCACCAACGTTCCATCGTTTCTCTTGATCTTCTATCCTCGTCTGAGCTTTATGGTTTTCTCCTCTTTTCCCATACAAGGTCCTGCCTTCTATGGTATCAGAGCCATGGTATTCTGTTTGATGTATGTGTGCATGTTTCAACACTTATTCCTGATATTCAAATATGAATATTTTAAGATCAGAAGATACTATTAAAAATAGTATGGAGGAAGAATATGATATTCCTCATAATTTAGATTTATTAAATAAATGGACTATTTCAAAAATTGATTACAAACTAATTTATAAATTAGAAACCTTTGAAAAATTGGGATTAAAACAAGTTGTTAAAACAACTGAGGAAACATTTTCCTTAAACACGAATGAGATGATAATAAAATTATTATCAAAAAGAGATTTACAAAAATATAAAAAAGAATATAAATTTATTCATATAGGATTAGTGCAAATTGCATTAAGCCTCTAACTTTAGAAGGCTTACCAGAAAGTTTTGTAGCAGCTCTCAGATATGCTAGAAACTTAAATTGGAAACAATCCCTTATGGGTATTGTTCAATCTAGTCTGACTCATGGTCCAGTCTATTTTAATGTTTATCCTAATTTACAATTGTCATTATCTGATGTCAATATTTTAGACGCTTTAACTTTGAATGTTAAAACGCATGGCTACGATTATGTACCAGGATCAGAGGTAATATGTATCTGTTATAGAATTTATTATAAGCCTTTATTTACGCTTAATCCTCATTGTAAAATGGTAGATAAACCGTTAAATGAAACAATTCTAATAGAAACCAATTTTAGTAAAGCTAATATTACTACTAGAAGGAAAATAAAATGGGAAGAAATTAATTTTCCAGAAAATTGGGTACTAGATAAAGTAAGCCCATCTTAACAATATGTGGATAATAATCCAATAAATATTTCACAAACTAATGAAGGGTCAGTTCAAATACAATTTGAAAATAATAAAATAAAATATGAACCCTCTCTGTCCAAATCGATGTCATCATACTATTATATTTCTCCTGTAGATTACACAGTTAGAAGTCCTTCTAGGGCATCAACATCTAGAATCAGGGAAGAATTTCCTGAAAGAAAAATAGATGAATTAAGAATAAACTCGGATAATATAGTTCGAGGAATTAGAATAGATACGGAACTAACCGAATCAGAAATAAATTTTGTTTAAACATGAATACAAAAGAAAAATTAGATTTTACTCCGGGATCACCGGTAAGAGAAGAAATTTCTAATGAATTTCTCCAACCCAAATGGGAATTATTTAGAACATGATTTTTCAAAAATTTTGAAAAAACAGACAAAGAATTTTTCAGAGAAGAATTTTATAATGAATTGAATGAGAAACAAGAGATCATACCTTTTGTTCCATGGTTTATTGAAAGATATACCAATAGTATTATTTTTGTTATAGAAAGAAATTTTAATATAAATGGAAACATAGTATCAAATGTTTTCCCTCCTACTAATGGTTTTAAAATTGAAAAACAAGGAGAGGAAAGATACTATCAAGCTTTTCAAAAACTTCTGGAAGGTGAAACCTTGCAGACGTTTATTTCTCATATAAATGGTTTAATAAAACAATAAAATTATTCAAATCTTTATTTAATAATAATTGGAGAACAACTCCAGGATATTTCTAAAAAATGGATAAAATATTATGCCATTTAAAAGAAAAACAAAGTATCATAATAAATGATCAGATAAAAAATAAAGAGTCTATTGCTACTCCTAGCATTCAATTACCTCCTAAGGTAACAGATTTCAGAACAAAATCTGAAGAAAATTTAATGCAAACGTTAAATGATTCAATTAATATTTTGAAAAATCTAAAAATAAATACATTATCGGATTTTGAAGATAGTCTAAAAGAAGAAGATTATAAGCAAAAGATTAATGATGAAATCATGAAGCTATCTAAGTTTGCTGATAAGCCAACACAGAGGATGTATTACTATCCTAGGCCTACTCCACAGGATGTTCTAATAGAAGAACAGGAATACGTAATTAGTAATTCGTATAGTGGAAAAATGA
The DNA here is from genome assembly GCA_025506505.1 of Flaveria sonorensis. Classification (NCBI taxonomy): domain Eukaryota; kingdom Viridiplantae; phylum Streptophyta; class Magnoliopsida; order Asterales; family Asteraceae; genus Flaveria; species Flaveria sonorensis. The sequence goes on from CM046429.1 coordinate 5,627,162, forward strand.
TCTATGAATGGAACATAGATGGTCAAACAGAAGGGCAGATTTATAATACTGTCCATAGGATGCTTATGTATAGCACTATTTGTCAAAACAATAAGAATACTATTAAGACAATAGCTCAAATGATTATATCAGGATTTACAGGCCAACTTAAAGGTTGGTGGGATAACTATCTATCAGATTCAGATAGAAAAGAAATCCTCAATAGTACAAAAGAGGATAATGGTGTTGTTGAAAACAACTCAGTTTATACATTGATAGTTAATATTATAGAACACTTCACAGGCAGATGGTCTGATAATTCGGAGAATATTAGAACTCTTCTACAAAATCTTAAGTGTAGAACCCTAACATCTTTTAGGTGGTATAAAGATACTTTCCTAAGTAGAGTAATGGAACTCCCTGAGTCTAATAGCTCACATTGGAAGTCAAAATTCGTAGATGGCCTTCCGTATTTATTTACAGAAAGAGTTATGAATAACCTAAGAAAAGGAGGAATAAGTATAAATTATGAAGATTATACTTACGGCAAGTTAATAGGAACTTGTATCCAAGAAGGTTTAAATTTATGCAATGAAATTAAGTTAAACCAGCAAATTAAAAAACATTCTTTAAATGAAAAGAAGCAATTAGGTGAATTCTGTAGTCAATTTGGTATAGAAGGAACCTCAAATAATTCTAGGAAAATTAAAAAATCAAACCCTTACCAACATCAAAAGAGAAAAAGGAAAAGGGAAGATAGAAAAAATAAAAGAATTCAAAAATACGAGGAAAATAAACCTTCGTATAAGGCATATAGGTCAAAATTAATTTGTAAAAAATGTGGAAAAATAGGTCACACAGCAAAAACTTGCTGGGTTAGAAAGAAGCTTAATAAGCTAGAAGATGAAGATTTAAAAAATCAAATCTCAAAAATACTTTTAGAATCAGATACTTAATCTGATCAATCTTCTAATAAAGATTTAAATATTTTAGAAAATGAAGATCCATACTCTTCCTCTGAAGAAGAAAACTGTTGTAAAAATAACTGTTGTAATAATACTTCAGAAGAAGAAGAGGAAAATATTTATTAAATAATTTCACAGTTCCAAAATATGGAAATAAACATATTAACAAGTGAACTAATTGAATTGTTAAAAGTGGTAGATGATCCACAAATTAAAGAGAAGATAATATCTTCATTTATGGGAAGACAGGAAGAAGGTACTTCTTGTTCAAATTCTAAAGAATCAAAACCGTTTTCTCTGGCTGAATTAAAAATTCAATTAAATCAGAGAAATAAAGATAAAAAACCTGTTGATATACAACAATTAAAGAAGGAAATTAATAATTTAAAATCTGATATAAAGATTTTACAACAAAATAATAAAGAATTAGACAATAGAATAATATGTCTAGAAAAAGATAAATTAAATATACAACCAATAGAAGAATCAGAATTATATCTGAAAAATATAAGAGAAATAATTACTTCTCAAAAATGGCATGGAAAAATTAAATTACTAATAGGTAATGATTTTTTAATAGAAGTAGTTGCACTCTTTGATAGCGGTGCAGATTTAAATTGTATACAGGAAGGATTAATTCTTACAAAGTACTATTATAAAACAACTCATACTCTCAGTCATGCTGGGAAGGAAAAATTAGAGGTAAATTATAAAATCCATCAAGCTTTTATTTGTCAAAATAATACTTGTATTAGTACAAGTTTTGCATTAGTTAAAAATCTTGGTAACCAAGTTATACTTGGAAGCCCTTTCTTTGATAAAATATTTCCTTTAAAAAATGTAGACCGTACTGGAATAACTGGTACGTATGAAGGAAAAGAAATTGTTTTTAAATTCATTTCTAATCCAATATCAAGAATATTAAACAATTTAAAAGAAGAATTGCTAAGAGCAAAGATAAATCAAATTGATTTTTTGAAAAAAGAAATATTTTCTTTAAATATCCAAGAGAGATTAGATAATCCGAAATTACAAGAAAAAATTAAACTCATAGAACACCAATTTAGTTTACAAATATGTAAGGATCATCCCAATGCTTTCTGGGATAGAAAGAAACATATTGTTTCACTTCCATATGAAGAAGATTTTAATGAAAGACAGATTCCGACCAAGGCTAGACCTTGTCAAATGAATTCCGAATATATGGAATTATGTAAACAAGAGATAAAATCTCTTTTAAACAATAATTTAATTAGAAATTCAAAGTCTCCATGGTCATGTACTGCCTTTTATGTTAATAAACATTCCGAACAGGAAAGAGGCATACCAAGACTGGTTATTAATTATAAACCACTAAATAAGGTTTTAAAATAGATTAGGTATCCAATACCTAACAAAAAGGATTTAGTAGATAAATTATACGAATCAAACATATTCTCTAAATTTGATTTAAAGTCAGGATACTGGCAAATACAAATTGAAGAAAAAGACAGGTATAAAACTGCTTTTACAGTACCTGTTGGGTATTACGAATGGAATGTTATGTCATTTGAATTAAAAAATACACCATCAGAATTTCAAAATATCATGAATGATATTTTCATTCCTTATAGTGAATTTATTATTGTTTATATTGATAATATCCTTGTATTTTTAAAGGATATTGAAACTCATTTTAAACATCTAGAAATATTTAAAAATATAATTTTAAAAAATAGTTTAGTTATATCTAGACCAAAAATGTCTCTTTTCCGAACTAAAGTCAGATTTTTAGGACATAATATTAATCAAGGAAATATAATTCCAATTAATAGAAGTATTGAATTTGCATCTAAATTCCCAGATGAGATTTTAGAAAAAACTCAATTACAAAGATTTCTTGAAAGTCTTAATTACATACTTCCTTATTATAAAAATTTAGCAGAAGATACGGCTTTATTATACGATAGGCTAAGGAAGAATCCTAAGCCATGGTCTATCGATCATACCAAAGCAGTACAAAAGATTAAGAAAAAGGTTCAAAACCTTCCTTGCTTAACAATAACAAACCTAGAATGGGAAAAAATTGTTGAAACTGATGCCTCAGATATAGGCTATGGGGGTATATTAAAACAAATATCTCCAATAAACAAACAAGAATATCTTGTTAGATTTCATTCTGGAAAATGGAATGAAAGCCAAAAAAATTATGCAACTGTTGCAAAAGAGATTCTTGCAATAGTTAAATGTGTTTTAAAATTTCAAGATGATTTATTCAATAAGAAATTTATAATTAAAACTGATTGCAATGCAGCCAAATATATGTTTAATAAAGATTTTAAACATGATGTTTCTAAGCAGATGTTTGCCAGATGGCAATCACATCTCGCACCTTTTGATTTTGAAATAATTTATAAAAAAGGAACTGACAATAGTCTTCCTGATTTTCTTACCAGGGAATATTTAAATTAATGAGTCATTCAAAAGGAATTATGCGCATGGCGATGTTTGAAATTATTGAAAAAACAATTAATATTCAGATCAATTGATAGGATTATATGATAATATTCGAGAAATAAAAGAAACTCCATTTATATCGGATAAAGCTAAAGATTATGCTATTAAACAAATTGAATATGGAATACGATCTTTAAATAAACAACTTAAAGATTTAAAATATAAAGAAATAATACTTTCTTATGGATAAATAATCTTTATGTTTAAGTTTTTAGGAATGATCCCCTGGGAAAGGGGAAGAGGTCGTGGAAGATCTTCCTCTTATAGAGGAAGAGGAACAGAAAGAAATATCCATCAAATGGGTAATAAGAAGCTTATAGCTATGGATAATGCATCATATGCATCATCTTCTTCAAAACCTCAAGTTGATGAAAAAACTTTTAAAGAGTTTTTAGCTTATAAAGCAGCTCAGAGTCAAACCTCTGAAGAAACAACATCATATGCTCAAGCTGCTAGTGAAAATGATGATAAAAACTGGATTCATAATCCAAAAAAGGATGTTATACTCCTTCTTGATCACAAAGATAAAAAATGGAATGATCGACCTTGGTTTATAATCAAGAGATATTTTGATACTGGGTTCTATCCAACTGAGACTTATAAGTCCAGAACATATTATGAGGAAATCCTCAAAGCCACAAATTATGAGGTTACCCATTATATGGGAGGAAATAAAACAATAAGTTTTAGCAAAATAATAATTAAACAGATCATATCTGTTGAAAATTGGGGAATATCTCCATTAAAAGACAGGGAAAATTTCCACCCTGAAACAAAAACTCCCATTAGATATAACTACTGGGATTATATGAATACCTTTCATAAAGCATTCCTATTTGAAAACCAGAATTATAAACATTCTTGGTTTATCAAAATATGTTCTAAGATTTATGAATCGGAGATTCCGATTTGGTTTTATAAATGGTGGCAGTCATACGGTCCATCAATTAATATCTTTAATAAAGATTCACAAAGGTTTAAAACCTTATACACCCAATGGGTGGAGTTATCTCCTGCCTTAATAGAGGCACAACATGATAACAATTTCATTGAGGGGATGGCCTCATTACACTTCTTTGTCCAATTCAGTATTCCATGGATATGGAAGTGGTTACCAGAAACTGGTTATACAAGTGAAAATATGTTCTGTTTAAAAATAACATATATGACAAAATTCTGGAAACAGATGATGAAGATTGAAGACGGCAAGATTAAATGCCAAGATACAATAGATCATATTCAACAGACGATTGAATCATATCAACAACAAAAAGAAAATCAACAACAAAGGGAATCTCCTAGTCCCTTCCAACATATTATCAGAAAATTAAAAATGACTACAGGTACTGAAAATCTCAGTCAAGAAGAACTTTTACAACAATACATGGAAGAAGTTAAAAAAGATATAGCCAAACATTTTAAAAAGAATGAAGCTTTATCAAGCTCAAGAATGTCTGTATCAAACTCTTCTCAAATAGGGGAAGATACTCAGCTATACCAAGACAGTCAAGAAAAAGACAAGTCCATGGATGATGATTCTTATGCCAAAATGATGACAGATTTAGAGGAAGAATTCGGTCCGGTTAATACACCAGAAAAAACAAAAAACAAAAGGACACAATAGGCCCTACAAGAAAGAAAAGAAGGCTCAATAATTCACCTTCATAATTGGCCGACAACATTTTTGTCTTAACGTTACATTATTGTAACTTTACTATTCACTTTTTGACTTATTGTATAATAATGCGTCAGACGCAATTATAGGCGAATATTCGCGGAAATATTCGGTGTCAAAATCCCTATATAAAGGGACTTAGTGTGTAGTATTAGGCACCGGTTTTTAGAACCAGCTCTCTTGTCACACCCTCAAAATCCGCGAGCGGGGTTTTACCGCGAGGCGCGTGACATACCAGGATCTCAGTCATTAGTTACCAAGAACGACTCTATATGATAAATAAACAAAACCAGAGTTAACGTTTAAAATACTGCGGAAGCGTTTAAAATACTGCGGAAGCGTTTTTAAAACTAGAACACCCAAAACAAGTAATATGTAACGAGAATGCGCAAAACAAACGCGCCCCAAACACAAATGTATAAAATGAAAATAATCCCAATTTGTAAACAATGCAAATGTAGACAACTCAATAATGCTGACGTGCGTGCTCCTAGGCAACTGGCAACCTTAACCTGAGAATAGCATACTAAACAAGTCAACACATGGTTGGTGAGTTCAAGAGTTTGCGTTAAAATATAAACCAATCAATAGTTTCCAGAGCATAAGTAGTGTATTGCAATAGATAGGTAGTCTATTAACATAAAAATATTAATCATAGTGATCTCGCGATTGAAGCTGACTGTGATACGTTTGTTGCCTCCCGTCACGACTTACCAGGTCGTGACGAATATGTGATAGGACAAAATTGCACCCGTTTGACCTCGAGTCGCACAGGTGGGGCTCGTCAGACCCAGTAGTACTACCCAAAATTTCCCCGCTAGTCAATATTAACAATCCGAAAGTGTGAGGACTTTCCATGGTAATCAACACTATATCAATATTATACACACTCATAAATAAAGCGTTTGTAAACAGTATGCCATCTCCCCCAAAAGAGATTTATGTAAAAAGAGTGGGGCAAGAACTCACCTGATGCGCGCAAGAATTTAACTTAGAGTTTAACTTGAAAGAAAGAAGGAAAGACAACCTTCAAAGGTCACCTAGAATACAAGAGTACATAAGTACGTGTGCACAAAAACAACACGAAACCCTAAGTGCTCTACAAACCAAAGAACTCAAGGTTTAAGAATACAAGACACATTTGACCCAGTTGACCCGTTGGTGACATTATAGGTGATAACTCATTAAACTAACACAACAGCATATCATACATGATCAACATACCACTTGATTACATACAGCACATCACCACCACATGTACTACCTAGATCATCATATAACTAGATATCATACAAATCATGCAAATCACAACAGGCCAAAACAGATAACAACCCAAATCAACATTCATACAACATAAACAACACATTTAGTCACCTTAGAACCCATCTATGAACACACTAGCATGATCCTAACATCCCAAACATGCTCAAATCATCCAATTCAAGGATTTGCACAAATAAAGTTTCCCTTTTGGGAAAGTTCATCCCAAATTCATCAAACTCACACTACATTCATGAATTCATCAATTATATACCAATTCAAGACTAAGACAACATCTAAACATGATCAACAACACCTAATCATCATGATTCATCAACTTCCATACCCAAAAGTTACTATCTTTAGCAAGGTACAAACTACAACATGCATTCTTGAATTCCTAACCTTCATATCAACCATCTAGCATCTAATCATCATCACAAACACATCCATAACATTCACACATCATCCAATCATCAATTCATGCAAAATAAAGTTACTATTATTAGTAACCTATGAACAATGCATCCAAATCATGGCTTTCTTGTATAATCGACGTTAACTAACATATATACAATACAACTAACATAATCACAACATCAAACAACCATTATTCAACATCCAATTTGATCCAACATCACTTCAAACTCACGGCCAAGATATTCCTATGAACAAACAACCAAAATCCAAACTTTCTTGCATAATCAACGTTAATCAACATGTAATCTATCTAACAAACACATTAACATCAACAATCAAGCAACTTTCGGCCATCAATTGCAGAATTCGCATGGAACTTTCGGCCAAACATGAACAACCATCAAATCATATAAAAATCTAACCTTTAGATGTGTAATAGTTTGCAATTGAAGGTTCTAACTTGTTGTATAACTTGAAGTCGACCAAATCCGATGGTTTCTTGCTTGTTCTTGATCGATTTCGCGATGGTGAGGGTGAGAGGATGCAAGTCGCGGCCGAAAGGGTTAGGGGATTAGGGTTTTTAATTTTGTTTTAATTAATAATCCATAATTACACTTTTAACCCTTATAATTTGTATTTTATAAAAATTAAGCTTTTTGAATAGATTTTAAATAGTTTTTAACTACTAAACACAATTATTATTAATCACAAATAACAATCATGCATAATTCCCATTTATCACAAAACACACGAACAAATATGCACGTTTTCACGTTACGCGATAACATTACAGTTAACATTCAAATCACATAAGCATAACTTAATAATCACATTGTTAACCTAATTATCATCAATTTAACATTACTGATTATTGTTAAGTCACCAACGTTCAACGACAACTAGTGTGTGCTCCCGACACGTGTATGCAAGACTTAACGGAACTAACGGAGTTTGGTAACGGAAAATTACCGGATGTCACATTATCCCCATGTTGAAAGAATTTTCGTCCCGAAAATTGCGTTACATGGTGAGTGTTCCATCACTGGTCTACTGCATTGGCACAAGGAAATCGAAATCGTGTGAGTTTTGGATGAGTTGTCACATCATCCCCATGTTGAAAGAAATTTCGTCCCGAAATTTAATCAACCTTCGCCGGCTGGCATCGTCCTTTCAAATAGCTGAGGATACTTAAGCTTCATTTGATCTTCACGTTCCCACGTGAATTCTGGTCCACGTCTCGAGTTCCAACGAACTTTGACGATGGGTATCTTGCTTTGCTTAAGCGTTTTCACCTCACGATCCATCACCTCGACCGGTTCCTCAATGAAGCGTAGTTGTTCATCTACTTGAACTTCTTCCAGTGGTACGACCATCGTTTCATCCGTTAAACATTTCTTTAGGTTTGAAACATGGAATACATCATGGATTCCACTCAATGAATCAGGTAAGGCTAGTCGATAAGCCACTGGACCAATTCTTTCCACTATCTCAAATGGTCCAACGTATCTCGGATTTAGCTTTCCTCGTTTACCAAACCGAACTACGCCTTTCCATGGTGAGACTTTCAATAAAACTTTGTCACCTGTCCGAAATTCCAAAGGTTTTCGTCGTTTGTCAGCATAGCTTTTCTGTCTGTCTCGTGCTGCGGCCATGCGGTTTCTTATCTGAACAATCTTCTCAGTTGTCTCGTGTACTAACTCAGGACCCGTTAATTGACTATCACCAATTTCAGCCCAGCAAACTGGTGATCTACACTTTCTCCCATACAAAGCTTCAAAAGGTGCTGCCTTTATACTAGTGTGATAACTGTTGTTGTAAGAAAATTCCACCAACGGTAGGTGAACTTCCCAGTTATTCCCGAAATCAATCACACAAGCACGTAACATGTCCTCCAAAGTCTGTATAGTACGCTCGCTTTGACCATCAGTCTGTGGATGATAAGCAGTACTCATATCCAATCGTGTACCCAAAGCTTTCTGCAACGACTGCCAGAAGTGTGATGTGAAACGAGAATCGCGATCAGAAATAATTGAGATTGGTACTCCATGCCTCGAAACGATTCCTTCAGATAAAGTCGGGTTAACTTCTCCATCTTATCTGTTTCCTTTATCGCTAGGAAATGAGCAGATTTTGTCAATCGATCCACGATAACCCATATTGTATCGCAACCCGTAGAAGTACGAGGTAACTTAGTAATAAAATCCATGGATATTTGATCCCACTTCCACATAGGGATCTCGGGTTGTTGTAGCAGACCAGATGGTTTCTGATACTCCACCTTAACCTTCGAGCAGGTCAGACACTTGCTCACATAAGTAGCTACATCTGCTTTCATGTTAGGCCACCAATAGTGCGCCTTCAAATCGTGGTACATCTTGTCAGATCCAGGATGTATAGAATACTTGGACTTATGAGCCTCACTCATGACCAAATCTCTCAGATTTCCATGTAGAGGTACCCATAATCTGTCCATGAAATAACGAATTCCATCCGCTTTTACTTCCAATTGCTTTTCCATTCCTCGCAACCCTTCTAAACTCATATTTTCTACCTTCAGAGCTTCAGTTTGAGCATCACGGATTTGTTCGGGTAATTGCGTACTAATCGTTAGTTGCAGAGCTCGCACTCGTCGAGGCTTAGCAGTCTCTTTTCTACTCAGCGCATCAGCAACTACATTTGCCTTCCCCGGGTGGTATTTAATAGCACAATCATAGTCGTTTAACAATTCCACCCAGCGTCTTTGCCTCATATTCAACTCCTTTTGCTCAAGATGTGCTGAAGACTCTTGTGATCGGTGTAGATGGTGCATTTGGTACCGTACAAGTAATGTCTCCAGATCTTCAAGGCAAACACTACCGCACCCAGTTCCAAATCATGGGTGGTATAGTTCTTCTCATGAATCTTCAACTGTCTAGAGGCGTATGCTATCACTTTATCCCGCTGCATCAGGACGCATCCAAGTCCTTGAATAGAAGCGTCACAATAGACTACGAAATCATCACTACCATCCGGTAACGCTAATATTGGTGCGCTACACAATTTATGTTTCAGCATCTGAAAAGCAGATTCCTGACTCTCACCCCATTTGTACGTCGTTCCTTTGTGAGTCAAAGCTGTGAGAGGTTGTGCAATCTTAGAGAATCCTTCAATGAATCGTCGATAATATCCCGCTAATCCAAGGAATTGTCGTATCTCACTCGGTGTCTTAGGAACAGACCAATTCTTTATCGCTTCAATCTTAGCAGGATCAACATGTATTCCCTTCTCGTTGACAATATGACCCAAGAATTGTACCTCACGTATCCAGAAATCACACTTAGAAAACTTTGCATACAGTTGTCCTTTCTAAGTAATTCCAAGATTAAACGTAAGTGCTTCTCATGTTCTTCCTCGGTCCTTGAATATATCAGTATGTCATCAATAAAGACGATAACAAACTGATCAAGATAGGGTTTGCACACGCGATTCATGAGGTCCATGAATACTGCTGGTGCATTCGTCAACCCAAATGGCATGACCAAAAATTCATAGTGACCATATCGTGTACGGAAAGCAGTCTTCGAGATGTCCTCTTCTCGAACTCTCAGCTGATGATACCCAGACCTCAGATCAATCTTGGAGTAATAGCTTGATCCTTGCAGTTGATCAAACAAATCATCGATACGAGGTAAGGGATATCTATTCTTGATAGTAACCTTGTTCAGTTCCCTATAGTCGATACACATTCTAAATGTACCATCCTTCTTCTTCACAAATAGAACTGGCGCTCCCCAGGGTGACGAACTCGGTCGGATAAACCCTTTATCCAACAGTTCTTGGAGTTGGGCGGATAATTCTTGCAGTTCGTTCGGAGCTAACCGGTATGGTGCTCTCGCAATTGGAGCGGCTCCTGGAGTCAACTCAATCTGGAATTCAACTTGACGATGAGGTGGTAATCCAGGAAGGTCTTCCGGAAACACCTCGAGAAACTCACGAACTACGGGAATATCCTCTATCTTCTTTTCCTCAGTCTGTTTTCCGTGACTAGTGCCAATATGGCCAGTCGACCCTTTCGTAACAACTTCTGCGCCTTCATGAATGAGATGATGCCTATCACCGCACCACTCCTATCACCTCTGACCGTAAGGACTTCTTCACCAATGGGAATCCTTATGATTTTCTCGTGGCATATGACTTCCGCTTGTTTATCGGAAAGCCAATCCATGCCTACTACCACATCGAAACTTCCTAGTGTAACAGGCATGAGATCTATGGTGAATGTATGACCAGCAAGCTCTATCTTGCAGTCTCTAAGAATATGCGTTACGTGAATCTGTGTGCCGTTAGCTAACTCCACGGTGTATTTAGATTCTAAGGCTGAGGGCATATCACTTAAAAGACTACAGAACCTAGTGGACACGAAACTTCTATCGGCTCCGGTATCGAATAATACAGTAGCAAAACAACCATTAACCAAAATTTACCAGTTACTGTTGTAGGATCGTTTAGAGCCTCACCTGAGCCAATGACGAAGGCTCTTCCTTTGGCTCCATTGTTGTTATTGCCTCCATTGTTGTTGCCATTACCATTGTTGTTGTTATTGTTGTTGCCATTGTTATTATTGTTGTTGTTCCCATTGTTGTTGTTACCATTACCATTCCTCTTAAGCTGGGGACAGTTGCGTTTGTAATGGCCTTCTTTCCCGCATTCAAAACAACCTTTCGGAGTTTCTTGTGATTGTTGTGGCTTCTTCATCAGTTCACCCCGACAGTCTTTGGCTGCATGACCAATCTTCCCACAACGTTGACACTTGAAGTTATCACATCGACCCACATGGTGGTAGTTACACCGGTTGCACTTCGGCAGTCTTCCACCATACCCGCCGGGTCCTTGATTTGAGTGCGCCTGGTTGAAGCTTCGGTTGTTATCAAACTTCCGTTGCTGTTGCTGATTTGCTGCTGTTGTTGAGGTTGAGATTGGCTACTGGATGACGATCCCTTGTTGCTTGAACCATCCCACTTGCGTTTCTGGTCGGGCACGCTTGCCACCGCACCCCGTTTAGGTAATCGTCCTTGCTCAACTGCCTGATCAGTCAGCCTGTGGGCTGTTCGGATTGCTTGTTGTATGGTAGTGGGGTTAGAAGCAGTTACCATACTTTGAATTTCAGGCACCAATCCCCGTATATAATGCTCCACCCTCTTGTGCATTTCATTCACCATCCCTGGACATAAAGTGGCTAACTCATGAGTACGAGTTGTGTAGGCTTCAATTTCTGAGCCTTGCATTTTGAGTTGCCAGAACTCAATCTCCAGTTTCTGCACTTCATTCCGGGGGCAATATTCTTCAGTCATGATTTCTTTGAATTCATCCCAAGGTAGTTCATTGGCCATGGCTTGACCCAACATTTGTACCTGGGCATTCCACCAAGAGAGTGCTGCGCCTTCCAACGTCCCTGTGGCATACTTCACCTGATCAGCAGGCGGGCAGTTGCATTTCGCGAAAACCGACTCTGTCTTCTCAAACCACCTTACAAGCCCTACAGCCCCTTCCGTCCCGCTGTAGGTATGAGGTTTACAGTCCATGAAGGACTTGTAGGTACATGGTGGTGGTCCTGTTTTGACAATCCCAACATTAGTCAGATATCCTAGACAAATAACTAGGATAATCAGTTTAACCTCTTGCTATCATTTACCTGCTGGTTGTCCAGGTTGGGCAGCAGCCACTGCCGCCTGAACGTGTTCATTAATCAATGCCGCCAATTCCGCAGGCGTCATGTTTATGGCTCCGGCTCCACGGCCTCCGGCGCCACGTCCACGACCACGCCCACGTCCTCTTCCACGTGCGTCCATATTTCACTTTAAAATTCACAATTACAATAATGAGTAACATCCAACACATTAATCTCATCAAAGTACAGTAAACAATAAGAAATAACGAATTTACCACAACCACAACGTTTATAACAGAAATAATAATCAAAGATAAATAAATTGTAATTGAGTCACAAAATATTCCATCAATGTCAAAATTTAAGTTTGTCAGTTGGGTGGGAAACAACCCTTCCCACATAGGTTTCAAAGAAAAGAAACACTACATAGTCTAAGTCATTTAAAAGTAGGATCAGTCCAGTACATCAGATCCATCACTGTCCTCATCCATCTCTACTGGTTCTTCTTCGGGGGCTTCCTCGGGTTCTTCTTCTGGGTCTTCCTCATCAGGGTCCACCAAAGGTGCAGGAGCTTCAGCAATCTGAAGTGCTGCTAGTTGTGCCTCTAAACCAACGAACCTATTATCAATCTCCATGTTATGGTGATCCTGTGCATCCATGCGCTCACCAAGTGCTACCACGTTACCTGCCAGAGTATGATGTCCACCAATGGCCATCGAAAGTCGCTCCTGAAGCGTATCTACTTGGTAACGCAGCTGACGCATCTCAGATCGTATCGCAGAGTTCTCGTCAGTGAGTCCTCTAATCCGCTGTCGCTCTGTGTCCAGTGTGGCTACTAGGGCTGCAAATGCCTGCTCCAGAGGGATGCTCAAGGTAGGAAGTGTAGGCAAAGTAGAGGCGGTTGATGACCTAGTCCTAGGTCGTGTAGGTGCTACAGGTGGTACGCGTTCTCTATAAGCCATACGGTTAATGTAAGTGGGGTAGAAATCCCAGTTACGCGGAGGATCGAGCTCAGGAGGTACGAAAGGCTGATCCCAGTCTATCTCGCCGCGAGGATAAGGATGTCGTGGCCAGTTAGATCCCCTATCAGGTACGGGAGATGTAGGAGGTGATTCAGATCGTGCAGGTCTCTTGCCTAAATTCCTGGACGACGATGCCATGCTGCGAAGTACGTGTTGCGTATGCCAATGAGTATACAGTAAGGAGAGTAAGCGATAAGTAACTAACAACTGTGCGGTTATAGTCTAGTGTGTGTATGCAACCTAGTTCCCTATAACCAATGGCTCTGATACCAATCTGTCACACCCTCAAAATCCGCGAGCGGGGTTTTACCGCGAGGCGCGTGACATACCAGGATCTCAGTCATTAGTTACCAAGAACGACTCTATATGATAAATAAACAAAACCAGAGTTAACGTTTAAAATACTGCGGAAGCGTTTAAAATACTGCGGAAGCGTTTTTAAAACTAGAACACCCAAAACAAGTAATATGTAACGAGAATGCGCAAAACAAACGCGCCCCAAACACAAATGTATAAAATGAAAATAATCCCAATTTGTAAACAATGCAAATGTAGACAACTCAACAATGCTGACGTGCGTGCTCCTAGGCAACTGGCAACCTTAACCTGAGAATAGCATACTAAACAAGTCAACACATGGTTGGTGAGTTCAAGAGTTTGCGTTAAAATATAAACCAATCAATAGTTTCCAGAGCATAAGTAGTGTATTGCAATAGATAGCTAGTCTATTAACATAAAAATATTAATCATAGTGATCTCGCGATTGAAGCTGACTGTGATACGTTTGTTGCCTCCCGTCACGACTTACCAGGTCGTGACGAATATGTGATAGGACAAAATTGCACCCGTTTGACCTCGAGTCGCACAGGTGGGGCTCGTCAGACCCAGTAGTACTACCCAAAATTTCCCCGCTAGTCAATATTAACAATCCGAAAGTGTGAGGACTTTCCATGGTAAACAACACTATATCAATATTATACACACTCATAAATAAAGCGTTTGTAAACAGTATGCCATCTCCCCCAAAAGAGATTTATGTAAAAAGAGTGGGGCAAGAACTCACCTGATGCGCGCAAGAATTAACTTAGAGTTTAACTTGAAAGAAAGAAGGAAAGACAACCTTCAAAGGTCACCTAGAATACAAGAGTACATAAGTACGTGTGCACAAAAACAACACGAAACCCTAAGTGCTCTACAAACCAAAGAACTCAAGGTTTAAGAATACAAGACACATTTGACCCAGTTGACCCGTTGGTGACATTATAGGTGATAACTCATTAAACTAACACAACAGCATATCATACATGATCAACATACCACTTGATTACATACAGCACATCACCACCACATGTACTACCTAGATCATCATATAACTAGATATCATACAAATCATGCAAATCACAACAGGCCAAAACAGATAACAACCCAAATCAACATTCATACAACATAAACAACACATTTAGTCACCTTAGAACCCATCTATGAACACACTAGCATGATCCTAACATCCCAAACATGCTCAAATCATCCAATTCAAGGATTTGCACAAATAAAGTTTCCCTTTTGGGAAAGTTCATCCCAAATTCATCAAACTCACACTACATTCATGAATTCATCAATTATATACCAATTCAAGACTAAGACAACATCTAAACATGATCAACAACACCTAATCATCATGATTCATCAACTTCCATACCCAAAAGTTACTATCTTTAGCAAGGTACAAACTACAACATGCATTCTTGAATTCCTAACCTTCATATCAACCATCTAGCATCTAATCATCATCACAAACACATCCATAACATTCACACATCATCCAATCATCAATTCATGCAAAATAAAGTTACTATTATTAGTAACCTATGAACAATGCATCCAAATCATGGCTTTCTTGTATAATCGACGTTAACTAACATATATACAATACAACTAACATAATCACAACATCAAACAACCATTATTCAACATCCAATTTGATCCAACATCACTTCAAACTCACGGCCAAGATATTCCTATGAACAAACAACCAAAATCCAAACTTTCTTGCATAATCAACGTTAATCAACATGTAATCTATCTAACAAACACATTAACATCAACAATCAAGCAACTTTCGGCCATCAATTGCAGAATTCGCATGGAACTTTCGGCCAAACATGAACAACCATCAAATCATATAAAAATCTAACCTTTAGATGTGTAATAGTTTGCAATTGAAGGTTCTAACTTGTTGTATAACTTGAAGTCGACCAAATCCGATGGTTTCTTGCTTGTTCTTGATCGATTTCGCGATGGTGAGGGTGAGAGGATGCAAGTCGCGGCCGAAAGGGTTAGGGGATTAGGGCTTTTAATTTTGTTTTAATTAATAATCCATAATTACACTTTTAACCCTTATAATTTGTATTTTATAAAAATTAAGCTTTTTGAATAGATTTTAAATAGTTTTTAACTACTAAACACAATTATTATTAATCACAAATAACAATCATGCATAATTCCCATTTATCACAAAACACACGAACAAATATGCACGTTTTCACGTTACGCGATAACATTACAGTTAACATTCAAATCACATAAGCATAACTTAATAATCACATTGTTAACCTAATTATCATCAATTTAACATTACTGATTATTGTTAAGTCACCAACGTTCAACGACAACTAGTGTGTGCTCCCGACACGTGTATGCAAGACTTAACGGAACTAACGGAGTTTGGTAACGGAAAATTACCGGATGTCACATCTCTCTCTCTCTCCCTTGTAATAATTCTTTCAGCAATAATATTTGAAGTTTAAAGCCTTCAAGTTTCAAGCTCTTCATTTCTGGTAAATTTTATTTTACTTTTATATTTATATTTGTGTATGATTGCCTCAATAAGAGGCTAAACAAATAAGTGTTGGAATATCACCATGCTCAACAGATTATCATAATAAAAAAGAGATCTTAAAACCCAGATGAAGGTAAAAAATTAAGAGGATTCATGGGATAGGGTTACAGCCCATCTAAGATGCTAATGTGGGCGGTCGACCGCCAGGGAACCCGTTTAGCCAAAAAGCCAAGAAGGCGTGGGGCGTTTAGGGTGAGACCTGTACTGACCACATGTTAGCATCCTGGATAACGACTGTGTAAAATCACCAACGTTCTGTATGTATGTATGTATGTATGTATGTATGTATGTATGTATGTATGTATGTATGTATGTATGTATGTATGTATGTATGTATCTGTTATAGAATTTACTATAAGCCTTTATTTACGCTTAATCCTCATTGTAAAATAGTAGATAAACTTTTAAATGAAACTATTCTAATAGAAACTAATTTTAGCAAAGCTAATATTACAACTAGAAGAAAAATAAAATGGGAAGAAATTAATTTTCCAGAAAATTGGGTACTAGATAAAGCTAGCCCATCTCAACAATATGTTGATAATAATCCAATAAATATTTCGCAAACTAATGAAGGGTCGGTTCAAATACAATTTGAAAATAATAAAATAAAATATGAACCCTCTTCGTCCAAATCAGTGTCATCACACTATTATATTTCTCCTGTAGATTACACAGTTAGAAGTCCTTCTAGGACATCAACATCTAGGATCAGGGAAGAACTTCCTGAAAGGAAAATAGATGAATTAAGAATAAACTCGGATAATATAGTTCGACGAATTAGAATAGATCCGGAACTAACCGAATCAGAAATAAATTTTGTAGAATTATGAATACAAAAGAAAAATTAGATTTTACTCCGAGATCACCGGTAAGAGAAGAAATTTCTAAAGAATTTCTTCAACCCAAATGGGAATTATTTAGAACATGGTTTTTCAAAAATTTTGAAAAAACAGACAAAGAATTTTTCAGAGAAGAATTTTATAATGAATTGAATGAGAAACAAGAGATCATACCTTTTGTTCCATGGTTTATTGAAAGATATACCAATAGTATTATTTTTGTTATAGAAAGAAATTTTAATATAAATGGAAATATAGTATCAAATGTTTTCCCTCCTACTAATGGTTTTAAAATTGAAAAACAAGGAGAGGAAAGATACTATCAAGCTTTTTAAAAACTTCTGGAAGGTGAAACCTTGCAGACGTTTATTTCTCATATAAATGGTTTAATAAAACAACAAAATTATTCAAATCTTTATTTAATAATAATTGGAGAACAACTCCAGGATATTTCTAAAAAAATGGATAAAATATTATGCCATTTAAAAGAAAAACAAAGTATCATAATAAATGATCAGATAAAAAATAAAGAGTCTATTGCTACTCCTAGCATTCAATTACCTCCTAAGGTAACAGATTTCAGAACAAAATCTGAAGAAAATTTAATGCAAACGTTAAATGATTCAATTAATATTTTGAAAAATCTAAAAATAAATACATTATCGGATTTTGAAGATAGTCTAAAAGAAGAAGATTATAAGCAAAAGATTAATGATGAAATCATGAAGCTATCTAAGTTTGCTGATAAGCCAACACAGAGGATGTATTACTATCCTAGGCCTACTCCACAGGATGTTCTAATAGAAGAACAGGAATACGTAATTAGTAATTCGTATAGTGGAAAAATGATCTATGAATGGAACATAGATGGTCAAACAGAAGGGTAGATTTATAATACTGTCCATAGGATGCTTATGTATAGCACTATTTGTCAAAACAATAAGAATACTATTAAGACAATAGCTCAAATGATTATATCAGGATTTACAGGCCAACTTAAAGGTTGGTGGGATAACTATCTATCAGATTCAGATAGAAAAGAAATCCTCAATAGTACAAAAGAGGATAATGGTGTTGTTGAAAACAACTCAGTTTATACATTGATAGTTAATATTATAGAACACTTCACAGGCAGATGGTCTGATAATTCGGAGAATATTAGAACTCTTCTACAAAATCTTAAGTGTAGAACCCTAACATCTTTTAGGTGGTATAAAGATACTTTCCTAAGTAGAGTAATAGAACTCCATGAGTCAAATAGCTCACATTGGAAGTCAAAATTCATAGATGGCCTCCCGTATTTATTTGCAGAAAGAGTTAGGAATAACCTAAGAAAAGAAGGAATAAGTATAAATTATGATGATTATACTTACGGCAAGTTAATAGGAACTTGTATCCAAGAAGGTTTAAATCTATGCAATGAGATTAAGTTAAACCAACAAATTAAAAACCATTCTCTAAATGAGAAGAAACAATTAGGTGAATTCTGTAGTCAATTTGGTATAGAAGGAACCTCAAATAATTCTAAAAAAATTAAAAAATCAAATCCCTACCAACATCAAAAAAGAAAAAGGAAAAGGGAAGAAAGAAAAAATAAAGGAATAAAGGATTCAAAAATACGAGGAGAATAAACCTTCGTATAAGGCATATAGGTCAAAATTAATTTGTAAGAAATGTGGAAAAATAGGTCACACAGCAAAAACTTGCTGGGTTAGAAAGAAGCTTAATAAGCTAGAAGATGAAGATTTAAAAAATCAAATCTCAAAAATACTTTTAGAATCAGATACTGAATCTGATCAATCTTCTAATAAAAATTTAAATATTTTAGAAAATGAAGATCCATACTCTTCCTCTGAAGAAGAAAATTGTTGTAAAAACAACTGTTGTAATAATACTTCAGAAGAAGAAGAGGAAAATATTTATAAAATAATTTCACAGTTCCAAAATATGGAAATAAACGTATTAACAAGTGAACTAATTGAATTGTTAAAAGTGGTAGATGATCCACAAATTAAAGAGAAGATAATATCTTCATTTATGGGAAGACAGGAAGAAGGTACTTCTTGTTCAAATTCTAAAGAATCAAAACCGTTTTCTCTGGCTGAATTAAAAATTCAATTAAATCAGAGAAATAAAGATAAAAAACCTGTTGATATACAACAATTAAAGAAGGAAATTGATAATTTAAAATCTGATATAAAGATTTTACAACAAAATAATAAAGAATTAGACAATAGAATAATATGTCTAGAAAAAGATAAATTAAATATACAACCAATAGAAGAATCAGAATTATATCTGAAAAATATAAGAGAAATAATTACTTCTCAAAAATGGCATGGAAAAGTTAAATTACTAATAGGGAATGATTTCTTAATAGAAGTAGTTGCACTCTTTGATAGCGGTGCAGATTTAAATTGTATACAGGAAGGATTAATTCTTACAAAGTATTATTATAAAACTACTCATACTCTCAGTCATGCTGGGAAAGGAAAATTAGAGGTAAATTATAAAATCTCTCAAGCTTTTATTTGTCAAACTAATATTTGTATTAGTACAAGTTTTGTATTAGTTAAAAATCTTGGTAACCAAGTTATACTTGGAAGCCCTTTCTTTGATAAAATATTTCCTTTAAAAAATGTAGACCGTACTGGAATAACTGGTACGTATGAAGGAAAAGAAATTTTTTTTTAAATTTATTTCTAATCCAATAACAAGGACATTGAATAATTTAAAAGAAGAATTGCTAAGAGCAAAGATAAATCAAATTGATTTTCTACAAAAAGTGATATTTTCTTTAAATATTCAAGAGAGATTAAATAATCCGAAATTACAAGAAAAGATTAAACTAATAGAACACCAGTTTAGTTTACAAATATGTACGATCATCCCAATGCTTTCTGGGATAGAAAGAAACATATTGTTTCACTTCCATATGAAGAAAACTTTAATGAAAGTCAGATTCCGACCAAGGCTCGACCTTATCAAATGAATTCTGAATATATGGAATTATGTAAACAAGAGATAAAATCTCTTTTAAGCAAGAATTTAATTAGAAATTCAAAGTCTCCATGGTCATGCACAGCCTTTTATGTTAATAAACATTCTGAACAGGAAAGAGGTACATCCAGATTGGTTATTAATTATAAACCATTAAATAAAGTATTAAAATGGATTAGGTATCCTATACCTAATAAAAAGGATTTATTAGACAAATTATATGAGTCAAATATATTTTCTAAATTTGATTTAAAGTCAGGATACTGGCAAGTACAAATTGAAGAAAAAGACAGGTATAAAACTGCTTTTACAATACCTGTTGGGCATTACGAATGGAATGTTATATCATTTGAATTAAAAAATACACCATCAGAATTTCAAAATATCATGAATGATATTTTCATTCCTTATAGTGAATTTATTATTGTTTATATTGATAATATCCTTGTATTTTTAAAGGATATTGAAACTCATTTTAAACATCTAGAAATATTTAAAAATATAATTTTAAAAAATAGTTTAGTTATATCTAGACCAAAAATGTCTCTTTTCCGAACTAAAGTCAGATTTTTAGGACATAATATTAATCAAGGAAATATAATTCCAATTAATAGAAGTATTGAATTTGCATCTAAATTCCCAGATGAGATTTTAGAAAAAACTCAATTACAAAGATTTCTTGAAAGTCTTAATTACATACTTCCTTATTATAAAAATTTAGCAGAAGATACGGCTTTATTATACGATAGGCTAAGGAAGAATCCTAAGCCATGGTCTATCGATCATACCAAAGCAGTACAAAAGATTAAGAAAAAGGTTCAAAACCTTCCTTGCTTAACAATAACAAACCTAGAATGGGAAAAAATTGTTGAAACTGATGCCTCAGATATAGGCTATGGGGGTATATTAAAACAAATATCTCCAATAAACAAACAAGAATATCTTGTTAGATTTCATTCTGGAAAATGGAATGAAAGCCAAAAAAATTATGCAACTGTTGCAAAAGAGATTCTTGCAATAGTTAAATGTGTTTTAAAATTTCAAGATGATTTATTCAATAAGAAATTTATAATTAAAACTGATTGCAATGCAGCCAAATATATGTTTAATAAAGATTTTAAACATGATGTTTCTAAGCAGATGTTTGCCAGATGGCAATCACATCTCGCACCTTTTGATTTTGAAATAATTTATAAAAAAGGAACTGACAATAGTCTTCCTGATTTTCTTACCAGGGAATATTTAAATTAATGAGTCATTCAAAAGGAATTATGCGCATGGCGATGTTTGAAATTATTGAAAAAACAATTAATATTCAGATCAATTGATAGGATTATATGATAATATTCGAGAAATAAAAGAAACTCCATTTATATCGGATAAAGCTAAAGATTATGCTATTAAACAAATTGAATATGGAATACGATCTTTAAATAAACAACTTAAAGATTTAAAATATAAAGAAATAATACTTTCTTATGGATAAATAATCTTTATGTTTAAGTTTTCAGGAATGATCCCCTGGGAAAGGGGAAGAGGTCGTGGAAGATCTTCCTCTTATAGAGGAAGAGGAACAGAAAGAATTATCCATCAAATGGGTAATAAGAAGCTTATAGCTATGGATAATGCATCATATGCATCATCTTCTTCAAAACCTCAAGTTGATGAAAAAACTTTTAAAGAGTTTTTAGCTTATAAAGCAGCTCAGAGTCAAACCTCTGAAGAAACAGCATCATATGCTCAAGCTGCTAGTGAAAATGATGATGAAAACTGGATTCATAATCCAAAAAAGGATGTTATACTCCTTCTTGATCATAAAGACAAAAAATGAAATGATCAACCTTGGTTTATAACCAAGAGCTATTTTGATACTGGGTTCTACCCAACTGAGACTTATAAGTCCAGAACATGGAAATCCTCAAAGCCACAAATTGTGAGATTACCCATTATATGGGAGGAAATAAAACAATAAGTTTTAGTAAAATCTTAATTAAACAGATCATATCTGTTGAAAATTAGGGAATATCTCCATTAAAAGACAGGGAAATTTTTCACCCTGAAACAAAAACTCCCATTAGATATAATTACTGGGATTATGTGAATGCCTTTTATAAAGCATTCCTATTTGAAAACCAGAATTATAAACATTCTTGGTTTATCAAGATATGTTCTAAAACTTATGAATCGGAAATTCCGATTTGGTTTTATAAATGGTGGCAGTCATACGGTCCATCAATTAATATCTTTAATAAAGATTCACAAAGGTTTAAAACCTTATACACCCAATGGGTGGACTTATCTCCTGCCTTAATAAAGGCACAACATGATAACAATTTCATAGAGGGAATGGTCTTATTACACTTCTTTGTCCAATTCAGCATTCCATGGATATGGAAGTGGTTACCAGAAACTGGTTATACCAGTGAAAATATGTTATGCTTAAAAAGAACATATATGACAAAATTTTGGAAACAGATGATGAAGATTGAAGATGGCAAGATTAAATGCCAAGTTACAATCGATCATATTCAACAAATAATTGAATCATATCAACAGCAAAAAGAAAATCAACAACAAAGGGAATCTCCTAGTCCCTTCCAACATATTATCAGAAAATTAAAAATGAGTACAGGTACTGAAGATCTCAGTCAAGAAGAACTTCTACATCAATACATGGAAGAAGTTAAAAGAGATATAGCCAAGCACTTCAAAAAGAATGAAGCTTCATCAAGTTCAAAAATGTCTGTATCAGACTTTTCTCAGATAGGAGAAGACACTCAGTTATACCAAGACAGTCAAGAAGAAGATAAGTCTATGAACGATGAGTCCTATGCCAAGATGATGGCAGATTTAGAGGAAGAATTTGGTCCGGTTAATATACCAGAAAAAACAAAAAATAAAAGGACACAATAGGCCCCACAAGGAAGAAAAGAAAGCTCAATAATTCACCTTCATAATTGGCCGACAACATTTTTTGTCTTAATGTTACATTATTGTAACTTTACTGTTCACTTTTTGACTTATTGTATAATATTGCGTTAAACGCAATTATAGGCGAATATTCGCTGTAATATTCGGTGCTAGAACCTCTATATAAAGAGGGCTTAGTGTTTAGTAGAAGGCACCGGTTTTTAGAACCAGCTCTCTCTCTCTCTCCCTTGTAATAAATCTTTCAGCAATTATATTTGAAGTTTAAAGCCTTCAAGTTTCAAGCTCTTCATTTCTGGTAAATTTTATTTTACTTTTATATTTATATTTGTGTATGATTGCCTCAATAAGAGGCTAAACAAATAAGTGTTGGAACATCACCATGCTCAACAGATTATCATAATAAAAAAGAGATCTTAAAACCCAGATGAAGGTAAAAAATTAAGAGGATTCATGGGATAGGATTACAGCCCATCTAAGATGCTAATGTGGGCGGTCGACCGCCAGGGAACCCGTTTAGCCAAAAAGCCAAGAAGGCGTGGGGCGTTTAGGGTGAGACCTGTACTGACCACATGTTAGCATCCTGGATAACGACTGTGTAAAATCACCAACGTTCCATCGTTTCTCTTGATCTTCTATCCTCGTCTGAGCTTTATGGTTTTCTTCTCTTTTCCCATACAAGGTCCTGCCTTCTATGCCTTCTATGGTATCAGAGCCATGGTGTTCTGTTTGATGTATGTGTGTATGTTTCAATTTAACAGTATCTTCTGATCTTAAAATATTCATATTTGAATATCAGGAATAAGTGAATAATAATAATAATAATAATAATAATAATAATAATAATAATAATAATAATAATAATAATAATAATTATTATTATTATTATTATTATTATTATTATTATTAAATTATTTAGTAATTATAGAGTTAAGTATTCAAATAATATAAAAATTATTTATAAATTTATGTTAATTTAAAGTATTTTTAGTAATATAAAACTTAATGTAGTGAATTAAATAATCTTATATTATTAGAAAATATATTAACAATATGCATAAAGCACTTACATATAATATTTAAAAAGTTTTATGACGTGTCTTAACATAGATATAATTTAGATAGTAATATAAATAAACTATTATATATAAATATATTGGTGAAAAATATTAAAAATTATCTTAAAAAAAGTTAACAATTTTATAGCTATGATATACACCGATGCCTACTTGTGTAACCACGTTATTTCATGTATCAAGCTATTATTTATTTATACCGACTGACTTAGGGGCTGTTTGAAAGGCTGACCACACTTCTGACCACTAACCGGTTGACTCGGTCAGCTAGTCGGCGCGTTTGATGTTCTCGAGCTGGCGATTGACTCGGTCCCAAGCTGCTGACCGAGACCATAATATCCTTTTCACTGACCAAAACCCTCCATCCTCTCCTCTTCACATACCAGTCCCCTCCACCCTCTCCTCTTCACTGGCCGCCCTCCCTCCGCCGCGCTCCTCCCTTTGCCGCCCTCCCTCCACCGCACTCCTCCCTCAGCAACCCTCCCTACTGTTCAAGGTATATTCTGATTTATGTTTAACTTGTATTTTGTATAACATTTTGAATTTTAAGCTATTATATTCTTTTTAAAAATTTAGCTATTTTTATTGATAACACAACACCAGTTAAATGCAGACTCAGTCAGAACTTCGGGACAATATGGTTATTTTTATCATTCAGCAGAGTCAGTCAAATACTGAATCAAACAGCCAAGTTTCAGTCAGATGCAGACTCAGTCAAAACTTTTAACTGGGTTAGCTTCTGACTCAGTTACATTTTAATGAGTAAACGGTAATTAAACACCCCCTTAATACCATGTGATAGACGGTATCATGATCATATATTCTCTTTCTAACTTGTATATATACCACCGTTCAAAAGTCTTTGTAATTTTTAGTGACAAGTCTGACTTTATACACCATCACCCTGCAGAAACATAACTTTCACTTGGGAACTTATTGGTAACCTTCTTTTTAGTCATTAAAAGTCTGGAGAGATAACTAATATATGAATCATTTAACATGTTTCTGCAACTTACTTATTAAGAGATTACATAATTTATTAAGAGGTATCTTTTAAGTAAACTAAACGACTTTAACTCTGATCGATTTAAAGATAACCTTATAATTAAATTATTAATAAGTTACTAAACAACCCATTACTCATATGTTTTATTGATTAAAATTAGCCTACACAAGATACACCGTCATAGACCAACATTTCAAGTTTCCACCATTCAAGTTCAAGACTCATTTTAACACGTAGCTAGACAAAACTGTTGATTTTAACACGTAGCTACACAAGACTCCATCGTATATATATTATAGTCCAAACAACTAGGCTCATAAATGGCTTCTTAAACTCTATAAGTTATAAAAATGACGAATATATTAGTACGGCGTGAAAATAGATTACTAATAAATATATAATTTTACCATGCCATGTATCGAAGGTTAGACATACAATATAAAAAAACTCACGGTAGCGTTTTTATAATCGAATAGAACATCATATGTGATGTAAGTGGATATTTTTTAAATAAGTTATTTTTGAGTTCTTAAGTGGTTTTTAGGTTGTTTTTTAGGGTTTGCGTATTTTTAAGTGTTCTGTTATCTCAATTAGCGGAACTACAAGACGTGACACACCCTCCTGCATGCCTTCAGAAAGTTTGATGAGGTGACGTATGAGGTGGACACTTCCGCTAGTTGAGATAGCAGGAGTGCGTGGCAAAAGATTACTTCCGTTCTATGTGACATTCACAGCGGAACCAAGTTATTAAGGTCACTTTCGCTATTTCAACTAGCGGAAGTGCCTAAACATCGGCTCTCATTTCTCATGTAGGTGGGTAGGGGTATATTGTTTGATAAGGTTGCAATTGTTATGTTGAGATGGTTAAAACTGGAATATCTAATCAACATCTTCTTAGATATTGTGGAATATGATTGTTTTATAAAAAAAAATTGACGTGTAAATGAATGGGTTGGATTCTTAAAAAAATTAACTCTTTCTTTCAATCTTACTAGGGCGAATACTATAAAAAATAACATACTTTTAATTTTTTCTCATAAAAGTTTGTACAATTTTTTACACGTAAAATACAACATACTTTCTATTTTGTCTCATAAAAGTCCCTGGACAGTTTTTCTACATAAAAAACCAACACAAATTCTATTTTTTCATATAAAAATCCATCAATAATTATTTTCATATCAAATTCACTTCATTTGTGTCACACCCCAACCTTAACGACGAAAACGTTGAGATGTGAGGGTTAAGATTGTTCATACCACACAACACTATTTCAAAGTGTAAATATTATTAAATTTCAAGTTTCATGATATACATAAATGAAAAGCATAAGTTTCAAGCAACCAAGATAACAAGAATTCAAATAGCATCATGTGACAAAATAAGTCATTTTTATTATTCTCTAGGTCCAATCCTAGATGTGTTCAAGCCTTCACGAGCAATTAAGCGAGATTATTTCTTGAAACACGTTAAAAATAATGTCAACATATAATGTTGGTGAGTTTCCATAGGTTTAACGTACATATAAATATAAACAATAAGTTAGCAGTTCATGTCATAGGTTATAGAATAATGTAATAATAAATGGATACACAAATGTAACAATCAACCCTCGACAAATATGGCCACAACATGATTATACGATTAGCTAGGTGTACTTGGTTCTCATAGTGATCAAGAATACGTCACTAGGAGTCGGCAATACCTCGGATTTAACACCAAATAGGCTTGTCAAGCCCATAGATCTATGACGTCGCTATGCTGGTAATAGTTAATGATTGTAACTTACAAGTGTTATCACATGATAATTACAAGAGTCCAAACAACCATGACACTATAAGATGAATTGCACAAGTGTTACAAGAGTAAAAACATATTTACAAGTGTGTTTATGATAAGGTTAACACGTTTCACCCCAAAAGTGTGAAATAATATAAAATGGGGTATGAAAAACTCACTTGGATTATAAGAATGAACAAATAAGAAGTCTTGTATTAAACGCCGAAGATTGGTTAAAGTTCAACCTAAAGAACGACGTATTAATCATGATTATTATAATGTTAACGGTACTCGGGAATCCACGGTTTAAATTTGGGATTTTTTTTGGATAGTAATGTAATATTATAACCATGTTATTTATAAATCATTTAGCCCACGATTCTAAATTCCCATATAGATACATTTTATTATTATTTTGATATTTAAATTATTTAATAAGAATTTTGTGATAAAATCATTAATAAAAGTTAGACTTTTATTATCAAAGAATTATTATTTACTATTTGATACAATAGTAAATTTGTAATTTTAAATGATTAAAATAATTCTATTAATCACATTAGATGCACATTTTAAATATATACATATGTATATTTATTTTCTTTTAAATATATATAATTGAATTTGTAAATTTATTTTATAAAAATAAAGAATTTATTAAATTGAAATTCTTGGGAATTAAAGGAGATTAATTTCATCACAATTTATAATTAATAATACATTATATTTTGTAATAGTTTTTCTTATAATTTTTAAAATAAAAGGATAAGAATTTATCCATTGTATTTCTAAGAAAATTTATAAGAAAAATAAATTTTATTTGGTTTTTGACTAAAAATGATTTTTATATGATTAATGATAATATTAAGAAATTTTTTCTGCAATTTAAAAATCAATAAAAACCTTTTAAAAAAATAAAGGCTGGGGACTCGGGTTCGAACCTGGGTCCCTTGCCACACCACCACAAGCTTAAACCACTGGGCCAAAGCCCTGGTTGTGTTAAGTTTTAGAAATAAAATTATAAAACCAAATTTTCTGGAAAATCTCAATTTCACCCGAAGAACCTTAATTTCCAACCCGATCAAATTGAGCAACAAATCGATGATTATAACCAAATTAACCATGGGGCTTTTGTTTCCCATGTAAAAACGATTGATAACCTTAATTTAATTACCTGATTTCGATTGCAATTCGATAGAACAGAAAGATTGAACAAGTCGTCGGTCGTGGTTAAAGAATTCGATGTGTGTGTTGTTTATGAAATTGAGCTTACAGAGAGTTGGAAAGGGACGAATGCCACCTTTCCCCTCTGTTATATAATCCCAATTGGAACCGTTTCATGTTCATCGGGTTCGAATTTACCTCGCACGGTTCTGTTGCAATTCGAACAGAATTAAGGCTAATTTAAGTGTGATTAACACACCATTGATTTCGTATTGATTTGTAGAACGTTGGGACATGATTAATTTTATTAATAACAGGTCTTAAGTGTAGAATTGATTTGAGGTTTTGATGTATTTCGGTTACTGGTTTAATTGGTTGGCTAACTGTGTTTAACATCGAATAATTGGGTGTTTACATGTTCGAAACTGTTGTACGAGTGATATGGGTGCCTTATTTCGGATTTAAATCGGTGAATTATGGCGATTTGGAGTTGGCCGGAGTTCGGCCGGAACTCCGCCGGAGAATCGGGGTTTGAGTTTTTGATTGAAAAAAAGTTACACTTTGGTCCCTGTAGTTTATGATTTGTTATTTTGATTCCAAAGTTCAAGATTCAGTTTTAAACAATATTACAATTTGGTCCTTGGGGTTTTAAATTTTATTATTTTATGTCCAACTATTTAATTACAAGATTTCTAAAATTTTAAAAATAAAAAGACTTATATTATTTTTATTTATTTTCAAGATTAACACTTAATATGCTTATTATTATCATTAGCATTATTTTTTTTATTTTCATTATTATTATTATTATGTTTAGCATTTTTATACTTGTTATTATTTTGATTATTGTTATTATTGTTATTATTATTATTATACTTAATAATTTAATAATATCTAAATTATAAAGATACCAAAAGGGATCAAGATGCAAGAAATTACAAATAAGTCATCGTATTTGTATTAATGACTAAACAAACACTTACAAGAGATAACGGAGGTTAACAACAAACTTAACAATTACACGAGAGGTCACAATTTGTTATAATCTAAACAAGTCGAGTATGAGCTCCCACAACTTGAACAATCCGAACTCGAGATCCTAAAACTTAAACGAGCAACGTAGGGGTGGAAAATGCACACAAACAAAACAATCGGTGCAAAAGTTGTTTTAGTTTTTTTTTACAGAATTTGCTTGATTCTAAAAAATAAAGTGACTTAAATGTGTAAATAGTTGATAGGTTTTATGTGAAAAAACATAAATTATGTTTGTTTTTTATGTGTAAAAACTATCAAGGGATTTTTATAAGATAAAACAAAAATTATGTTCATGTTTTATATGTAAAAAATTATACAATGATTTTTGAGAAAAAACAGAAAGTATTTAACTTTTGGGAGAATTATATATTTCTCCCTACAAACTTCATCAATTATATATATATATATATATATATATATACACACACACACACACACACACACACACACACACACACACACACACACACACACACCCAACTTAAAATTTTAATTACATATATCCTCTTGTAAAACTTAGTTAATTACATATATACTC
Source organism: Flaveria sonorensis (assembly GCA_025506505.1). Taxonomy (NCBI): domain Eukaryota; kingdom Viridiplantae; phylum Streptophyta; class Magnoliopsida; order Asterales; family Asteraceae; genus Flaveria; species Flaveria sonorensis. The sequence goes on from CM046429.1 coordinate 5,656,893, forward strand.
AAATTAAAAGTTTAATTACATATATCCCCTTCTAAAACTTAGTTAATTATATATATACCTAAACTAAAAGTTTAATTATATATATTCACTTTATTAAATATAAATACATATTTATCCATTTGATTATTTTTATTATAAATAGCTTATATAATTAGTATTTTATTCTTATTTTTATTAAACTATAAAATTATGTATTTCCTTTTTACTAGCTTTTCGAGTTTTGACTATTTATTAATATTTTTATACCAACGTTTTTATGTCTTTTTTGTTTTTTTACCTTTTGATGCTAATTTTTTATGGTTCCTGTACGAGACACTTCAAGTCTCGTTATGCAACATGATCCGAACATATAGTTTTATGTTGCATAATAAGACTGTAAGTGTCTCGTACAGGTACTGCAAAAAATTAGTATAAAAAGTTAAAAAAACAAAAAGAACATAAACAAAATTAGTATAGAAATATTAATAAATAATCAAAACTCGAAAAACAAGTAAAGTAGAAAAAACATAATTTTATAGTTGAGTTAATTTATGTTTTTCTCCTTGTGGTCTGACTATTTTAACGGTTTTACCCAAGTAGTTTAAAAATAGCTAAAACCCTCCCTGAAGTTATTATTATTTTTTTCAAATTGTTCCTTCCGTCCTTAACTCCATTTAATTCTCATGTTAATTGGGACCCATGTGCCCCTCACATGAGGGACAATTATGTCTTTTGTTGTGGGTCTTTTTTACAGTAAGAATTAAATAGAATTAGGGACAAAGAACAATTTAAAAAAAAAATAATGAATTCTGGGAGGGTTTTAATTATGTTAATCGGGACCTACCGCAAATAATCGCAGCATAAGATTTTAATCTAAATTTATTTGCAATTATTCACTAGTGATTTGACTTTTGTGTTCCATTTTCCATTCTCTCTCTATATTTTTTAAAGCCGGTAAAAAAGGATTATGACGGTGTTCTGCTAGTTGAGATAGCAAAAAACTTTAATTTATTTTGCCCCCTTTTACATGTGCACCTCAAGCACCACCTCATCAGACTTTCTGAAGGCATGTAGGCAGGTTTGACATATCAGATAGTTCCGTTAGTTGAGATAACGAAACAATTGAAAACACACAAACCCTGAAGAACAATTTAAAATCCACCTAATAACTCAAAAATAATCTATTTAAAAAAATCAGTATAAGCGATGTAATTGTTGAAAAGGCAGATATAAAATCAATATTGTGATTTGTGACAGTAAACAAACAAAATAACATCCGGCTTAGAGATTTTTTTTCAATTAACTGCTTTGATTATTATAAAAATTTTGACATTTTATTAATAATAATAATAATAATAATAATAATATTATTATTATTACTATTATTATTATTACTATTATAATTATTTCTATTATTATTATTATTATTACTATTTATAAATATTATTAGTATTATTACAATTACTACTATTATTACAATTATTATTACTTTTTATTATTATGATTATTGTTATTTTATTGTTAGTATTTTTATACTTATTACTAATATTATTACTATTAATATTACTATTAATATTACCGCTACCGCTACCCCTATTACTAGTAATACCACCACTACTACTATTACTATTATAATTTATGTGCATACCGGTCCATATAACACATACCGTATCAACATACAATGAGATAGCATCATACAATATTATGGAGACATTAAGTAAAACATTAGTTTAGTATATATAAAGTAGTTACTAAAGGACTTGTAAGTAAGGTGAGTTTTCTTTCTGGAGTGGTCTCGGTTTCGTATTCAGGAAATGAAGATGATCGGACGAGCTAGTGGGCCGTCAGCAATCCTTTAAATATCATTGAAAAACACTAGAGGACTTGTAACTTAGTGGTATCATGATATATTAATTTTTTTTTTCCTCTAGTGGTTAAGGATGGTAGTATAATAGAAAACACATATGTAAATTTATAAGTAGCTAGGTTTAGAAAATATCTCAATTAGTCATTACAAAGTTTATAATAGTTCTTAAATTTAAAATAGTTTTTAATTTAAATCAAACAAAGGCTAAATTAGTTCCTATTCTCCTTTTTCCTTTTCAAGTAACTATTTTTGATTTCTCTTCTTCTATTATCCACTCAAAACTTTCCTAATCAATATATTCTCTTCTTCAATTCTTTGTACGCATACTTTGGGAATTTGATTGGCGCACGGAATTCGTATTTTATTTTATTTTTTATTTTTGCAAAATGTAAATTCTTGTACAACACAAATCCCATTTGTTTGGCATTTTCACCTCTTCATTTTTGTTTACTTTTTTTTGACTTCTTATAATAGTTTTCTTACTAATTTAATGTTTATTTTACATCTATTCAACGTATTTGTTAACTATCATACAAAAGATCAAGTGTGTTATACTATCATCCACTACTTGTCCACTAGTCAACACTTGGGACAATATATGCAATATAATCCCTGAAAGATAACATCAAAAACACTATTCAAACCCATATATAGTATACCATATTTGTAGTTAACTTTATTATTAAATACTCTGTCATATCATTAAACAAATGAATAGTTTTTAGTGCAACCTTGGGGAAATTTTCTATATATTGCATCAACCCATACATTAAAATCACACAAACTTCAAAGAATGGCTTGTGTGTCAATTACACTCAAGCATTTCTCACTTCTACTCGTTCTTTCAACTCTTCAATCTCACTTCATAACTCCATCAACTTCAAAATCCATCGTCACAAGTCTTCCTGGTTATCCCGGCAAACTTCCGTTTAAACTCGAAACCGGGTACATATCGATAATATTCATATTCGACACGATCGAATATTTATAGTAACAAGTGTTTAAAACCATCATAAAACTATTGTTTTGCATGTTTTAAGTGTAATAAAACGTTGTTGTGAATGTGGTTTTTGTGTTGAAGGTATGTGGGAATAGGGGAGAAAGAAGAAGCACAGTTTTTTTATTACTTTGTTGAATCTGAAAGAAATCCTGATGAAGATCCGGTGATATTTTATCTTACCGGTGGTCCGGGGTGTTCTGCTGTTATCACTTTCTTCTATCAAATAGGTATCATTTTAATATGTTTAAGTAGGGTTTAATATTGTCATCGTCATCTGCTAAGTTGCAGTGGTTCTGACTCTATCTTGATCTATACATTTTATTATTATTATTATTAAAAGCGGTGTTGTATTTTCATGATTGTTTTATGAGCTAGGTAGTTATTATTCATGTAACTAGGATGAGGGGTTGAGTTTAATGTTAAAACCATCTGAGTTAAGTGGTGAAATTAAGTTCTTTTTTAAAGTTAAGGGCATGAGCAAGTATGTGATGAGTTGGTATAAATTAGTTTTTTTCTAAATGATAATGTAAATAAACTAGTTGTGATGTAAAATTAAAAGTAAATTAGATGAGTGTGTAAATTGTTGTTTTTTAAAAAAAAAAAGTCATTATTCATATACAATACTTTTCTTTTTCTTTCTAAGACTTTTATTATAATTACTACATATTTTATTCTGATTTTTTTTAGATGTGTCTGCATTATTATTACTATTTTTTTTTTTACTATTTTGATAAGATGGTTAGGTAGGTTAGGTAGGTTATCTTCATAAACCGATTAAAAAATAATCATAAATGATTAAACTAGTCTTTGGTTATTTGGACACATGTGTAGGTTATTGTAATATATATAGAGAGAAAAAGAAAAAGTCTGTCTTAATATTCAATAAGTGAACTTTTAAGAGAGAGGGGGATTTGCCTGTGGCTAGAGTTGTTGGTGAATGGAGACAAAGGGGAAGACCATAATTTCAGATGGTTTAAATATAATATGAAAAATTAGTTACTCTTATTCACTCTATATATGCATAATCTGAAAAACCTCCATAAAACTACCTTGTGATCTCACACACAACATTACAAACCTTCTCATAAGCTTTTCCTAAACAATCATTCTAATTGTTTGATGATGTTTTTAGTATGGCGAGACCCTTGGTTTAGCAATTGTTTAAAAGAGTTTTTATTGAAAATTTTCAAGATTAAAAAAGTAGTAAGTGTGAAGAAATATGAGTAAAATGTTGTATTTTATTTATAGGGGTATTTTGGAGGGAAATAAATCAGGAAAATTTTCTAAAATGAATATATTAAAAATTAAAGTCACTCAAAATAAACATTAAAAAAATCAAATTCTAGAAACCAATTACTACGCCACATGGTCGGCCATTAAGTGTGCATGTTCATGTTGGGAAATTAACTTTTTATAGTTTATTTTAAACAATCATCTTTTTATATGTTTACTTTAAGAATTTTCTAATAGAAAATGGTAATGGTTGGTAAAACTTAGAAGTTTTAGAGAGGGGATGAACGTGGGTAGGTGAAAAGTGAAGGTAGAGAGAAAAATTACTAAGTTATTTAAAAGACTTTGAAAAGTATACAAACATATACATATTCAATACCTTGTTTTATTCATATAACAAATTTTATAGAACAAATGTAATATTTATTAAATGAATAAAACTGATATTCCAAATAAGATTAAGAAAAGACTGAAAAAAATATTAGTTCACATGGACTTCTCCGTCAATATCGAACCCCTCCTAAGAGCACGGTAACGGGTCATCCATGCTCTCCTCGTCCTTCCCACGCTACATCTACGCGTGTAGCCTCAAAAACCTCCACACGGCGGGTGGCCTTAATGTTTAGTCAACTATTTAAACACATAAAAGTTTAGAAATTGTGTTGCTTTCATATTATACAGCTTATATTAATAATACGTCCTGAAGAATCATTTTGTTGCAGGTCCGCTTAGTTTCAACTTTGACAATGCTCCTGAAAACCTCACAATCACATTAAATCCAAACTCATGGACAAAGGTGTAAACATACTTCTAGCATCACTTACATTTTACAATTATAAATATACTTATATTACATAGCATTGTACCAAGTAAAACTTGATCAAATGGCTGGTTAAAATTTTGTAGATGGCTAATGTCATATTTGTTGACATGCCTGCTGGAGCCGGGTTCTCGTATGCCACAACAAAAGAAGCATCGATTAGCAGCGACAGTATCATTGCGAAGCAAGCTAATGATTTTCTTCGAAAGGTCTGATCGTATCTTTCTTTTTTTAATCTTTTTTATTCTTATGTCAAATTAGATTTTAATAACCAAAACTATAACTATTAACTGATAATAATCAACACCGGTATTTTGACTAATAACATTTCTAACTTCCAGTTTAGTTGTCAAGGGACCATACCATATATTTGCACTTAATCTCCGCCCGGTGTTACCACTTACTAGTATGGTTTTTCATATCATTCATAATTATCACAGTAAGCAAAATCGAGTAGAAATCAAATGTAAATATTTGATAATTATGCTATGTAGAATGTCCTTGACAATGAAAGTGAAAAATAGTAGTGTCATTGGCCAAATGCCGGTATAAATTATTACCAAACAACGAGTAAGATAGACTGGAGTATTAAATGCCATTTTTGCTCTTTTTTGTAACATTGTATCAAAATCGATATTAAACTACGTTTATCAACTTCTTATACATTGTTTGATGCACAACAGTTTCTTATAGACCATCCTAAGTTCTTGAAAAACCCTCTATACATCACGGGCATCTCTTACATGGGAATCGTCACGCCTATCATTACCTTAGAAGTATACAACGGTAACAATCGATCCTCTAATGATCTCTTCGTTCTCGGTATATTTTTATGCCTAAAAGGCTAAAAGATCATGACCTTTGAAATATTTTTGTTTGCAGCTAATGAACGCGGCGAACAACCTCCATTGAACGTCCAAGTAAATAACTAAACTAACCAAATGTTTTAACCCTATATATTATTAGTAATCAAAATACGAAACTAATGTTAGTTTATTGATTTGTGACTCAGGGTTACATTCTGTGCAGCCCTCTCACTGATAAGTTCATGGACTTCAATTCTAGAGTCGAATATGCTCATCGCATGGCACTTATATCTGATGACATTTATAATGTAACTAATACTAGTCTTTAAAAAAAAAACAAAATATTAGTCTATGATTTATACTTATATAAGCATTTCATTTGCAGTCTGCGGTAGATAACTGTCGAGGTAATTATGTGAATACTGACGATACAACGAATTCATTATGCGTGAACAGCCTTGAAAGATACAAGGAGGTGATCAAATTGAATAGATTTATAAGACAATGTTCTATCATGTAAACTATGTAGTGTGTTAATTAAGTTTTTGGAATTACAGTGTACAAGTGGAATTAATATGGAAGATATTTTGGAACCGCTTTGTAATAAATCGGATCTGAAGCCATACTGTCGGGTAATTATCTTCTCTTTATAATTTTTTTCAACTGCGGTGATCATCCAAGATAGTTTATGATTAACCTCGAGTAGTTATTGTCGAAAAGTAATCATACTCTTGTGTTTATTTGCCTCTTTTAGGAGTATTATTACGATTTTGCAGCAGATTGGGCAAATGATAAGGCTGTGCAAGAAGCTCTTAATATTCGCCAGGTACATCAACTAAATTTTACAATGATTATTGATGGAGAAATCATGAAAGTAGACATTTTGATCTTCTTCTTTAAATATAGAAATTGACTTATAACCCACGACAAAATAAACATATACAAAACAAATTGCCAAATATATTCTGCCACTTATAGAAGCTGAAAATTTAGCGGGCGTATAGAAAACTAGAAAATATTAAGGGTCCATGAAAACAACTAATCAAATCAATACACGTGTTAAGGTTTTATAAGCCCCCGCACCGGCAAAATATGGCCAATGCTTTTCTTGAAAGAATAAAATCTAACTGGCGTTTAGACATGTATTGATTTGATTGTTGTTTTAGTAAACTCTGTAGTACTTTTAAGATTTTTTTGTTCTGGTTAAATTTTTTCCGATTAGTTGGTTTTGGATGTTGGTTAATTTTAAGTGGACCAAAAGCCAATGTCTATTTTCCTGATTTTTGCATTATTGATTCTTTGCTTTCCTTGTTAAACTTTAGTATCAAACAAAACTAAAGCTAAAATTTGAGTGCACTTAAATATAAAGCCCACTATTTTGGCTTATTTTTTTTCAGTTGAGCAGCCCTAATTAGAAACTATCATTTCCAACTGTGTTAAATCATTCAGGGAACAATTGGAAAGTGGGAGTTCTTCAACACAACCATGCATTACACCGAAGGGAAAAATGACACGTTTTGTTACGCTTATGATATCTACAGTAGTTTCTCCTACCACAAGAAACTTGTTAGCAAAAACTGTCGTGCTTTGATCTTTAGGTAACTTGACAATGCCATCCATCTAGTAGTTCAACTAGTGTCGACAAGCGTATATAACAACATTGTATTGTATGCAGCGGTGATCATGATATGACATTCCCATATGTTGGAATCGAGCAATGGATAACTGCTCTTGGTGTTCCAGTTGACAGCCCATGGGAACCATTTTATGTTAATGGTCAAGTTGGAGGGTGAGTTTAGATTTTATACGTGCAACATGCCCCGTTATACGTATGTTTACAATTTTCATGACCTTTAAATCCTTCAGGTATGAAATGACATACGCGCGAAATGATTTCTCGCTTACATTTGCTACAGTTAAAGTAAGATACATGTTACTTATGATTAAAATTGATTTCATGATGTTAGATGCTAATAACAACTATTTTTAACATGTTTTGCCTCTTGGATTATTTTGTTATAGGGTGCCGGTCATTCGGTCGCACAATACAAGCCCAAAGAAGCTATGGTTCTAACAGAGAGGTGGCTTGCTTCAAGAAGTTATTCAAGTGCCATGTAATGCATCATGAACTAAGTTTTTGATTCATTAAGTTTGTCCGTATAAGCTCCATTTTTCTGTATTTTGGTATCATGGCCAAAAGATATGGATTGATTGATGTTAGTGAAGATTTAGTTTAGGTGCTATCACATTTACATGTTTTGTGGTATTGCTTGATATTTACATTCTTCAATAGAGGTTAAAACTTTCAACTCATATTCATTGTTTTTGTTTTGGGGAAAATTGCCGAAATAAACATTTTGATACAAGAAAATATCAAATAAGTTGAGTCGTTTGGGATGGCTAGGGTTAAGTTGACACAAAAATACATGACAGAGTACATTTGTTTCCACGAGAGGGCCAGTCAAAATCAAACACGTACGTGTCTAGCCGGCCAAAAGCATACATGCTAACCCTTAGCCGATCGATCCCTTTAAATTAGCTAACTGGCTTAACCTTTATTTAGCCGTCAATCTTCTATCGCTAGTACAAAAGGGATTTAGAATCAATGAATATGGTTTTTAGGAGTGGGTTTAAAACGTTTTAAAAGACATCAAACTGCTCCGAAAGACCACTCCTAAAACATTTTACCTTTTTCTAGTGGTTCTTCCAATTGTTGTTTTCAATAATTTCTCCAAATGTATGAACGGGTGTTTCAATTCCATCGTTGTTGCTTCTTTGTTTAGTAGCATGTATCCATGGTCTGTGGTCAAACTTCGTTGTTCAAAGTTAGGGGCTGTTTAACAGTATCTGAATCAGTCTCTTAGTTTCAGATGTTTGAATGATTCAGCATTTAATGATTCAGACTGTTTGTTTCGCGAGCAAATGTCTGAATGGTTCAGACATTTGCATCTGAATGGTTAAGCATTATACTAATGCTGAATGGTTAAAAAGTCTAATGCTAAATGGTTAAAACCTCTTATCTGACTTGGTCAGACATTTGTCTTTGAATAGTTAAGCGATATACTAGCTCTTAATGGTTTAGACCTTTTAATGGTTCAGCATTTAATCATTTAGAATTTACCAAACAGCCCCTTAGATGATCACACTAACATAATTTATCAATTAAAGTCAAATTATATTGATCATAATCAAACTTGATTAGTTATAATAAAACTTAATTAAAATTAACCAATAACAGTTATCTAAAGTTAAATTATTTAAACATAGTCAAGTTTGATGAATCACTTGATTGGTCACAGTAAAGCGGTCCATCAAAATCAACGTTGTTTAATATTTTTTTAACGCTAAACTTATTCTACTTTTATTTTTTAAAATTATTTAAAATTACATCATACATGGGTTTTAAACTCAGAACTTCTTCATCTTTAAGAGTCAAAGGCTCTATCAAAGTGAACTAATCACACGGCCTCACATTGGCTCAAACTAGGTTGATATCACAAAAAATTGAACAATCATAGTCTAACTTTGATAAACAAATATAGTTTTACTAGACGATCATTATATTTTAGAGCATTCACAATAGGTTTTTTATTTATTTATGAGTATAAGTTTTATATTATGAGGATGATTGTGAGTGAGAGAGACGGAAAGTACTACTGTTCATGTTCATATTTGGAGAAACACGATATAACACACATAATTTTTTTAATATTTTTGAAAGTGATTGTTAGCGGAGGAAAAAAAATAATAATAAAAATATAAAAGAATTATTTAATTAAAAGACAGAGAGAAAAAATAATAATGTTTTTAATATAAATATAAGAATGTGGATGAGAAAGCTAGTAAGAATGCTTTTATATATGCTATTTAAGAGGGAGAATGGATCTTAAACTTTAGAGTTAATTTTAGTTTTGCTCTCTAAGGCTTGACTAAATTAACTATTTTTCTTCAAAAAATTAAAAACATCAATTTACCTCCAAATGATTCATATGTTGTTTCAATTTCACTCCAAACGTTTTATTATTTTGGATAAAGTTGAAACAACTAAAAAAACTTTGAATTTAAATTTTAACAACTTATGAAACTTTTGAAGGTAGATTGATGTTTTTAATCTTTTGAAGAAAAATTGTTATTTTTAACAAATCTCAAGGAGTAAAATCGAAAATAACTCTAAACTTTATCAGCAAAACACTATTTATTACATTTTATTTATTGAATGGATTTAACCGTTCAATTATAATTTTACAAGTTATTATTAGAATTAAATATGGTTTGGTCTAGATAGTGCTACTTTGAATGTTTCAAATTTGTTTTAGTGCCTTGCTTGCAATCCTTTTTAATCAACTCCAACCGATTACCTCTGTTAAATATTCTCTGGAGCATTTTATTTCACGAATAAGAGCTAATAATGTAGTGTAATAAAACTACTTTATACAATTAAACAATTATAACTTCACTCAATCATTTTCACATTCCTCAAACCATCCATGAGAGCATTCACACCTAGTTACTTATTTATATCCATATAACTACAATAAAAATCACTATTTTATATATATTTATATAATTACACTAAAAGACAATATTATATGATTGATTGATTTATGTTCACACTTGCTATCAAACATAGATGGTGTTCGTGGGATACTTGAACAACATAACTTTGTTATTAGGCCATAGGTGGTCGATCGGTAGTGAAAAGATGCCGGTGGAGTGATGGTGGGTGTGGGAGGGAGGGGGAGAGAGAGAGAGACAGAGAGACAGAGAGAGAGAGGGAGAGAGAAAGAGAGAAGACATAAATGCTCTTGCCTATAACAGAAATATTTAACGGAGTTAATAAGTCGGAGTTTATTGAAACTGATTGCAACCATAGGAAGTAAAATCATAAATCTGATACCTTTGAAGTCAAAGTGTTATTCGGATCAAATCACAAAGAGTAAAAATAAAGTATACTCTTAAGATCGATTAGTATCAAAGAGCATGTAGCTTACTAATTTAAAATAAAAAGGCTCAATAATGGAAAAGTATTGCAATGCCTCTCCTAAGTGGTTAGGGTTCAAGATTCATTGTGTACGAATAATGTGGAGATAGGTGTAGATTTTGTGGGTGTGTGAGCTCGTAGTTAGATAAATTAAGATCAGTTAGCAAATACAATCCAAGGCTTAGAAAAAAAGTTGCTTAATTCCTTGCTCCAAAATTATGCATTTATAAATATATTATTTCAAGGGTTACAAAAATATAAGAATCAAATCATTACAAATAAATACACCTATAATGTTCTAATAATTGTTTGAACTTCAAGCATAATGTACAATTGCTTCATCTCTCATTATTTAGTAACTGTTTGAATAAGTTCTTGAAGCAAGCCACCTTCTTATGACATCCACAGATTCTTTAGGTTTGTCCACTGGCACTAAATGTCCTGCACCCTGCAAATATTCCATTTTCATAAAGACATAACTAAAACATTCTATCATACATGCATACATACAAAATAGAAGGATGACAGTAGAATTCAAACCCGATAGAATATTCAAAACCTTAAACACTTCGTGACGGGTATCAGGTTCAGGATACATGACCAGGTATGGGATAAAAGGTTTCATAGGTAAGAAATGGGTATGCCAAACGGATTACCTAAAACCGAATCATAATCGTTCGTTGAATGCTGAATATTAATATATTATACATCTTAAAATTGTTAACAACTTGGAATTGTTAGAAATATAGGGTTGTTAAAAATGTAACTAAGTGTTTTATTTTGAAATGTTTTAAGGGTGAGTTCGGTATCTGGTTAAAGGTGGTGAAAATCCTAAAAACTAACTTTTATGCGACTATGATAACTTGTACCGACTTATTACCATCCAAACAAAATGTAAGAAAATTTGAAACATGCAAGTTCATATAAAATAATGAAATGTTTCTTACTTTAACAGTAGCAAATGTCAATGAATAATCATTTTCTGCATATGTAATTTCATATCTGCAAGACAAAGAAACATGTAATTAATAACACAACCTTAAGCGGATGCACCTAATAGTCAATATTAATCCTTTTTATGTTAAAAAAAACTGAACTTTAATAATCTAAATTATGACTTGCTAGTTGATCAAAAGTTATTGCTGACATTTGTCCAATGACATTTCTAATTTTAACTTTCATTGTTAGGTACAACCCCACTACGTAAATCATCATAAATTTAAACTTGATTTTCACTCATTCACGCTTGCAAGATGATTAAGAGCAAAATGAGGAAACTTTCCTTCTTTGTAAGCGAAAGCAAATGTAAATCGAGTGTAAAGCTCTTATTATTATGTAAGTGAGATTGTGTCTAACAACAAAAATAAAAATAAGAATTGGCAAGACTCAAATCATTGATATGAATTATTAATAACCAATATATGCGTAATAGTTATAATTACTAAAATCCAATTTAACTAAAAAGAACTATTTAATCGAAAGGAGCGATATCATACCCTCCAACTTGACCATCAACATAGTATGGCTCCCATGGGACTTCAACTTTAATACCAAGAGAAGCTATCCACTGCTCGATACCAACGTATGGGAATGTCATGTCATGATCACCACTGTCAATTAACAAAAGAAAATTATGTTCATACAAGGTTCGATTTACAACCGCAATTTAACTCTAGATTAAAGAGGGAGGATATTGTCGCGTTACCTAAATATCAAAGCGCGACAATTTTTGCGAGTAAGTTTCTTATGATAAGAAAAGCTACTAAAAACATCATAAGCGTAACAAAATGTGTCTTCTTTCCCTTCGGCATAATGCATGGTTGTGTTGATCAACTCCCACCCTCCAATCGTACCCTAAACACAAATGTTACAAATTAAATATGTTTCAATAATAATATTTGTCCGTTCAACATGTTTTGAGGCAAACAAAATTACTCACACACCTGAGAAATGTTCAAAGCATGTTGTGCAGCGACGCTGTTTGCCCAAATTTGTATGGCATCAAAAGCGGGCTCCTGAACAGAACAAAATGATGTGAGATTTCATTAGTTATCAAATCGTGCAAATGTACACACACAAAGAGAGATTAATACGTACTTGACAGTATGGCAATGAATCCGATTCATCGCAGAACGGTTCCAATATGTGGTTCGTGCTAATTCGATTGGTGCACTGCGGTGTCAAAAGTTTAGACAACATGCAACATGTTCAAGGTGTGTATGCATGTTTTAGTTAAAAAGTTCAAGATACTCACTTGTTTGTATCTTTGTAGACTATGAGCACATAATGAGTTGGCTCCATCAATGTTTACATAATTACCACGACAATTTTCGATAGCGGACTGTGAAAAAATATACATTATTATAGGTAAAATCCTCAAGTAATTTGTTTAGCATGTAACAACTACTAATTACCTTGTAAATGTCATCGGATATTAGTGCCATACGATGAGCATATTCAAGTCTTGAATTGAAGTCCATGAATTTATCTGTGAGTGGACTGCCAAGAATGTACCCCTGTATCCAGTAATGAGATTTTGGTCAAGAACTGAGATTAGGGTGGCCTGAAACCCCATGAACTCCGCGCATGCATGAGCCTTATGCACCAGATTTGTGGATAATAATCATAAAAACTGCTTCTTTCTTAAGTGATACAATCATAAATGTTTAGTGTATAGATAGTGAACAAAGAGAATTTAATGAGTAAGAATTCTTTATCCTAACAGTACCAAAATTTATACAAAAAATGTCCCTCCTTGTATGGTCGAGACAAAAGATGTAGATTTATGATTAAAGGGGGTGTGAGTGGTCAATTTAAAGAAAAGAACCTAATGGTATTTCAAAGTTTATATACGGTTTGATCATTTACTTGAATGTTTAGTGCCGGTTGGTCGCCACGTTCGTTGCCTGTAAATACAACACAGAATAATAAAAAACACGACAGTTTTTACGTAACATTGGATGAAATATCTAGGGAAGAAAAGATTATAAAGTTACCTTCATACACTTTCATGGTGATGATGGGAGTGACAAGCCCCATGTAAGAGATCCCTCCCATGTAAAGTGGATTCTTCAAAAACTTGGGGTGGTTAATGAGAAACTATTCATTAAACATAACAAATAAAATTAGTGTAAATAGAAAACGTAAAAAACATCACTTCAGTTTTACTAGTAACAGATTCTCGTGAATAATAGCTTAATTGGTTTCTAGCATACCTTTCTCACAAAATCATAAGCTTGTGAAGCCACAATACTATCGCTACTAATCGATGCTTTCTTTGTTGTAGCGTATGAAAATCCACTGCCAGCAGGAATATCCACAAATACGATGCTAGCCATCTACATTAATAATAAATTAATTTACAACAACAAAATAAACTCTAGAATTTGGACATATGGAAATTGAAAAATTAGAAGAATATAACTACCCTTGTCCATGTGTGTTGATTCAATAATAAGGTGGCATTTGTGGGGTTATTATCAACGTTAATACTAAGTGGGCCTACATACAAATAATAAAAATTACTAATTAATCAATAGGGAAAGAAATAAATTATATAATTTAACAACAGATTGTTTTTGTAATGTCAAAAAAATTATGAAAGAAGATGTTATAAATATAGCTGTTATTTTTTTCCACTAGTGATCTTTCAAAATTTAACCAAATAATAATAACTAAAAAAAGTTAGTCTGATTGTTTGTTTATGTGTATAACCACATAATAAACCAATTACTTTGATGGTTTATTACATTAATTGAATAAGATTTACAAAATCACCACAAAATTGTAATTAGATTATAAGCAAAAACATGATCTTTAGTATTATTGTAAGGACCTAGTCTTTATGGATTACAATATCAAATGAAAAACAAAAATTCAATTCATGCGAGAAGTACAAGGAAGCGAGAACTCCAAGATGATTGAAGAAGAACTTATCGCGCGAAAACTTGGTGTTGCCGCGCGAGAACTTTAAAGTTCTCGCGCTAGAACATCTGCATGGTATATATAGATGTTTTTCCTTTGTATTTCAGCATGTGTGTTTATTTGTAAGAGTACTCTGAGGGTGAGAGAGCATAGAGTTGTGTGATAGGCCACCCGAAGGAAGCTCACCTTGGATGGATCGAGCTTAAACGATGTATACTCCTTTGGTATTGTAATCATTTGATTAATAATATTTGATTGAGTTTGTTTAATGTTCGTTGATATCACACACACACACATCCGTCTTAATTTGATTATCAAGTGCAACAAAATGTGGAATCAATCGTGATAAGTACTTTACAATTATCATTATTATTGTTATTTAATATTGATACTAAGAATATCATCATTTAATAAAAGAGATCAACCCGAGAATGATATGTGTCCCGTTTTCTTATTCTTTATTACATATAAATTATATACAAACACATGCAAGAAACACAAAATTTAAAACCATAAACCACTAATCAAAAATTTGATGAATCGACTTCTTTATGCTATCGCGCGTGATAATTTTATATCTCATAACTATCTCTTCTTAATCAATGATATTTTTCTTGAACATGTTCCTTGATTTTCTAGGATAAGGCTACCATAACTACATCTTGTAGGTTTTAAACTCCCATGTACACCATTTACCACTACACCAGCTTCTAATATTATTATATCTTATAACTTTTGGTCTCAACTTTCTCCATCTATTATAGTGCCCCATTGCTCTAGTTGATAAGGATGAAATATTATTTCACGTTGATGAATTTAATATCATAATTATATAATCATTTACAAATTATATGAAAAGTAATTAAACAAATCGATCAGATGGGATCAAGTTAAAAAGAATGCAAGTTGACAAGTTGACAACGGTCATACCCATTTCGTATAAGAAGGCAAGTAACGCAGAAGACCCTGGTCCACCAGGGATATAACAGATAAGTGGGTCTTCTTCTGGATTGTTTTGTGACTCAACAAAGTAATAAAATAACTGTACTTCTTCCTCGTCACCTACTCCAACATAACTTCATACAAAAATACACAAACAATAATTAGAAAGAGATATGAGTTATCCTCACACTTTAGCTCGAACTAAGTCTGTAAACAAGCTGAGCTGAATCAAACCAGGGAGGGTTTAGGCTCATCTCGTTCAAAAACTAAGCCAAGTCAAGCCCTTTCTCGAGGCAACTTGTTTATCTTTATAAGAAAAAATATTTTATTTTTTTAATTTTTACACATATTCATATATTTAAAAACAAAAACATTATTATAAGAGACTAGTATTCCATTAAATGATCATCCTTTCTATTTATATACTTAGGTTTTTTCAAGATTAGAAAATATCAAAGTGACCATACGTTTATAGTTTATTTAAATAATATGTCGTAGTTTTGGTTTATAACTTTTATGTGATTAATTATAATTTAAACGAGCCAACGAATTAGCAAACGAACACGCCACGAGCCGGGCTCGGCTCGTTTACATTTTACAAACCGAGCCTACCTGATTTCAAATGAGATTCGAGTGAGCCACGAGCTTTTTAAACTGTACCCTCAGCTAGAACTAGTTCTACTTCCAGCTAGGTTGTGAAGATATATATATATAGTTTGACAAATAAAAATCAGCTATGTAATTTAGAAGAACAATTTAGAGAATAAATCCATGGGTTGTTTGGTTGGCTAGTTGCGCGATTGTTTCTTCAATGAAATAAAAACACATAGATGGTGGAAAATACGTACCCGGTTTCAAGTTTAAAAGGAAGATCACCAGGATATCCAGGAAGGTTTTTGACGATGGATTGCGAATGTGAGAATATTACAAAGTAGGATTGAAGAATAGTAAAAAGAAAGAAAAAGAAGACGTTTTCTTGACTCCACTTCATTTTGGTAATCTCCTACTTAATTAGGTTTGTGAAGGTTTGTTCTCATGTCTTTGTTGGACGTTACACATATATATAGAGGATTGATCTCCTTGTCATTTTCTTTTTATGTACACGTTATTTACATGTACAAATAATATATGTGACAATCTACTTGTACATCTCTGCAAGTTGTGGTGTGGAGATTATTTCATATATAAAATCCTATCCTTAAATGGAGGCTACCGGACTAGACCGGCCGGTTACGGGTCATAGAACCAGTTTAATTTGAACAGACCGGTTATCGGTCGGACCGTGAACCGAACCGGATTGGTGGTCGAACCAAATTTTAAAACATTTAAAAAATATTTTCTCTTCCAAAAAATCATTTCTTTGATTAAATTTGTAACTTATGATATATATTTTAGTTATTTAAGTGTTATTATTGTATTAAGAGTGTATATCTACCCTATAACATATAATATTTTAATGTTTTGTGTTTTAACCGGATGTATATAAATAATGTTAATTTTTCTTATATATGTCATCAACCATTTTTTAGATCCAATTCGATAGATCCGACTGGTCCGACCAATAAACCCCTAAGGCAACTGGTTCGATGTCCGGTCCGGTTTTGAAAATATTAATTACACATCTACCTAATGAAGTTCACAAGGTAAAAAAAGTAAAATAAAACATCATCAGAATCAGTTATCTGTAAATTCACGAGAAGATTTGTACCCTACTAACAATAAGATCAGATAAATCACAAATTACATTATACATACAATCTTTAAAAGGTTAAGGTTATGAAGAAAACAATAAAAATATAATTCAAAGCTGAAACCTCTAGTAAATTAAATATTAAAGCATCTACATTTTGATGCACACAATATCCTCCCTGTCCCATGTGCGCCGCCCGCCCATGGCTGCTCACTGAATTCGCGTTGTATAGCCCCATCATCTTGTAATATTTTATTATAACTAATTTATGTATTAACTAATGTTAGAGTGGCGTATTTCTCAAATAAATAGTTGGGGATTAAATTTTGTAAAATGTATGTATTATAACTTAAAAAAAATATAGATGTAGAGTAAATAATGTGTTTCTCATTGGAAAAACTAATGGGTTAGATATAATTATAAAAATTAAACTATTCATAATCTTTTTTAAATTAACAAAGCTTCAATCGATTTGATTTACATTTTTATAACATCGTTAAACTATCAGTTCCCCTAGTTATTCTGCTTGAAGAGAATCGTGATCATTCTCACCCCCAATTATAAAACTCTTATATTTTTTAGTTGAAACTAATTTTAGACATCCTTAAATTTCTAGATGTGTTTAGTTATTATTTAAACCGTCAGACAATTATTAATAGACAGTTATACATATTAAAGAAATAATTATTAAGCAATTACTATTAAGTTATTACTATTATCACGATTCAAGAACAGCTGAATTAATATAACTTGGGTTATATAAATATTTATTTTTATTATTAAAACATCCTAATTTCTTTATTATGTATAAAAAATAAAAAAAATAAAAAATAAATTTGATGTACTAACAACAAACCTCATTAATATACGTGTAATATGTACACCCTGCTAGCCTGCATAATTTTTAATCACGACTCAGACATGAACTGACAAGTGACAACCCCTAGAAATAACATGTATAACTAAAAATAGCTTGATCATTTTCCATAAAATGGTGTCCGAAAAATAATATATTTTTAACATCAATAGTTTCATCCACCTACCCATTTTAACTATTATTTTAACATAAGATCTTAATTTATTTTCTTTGAATCGTAGAATATATTTGGAATAAACTAATTTATAATACATTTTAAAAGTTTGTATATCAGGTAAGCGTGTGTCACGCAGAAGATCCTCGTGGCGCTAGATCAAATCTTTGACCTTCTAATTAGTTATTAAGTCTTCTATCTTGATAAAGTAACCACGTTCCGTTAAAAATATATAAAGGCAATTGTTAATTAATTTTCAATCTTATAAAATTCATAATCTGTTGTTAAATGCAAGTAAACCGTTTCACTCTGAACATTCTTATCCCATAAACGGCCATAAATTTTAATCATATTATACTTTAACCTAAACCTACTTTGAGCACTTCACACCTCAAGTGAGTTTCAAACGCAACATCATTTCAGATACATCTTTATCATTAGACCACCGCAAGTGATCGTGGATAAACTATAGTATATAGTTTTATAAATGATAGTATTTAATATTTCATTATACAATACAACAAAATGGCCTTGTGTTGACTATAGTTATACCGACAATTATGGGTTGCTGTGATAGGGCAAATGTTTGTATAAACGCGTCAAAATGACCCGAACAAACTTTAATACACTTGAATTGCCCAAGTATTAATTTGTATAAACCGGTTAAAATTATTCAAACACACTTTAATACACTTGAATTATTAAAGTGTTAGCATTTAATAATATTGGTAGTGGTATTAGTATTTATTGCTATTAATGTTGGATATAATTCATGTAAGTTGATTGAAATTTGAATATTGTTAGTATTTTAAATAATTAGACCTTAAAAGGTTGGTTATCTATTTTACAACAATTATGTTGCCGATTTTTGGCTAAAAAATTCAATACGTTTAATGTAGGAATGAATTCAAGATGATAATGCTAGATCTTCTAGCAAGACCTATGGTGACTCATCTACAATTAATGAGATTCAGTGTCTTATACATGCTATAGGTCAAAGGCGTGTACATATACAAGATGTTTATCGTGTTGTGAGACATTCCACCCTTAAATTTTCGAGCAAACAACCCCTCCCAACACAACATTTTAAGGAGATATTTCACAACTTAGATAACAACAACAATAATAAATTCAAATATCCAACAACAACAAGTGCAACAAATACTAGAAGTGCAAGATGACGTGTCACCGGCGGCAACAATGACCACCTAGTGGTCCCTAACATTTGTATTTTTAATGGATTTGAATGAACTTGAATTTGAAGCAATTTTATTATTTTTCGTAAGATATGCATTAACTATTTGTTTATTAAACTACCTGTTGGTTAAACACACGAATTTGAAATGCAGTGTTTTAATATTTGGTAGCACCCCGTTTTTACTCACACGAAGTGGCTAAGAACGTAACTGACGGCACACCAAATGTTCAAGGAAAGTTACGGGTGAAATAAGTATATAGGAAGACATGTTTAATGGGTTTATTATGAATGCATTCGGTTCTCGGTTAGGTCGCCACAGCGGGTTCGAGAGAAGCAAAGTTAACGTGTGCATGTAGGTTAATCCATCGAAAGTATAGGTGCATGCACTTCATCGGGACTGCGTATGTATGGATGCATACCAATTGAAAGCTATTCAAGGGTGATGGAATTTATCGAAAGTTTTTGTGTGTGAGTGCTAGCATCGAAAGTTTGTAAGAATGATGACTCAATTGAAAGGCATGCATGTTATATATATATATATATATATATATATATATATATATATATATATATATATATATATATATATATATATATACTAGCTTTAGTAAATCCGTGTATTACACGGGTTGAATAAAAAAAATTTAATAGAATAAAAATTTATTAATTATAAATCGATATTTTAAAATAAGATATGATTGAAATATTTTTTATAATAAATAAAATAAAAATTTTATTTCAAAACAAACGTTTTAAAAAAAGCCATACTTAAAAACTTTCTTATTATAACTCTCAATTTTAATTTTTTTTTCTTTATAAAAATTTTACTTTTTAAAAACACCAATTATAAAATATTTTGTATTTTTTAAAAATTTTGATGTTCTAAAAAATTTTCTAATTTTATGAAAAATTATTTCTTTAGAGATAACAATAGTAAAAAGATCTCTCTTTTAATTTATTAAAAAACTATTTTAATTTTAAAAAATTAATAATATTATTAGTAATTAATATGATTATTAAATAAGAGAGAGAAGAGAAAAAAAATTAGTAAAAAGAAATATGGTATTGACATGTGTCCCTCCTAGATAACTTTTTATTAGAGTAGGGATATATATATATATATATATATATATATATATATATATATATATATATATATATAGAGGGAGGTTTCACTAAAAAATATAATTTGCCTAAAAAGTCTAAGAAATGATCTTAGCTTTTTATTTATCAATCAATGACTAAGATGATAATGTTGTAAAGAAAAATATGAAAGTGTATTTTGGGTATGTAACCAGTTTTGTTGACATTTTTGAGATTCCTTTAATTTTTTTAAACGTGTATAATTTTTTCATGCTAGATTATTTTTTAAAACAAGTTGCATCATAAAATCAAGTATTTTTTCCTCTTTAAAAAATATATGTGAAATTATGCTGCATTTTAACGTTTTTGTGCTGTATTTCATAAAAACAACATAAAATTATGTTGCTTTATGTCAAACATTATAGTTTTGTGATGTTTTGCATCAAACAACAATATTTTATGTTGTCTTGCGTAATATCTTCTATGTTGTTTTGCGTCAAAACAACAAAATATCATGTGTTGTTTCTGTGATGTATTATCTTATTTCATCAAAATAGCACAAAACTATGTTGTTTTGCGTCAAACAACACAGTTTTGTGCTAGATTGTGTCTTTAGCACATCTTTTGCTTTATTTTATGAAATGTAGCACATATTTTACGATAGCCAAAGGTTGATGCGAGTGATGTGAGACCTCAACACGTCGCCATGGTTGGTGGGTTTACAGTTCTACAATTACTCATATTTGGGGTTGCTATAAAAGAATGAAAAACTTTGCTTGAGATTAAATATGTAAGAATATGTGCTATCTTTTGTTAAAAAAATGTTATATTTTCTTTTTGACACAATTACCCTTAAGCTTTAAATTTAAATTATACCACATGTCAGGTTAGTATTAATTCTTAGATTTCTTAGGAAAAAAATATTTTTTATATGAACCTCTACTACATACATACATACATACATACATACATACATACATACATACATACATACATACATACATACATACATACATACATACATACATACATACATACATACATACATACATACATACATATATATATATATATATATAAGAGAATGATCAAATGAAAACCAAGTTTATAAAAAAAATTATGAAAACCACTCTTAACCAATCATAGATTTTTAAAATTAATTTTTCTTTTTTTAATAAGAAGGGATTATTGTAATTTTAACTTAATCATATTTATGGTATATTTTAATACATTTATTAGATAATTTTTTTTCTCGACACAATTTTGAATTAGTTTATTCTAATATTATGCTTTATCAATTCTCTAGGAATTTCATTTCACCTTCATCGCTAACTCTATGTAATTACTTTGAATAATTATTGTTAACAACTCCACCATCAATTATGTTGCACTACATCATCAACATTTTGAAGGGGGGCTTATCTTCATTAAATTTTTAGAAGATTCTAAAATTCACCATCGCTATTTTGATTTCATTATTCGAAGGTTTGTTACATGCAATCAGTGCTTTTATATATTAATCATTTAATAAAGATGAAAAGTTCACTAGCGTTACATATGTTTGTAAGATGCGATACATCCTTCTATATATTAATCTTTTATAATTGTGATTTGGTTTTTGTTTTTTATATAACATTAAGAGATGGACAAAGAACACGATGAACATGAAGATATGTATTTTTTTAAATAAATACAAATATGTAACTATGTTTTTAAAAGTACATACCTCTACTATTACATGTACGTAACTATGTTTTTACAACTAACTTTGTTCTTACGTATATGTAACACTCTATTACATATACGTGTTATGTAACAATGTTGTTCCAATGATCATGTAGTTTTACTATATGCATGTGTAAGTTTTTTGTATTACATATACGTAAGTCTGTTTGTTACATATACGTAACTTGCAGATGTCTTTTCATTTATATACACATATTTTATTTTTTGAATGGATTTCAATATTACATATATGTAACTTGGTAGGTCTTTTTTTTATCAAATTTATGTTCTTACTTTTTTTGTGCAATTGTTATCAAGTTATATATATGTAACACAGTGAAACCATACGATTGAACATAGGTTATGTAATTCTTGATTTTTTAAGTAATTAAGAGTAGAGAAAAGTGAATTAAAAGATAGGAGAGTGATTAGAAGAAATGTGAGAGGTGAGAGGAGAGAGAAAAGATGGGAGAGAAATTAGGACTCTTTTAATTATATATGTTGGTTACCAAATCAATTATTTAATTTGTTCTTATTTGCCCCTAACTCATTAATAAACATTAATAATATTTTATTTAATTATTAAAATAATATTAATTAATCTCAACCATAAATCAAAATGATAAAAGGCTAAAAATTAGTTTTTTTGGTTTTTAATTATAATGTGGTTTCTATTAGAACTCTCCTATATATATATATACTCTCCCCTATATATATAGGGGATAGTTCCTGAGAAAACCAATAGTTATGTGAAAACCAAAGAAAATCACGGAAACCAATAACAAAATTCATAAATCTTTTGTTATTTTAATTGTTAAAAAAAGGTTATTTAAGTTTTTGTTACATATATGTTGAACAGAAATACGAGAATGAAGAGTCTTACATATATGTAACACTATGTCGAATGAAAAATGGTTACGTATACGTAACCTATATGTGACGTATATGTAAAATTATGTTACGATTTTTTATTTGATCCATACCCTTATTTATATATACACATACATAAATATAAATAGTAGTGATAAAAAATTTGTAAATTATATGACCGGTTTTATTGTTTTCTCTAGTTTTTATATAACATTGTGGTTTTTTAGGATCCCTCCTATATGTATATATATTAGGTTAGAATCTTTACAAAACCATTTTTTAATTTCAGAACCAAAAGAATCATTGATTTACATAAATGTAAAGTTAAAGATGGTAATATTTAGTTATTTTACATAGTTTATTATTCACGTCTGATATACAAATATGTAAACCAACTCAAGTATCACTAGTTTATATTTATGTAAATCAATGGTTCTTTTGGTTTTGTAAATAAAAAGTGGTTTTGTAATTATGTGTGTGTGTATATATATATATATATATATATATATATATATATATATATATATATAAAATCGAAGGTATTGTGTGAGGGTGCCTGACTTCTTGAAATAAAGATGCATGCATGGTCATGGCCATGCATGCATGTGTGTATAACATGTGGGAACAACATGGGTGCATAAGAGTATAAGGCATATGACACAAGGCTATAATAGACAGTGTGCATACGTAAATTTCGAGGGTAAGTGTATAGTGTGTGTGTGTATGGAAATGTGTGTGTCAAGGGTGTGTGTGTGTGTGTTGTTAAAAGCTAGGCGTATGTGGGTGTATTTTGGTATCAAAATAAACAATAAGCATGGGTAATATCGGTACATGTGTGGGAGTACATGTGGATGTGCTTATATGAGTACGTTGCGAATATGTGAAGGGGGTGTATGGTATATCCGTGAGTATGTTTGGTGTATGTGTATGTTTTAAAAGTGTGTGAGGTGTGTGGATGGACGTGAACATGGTGTGTGTGTATTATGCATATAAGGTATGTGTGAACTTGTGTGTTTATTTAAATAACACACACTCATAAGGTATGTATATGTGCATGAATGTGTGAAAGTATTTATGTATGGGTGTGTTCTTGTGTATGCATGTATATATGGGTGTTTTATTGGGGTTATGTGTGAACATGTATTGTGGGTATACATGTACATGTG
Source organism: Flaveria sonorensis (assembly GCA_025506505.1). Taxonomy (NCBI): domain Eukaryota; kingdom Viridiplantae; phylum Streptophyta; class Magnoliopsida; order Asterales; family Asteraceae; genus Flaveria; species Flaveria sonorensis. The sequence goes on from CM046429.1 coordinate 5,681,205, forward strand.
TATTATAAGCACGTAATTAAGAGTGAATCATGCGACCAACCTAAGGAAACCCTAATATCAAACGAGGATCGAAAGGTAAAGCGATAAAGGTTACTCATGTCGTAAATGGTTTATGGTAGGTAACTAGAAACGTATTTGGACCCGTCAACCAACCCACCCACTTTGCCACCTCTAGTTTACATGTGACAATTACACTGGTGTTGCCTCTCATAGTTCACTAATGTTGATTAGGTTGGTAATACCCAATAGATTACACTTGTATTCTACTATTCTATATTTTGTGTCATTAAATAGTAACAAAAAAAAATATGAAGTCGGACCTGAATTACGTCAAGTTCTTAGGATAGCCATCATTTTATAATTAGGATAGCTATCATTTTATAATTAAGTAATTTACAGGTGACATGAACATGACCTACTATGCACGATAGTTAAAAATTATATATTTTTGGTGAAAGTTTCTAAACTTTAATCATTGTATTTAATGATTTAGCTAACCTGATTATAATATGTTTTTAGATTCGTGATAAGGTTGAATTTCAAAAGAACTTGTTGGACCAAAAGAACCAATGAGCCTGATCAGAAAAACCTTTAAGTCCCACGGACATTACAACAACTGAAGTAGTCTGCAACAGCTGAAGACATCAACTGATAACAAGGTCTGAAGACAAAGTCTGAAGTGAAAGAGCTGAAGACAAAGTCTGAAGTGAAAGAGCTGAAGACAAAGTCTGAAGACAAAAGCTGAAGACAAAGACTGAAGACCAAGTTTCAGATGTTGTCACAACAGCTGAAGAAGATCTCTTCAGTAGTTGTGATGGTTTCCTTTCAGTAGTTTTATGTTTCTTGTAATCAGTACTTGTAGTTTCAGTAGTTTTAGTTTCATCTTGTACTTAGCATACTCTGAGATGTTCTCAGTTGTTGTGAACATTCTCAGTAGTTTGCTTACTTTCAGTTGTTTGTAATAATTCTGTTAGATGTCACTATCAAGTGACATCAGCAGACGTCACATTCCTCTATATAAGGAATGTTGACCTAATTGTAAGGCGTGCAGCTATAGCGAAACTCAGCACAGCTTAGTGAAGCTTAGCGGCCGCCATACCGAAGCATTTGTGCTTGAATGATATTATCCATTTTGTAGAAAACCCTCTTTCTCTATAACCGTGTACTGTTCCATTGAATATCTATTATGTTCTTGCTATATTTGTCTAATTCTTGTTCTAATTCCGCTGCGATTCAACTCTAATTGATCAAACTTAGATCGCTGATCCTGACAGAACTTATTATAGAGGCTTGTGTTACTTGGACATAAAGAGATTGTTGATGTGATGCTCTTGCAAGTTGGTTTGGATGATAATGAGTGTTTTATTGTATTTGTTGAACTTTATAACTTATTTTTGTATTGTTTTGTTGGATTAACTTACACTATTATGTATTTTGTTAAACTTATATTGATGCATATACCATTTGAAGAAACATTGATATGAAAGATGTATATTATATATTTTTGTTTTAGTAATTAATAGCAGCGTACATGTTTCATAAATAGTCTTCTGTTAGTTTATCATCTTTTTTGTCATCAAATACTTTAATTTTAGAGACTGATTTTTAGTTTTCAATACCCTTTTTATATTAGTATAATTTGGGTCATATTATTAGAGAATATGAATCTATTGTTAATTATTTTTCTACATAAGTCAACCTCTGTTTCGATTTGCTTTAGGAATTTTAGTAACTAATTTTTAATCTATACTATGTTTTTTTAGAAACAGTTAAATGTATTTTCTTTGTTTTAGTCGGTGTATTAGTTCCTATTTATTACATTTACATAAATCTTTAGAGACTCAATATTTGTTTTAAATAAATAAACTCATAACATGCTTAAGACTGCATTCTAATCTTCGATACCTTACTTAAAATTATATAAGTTGTGTCGTATTATTAGAGACTATAAATCAATCTTAATCATTATTCCTATGCGAAAGTCATTCCGAACTAAAAGTCAATCCTCTATTAAATTTACAATATGAATATCAATAACTGATTTGTAGTCTCTAATATATTCTCTAAAAATAGTAAATTTATTTTCTTTATTAAAGACTTAATATCAATCCCCAATTATTACATCTACAATCTTCTTTAGAGAGTGGATATTAGTTTAAAATAACAAGAATTACAATATGTTTAAGGCTGAGTTTGAGCCTTTAATACATTTCTTATGATGACTTAATCCGCATAAAATAGTTAGAGATTGTAAATCAGTTATTTATCATTTTCCAATGCAAAAATCATTACAGACTAAATTTCAATCCCTGATTCAGTACGCATTTTGAATATTAAGAACTAATTTTTAGTCTTTAATATACGCCTTATTTATTAGAGACTGATTATCAATTACTCATATAATAACGCCATATAGGTATCTTATTTGGGACTGAAATTCAGTTACCATCAAACTTCCCTCCAAAAACTCTTATTGTGTATGTGTATTTGAGACTGAAATTTAGTCTTCAATAAGTTGTCCTAGTTTTGAGGTCTGATTATCAGTTACTTACATTAGCTACACAAAATTTAGTCTCAAATAACATTTGTAACTGATATATTAGTCTTTGATACTATGTATCTGAGACTGATAAATCAGTCTCTAATAATTTAGTCCCTAATAGTCACTTTTCTAGTAGTGAAATACACGAAGAATTCATTAGTACGAATGTTATTATTATGAAATGCAATTCATTATATATCAAGTATAAGCTCTGCAAAACATACTAAAATAAACAGATACATAAAAGTTTAGGGTAAGACCATTGAAGCTCCAGCTTCTACGATAGCAAGAAACGCAGATGGATGAACACATGATACACAAACTTGTAAAGTGAAATAGAAAGAAACATAAATATTGAAGCAATAATATAAAGTTTCCTATTTAATCTTAAATAAATAATGTAGCCTTTAATATACCGGAAGACGGTCAAGCTGATGACTAGTTTGAACAGCTCTGGGTCACAAGCTATATCAACATGAGTTGCTCCACCTTGTTAAAAACAAGTTTACATTTGGTTAAAATAATTAATAGTCCAAAACCTAAGACTTATAAGGATATTATTTCATAAGTTCTTCAACTTTCATACTAGCATACTCAAGTTCAATTCAATTTGTTTTGATTAATGCGAATACTAACTGAATATCCTGTTCTAATTCATGAAATGGCATACAATTGAGCTTCAAACTTATGATTTCTTAGTTGATAAAATCATAAGGATTAACTTGCAACAAATATATAATAAATGTGATTAAAAAACTGATAACTAATTATATAAGGGTACCTTATCAGCATAACAAAAGCAACATTTTCTTTGTTGAAATTCTGCAACCCTGAAATGATCTACGTAAAGCAACAAACTTTAGTTTAAATTTCAAAACCCATCAGCAAAAGTGTTGGAAACTATTAAAATTGCAATGATTGAGACCGTGAGTGTTCTTCTTTCATGGAAAGATTTCAGCACCCATAATACAAACACAAACCAAAATCATAAAATATTAACACAAAAATCGTACAATTTCTCAATAGATTGTTGCTGGTGATGGTGGTTTTGGGGGTTAGGGTTGGACCCACCCGCAAATGGCCTTTCGATGTTGGCAGATTGTGGTTTCTAGGTTAGGGTTCGATTGTGACAACAGATGTTAGCAGATGCGTGGTGTCGATGGTGGTTTGGGGTTAAGGGTTTGACTATGGCTAAGAGATAGATATGAACAAAGCAGGGTGGTCGATGGTGCTTCGTGTTTCTCCAGAGAATGTTATAGTGGTGGCCGATGAGCAATACTTCGTGTTTCGATCGTGGTTTCAAATGGAAGATGAGAATAGGACACACAATGATTTTTGTGAGGTTTAAGCTAGCCAAGGTTTTTCAGTACATTTAACCAAGTATAGAGAGCGGGATTTCAAAAACTTAAGATGACACAGACGGATGACACATATTTTTATGAAGCATACTCCATGTTTTTTTTTTCTTTTTATGACACTATAACAATGACACCCAAAAATGCATGTCATCTTTCATTCACATTTTAGCAAAGATAACAGTTTTTTATGTCATATACTTTTGCGTGTCATTAAACTAGTGTGCATCATTAAAGGTACTTTTTCTAGTAGTGAGGAAAGCACATTATCGTTATATTCTTTCCTTGTTATCGAGGTCTAGCACTCGTTGATTTAGCTGACCTATTTGGTAGAGGTCTAGCATATTCATAGGATATATAGTTTACCCACATGATGCATTAACATGTTATAGTTTATGCATGTGGTAGAGGTCAAGCATTTCACGAGCTATAATTTATTCATATGATGGAGGTCTAGAATTATGATGCTATGGTTCATGCGTGTGTGATATAGGTCTAGCATTTCACAGGCTATAGTTTACACATGTGATGGTGGTCTAACACTTTGTTGCTATAGTTTATGCATATGGTAAAATTTTAGTAATAAGAAAGGATTATGCTAGATAATTGGAAGTAAAGAAGATTATTATATGTTGATGTATAATTGAAATGTAAGTTATGGTTATATGATATTGCATATTACTGATACGTATATATATGTTATGTGCTCTATGGTGAGATTGACCTACGGTGTTTAATATATCATGTACCATGTTATACTTATCTATGTTATGTGTCAGGTGATTAGGTTGGACTATGTGTTAGAGCCCTTAGAAGATTAACATTTGTCTTTTATGTTTTGTCATAGTATAGGGACTTATTTTGTAAATATATGTTTCTTGTTTTTCTTTGATAGTGTAAATTTTATGTATTGTGTATAAAAAAAGAAGAGAAACAGTTAGAACAGATCTGAAAGACTGTAACTCACTCTTACACTTTGTATCCTAAGCTTTTACTATCAATGAAATCTATGAATTTTTGAAGTAATTGCTTGTGTTTGATTACTTAGTGTTTGAATTGATCATTGCATTACAATATTATCACAGATCGATCCATTTGAACCTATCAATTGGTATCAGAGCTTTCGGTTTAGTGATTAGAGCTTATCGGTATTATTGAGCTCTTTGAATCACTTGAAATCTGTGTTGATTGCAATTTGATCGATTAATTATTGTTTTCAGTTGTGTTTCATCTATAGAAACACGAATTGAATCACAATTTGGTGTTTAATCCATTCAGATCCGAGTATTGATCAGATTTGTGTGCGAAAAGTTGTTCTTCATTTTCGGACTGTAATTTAATCAGAAAATAGATTTGTTGTTGTTGTTTGATCAAAATGTTGATTGAAGATTGTTAATCAATTAATTTACTACCTAATTGAAAGTTTTTAGATCAATTAAACAAGTTTTGAAGAATTTCATAAGATCTGAGTTTGTTGAAGACTATGAATTAGGCGTTTATGTTGTGAAAAACTGTTGAAATTTGCTAAGTGTTCAGACACCTTGCAACTGTTTAGGCGTTTTAGCACTGTTAAGGCGTTTTCAGAATAGGCGTTTTTTAAACTATTAGGTCGCATTGAGACTATGTTAAAACTTAAGCAATTCTAGACATTTGAGAACTGTTTGAACGTTTTTACCTCAAGCGTTTCTATACTGTCTGGGCGTTTGAGAACTATTCAGACGCTTCATCAGTCAGGCGTTTCAGAATTCATCTAAAGCATTCCCTTAGATGCTTCTTGTTTAAAGTCAGGCTTTTCAGAAGTTTCAGGCGCATCAATATTCATACTTATCAGTAAACACTTAGAAATTTTTCAAAAACTAAAATTCAAAAATATTTTTATTTCATAGTTTCTTTTTAAAATTTTAAAAACAATAAAAACAAGTCATTTTCATTAATTCAAAAAATACAAAATGGTTAAGTCTGAAGAGTCTAAGAACAGGGTTCCCAAACTAAAAAATAGAGCTGCTTTTAAAAATTGGTCTCTAAGATTGAAGCATCATCTAAACTTTATTGACACTGACTTGTGAAAGTCAATAGAGAAAGGGCCACATATCACAATTACATCCGATGGTCCTGACAGAGGATTTGTTTATACAAAAGTCTCTCCAGAACCTTATCCAGAGGATGGTCTGCAAGGTGATGACTTAAGGAAGGTTAAGAATGACATCAAAGCTTACTCATTGATGTGCAAGGGGTTACCATTGGAAGTCTTGACTAGACTTGAAGGTTATCAAACTGGTTACACTATGTATAGAGCTTTGAAGATTATTTGTGAAGGTGGTAAAGAGATACAAGATCTCAAAAAGCAGAAACTCAAGAGACAATTGGAGTTATTTGAGCATCTTTCTGGTGAAACAATCAATCAAATGATGAACAGACTTGTGCAATTAACTACTAAAATCTCAACTACTGGTATCAAAAATGATCTCAAAGATCTAAATTACAGACTTCTCAATGCTCTTCCATCTTTATGGAAACAGACAGTCACTCTGTTGAAGCATACTGAAAAGTTTCCGATGGATCTGGATCTTTTGATTGCCAAAATTGAATCAGTTGAAATTGATGAGAGCTCCAAAAACAATGATAGAGCTGCATCAATGTCTCAGTATAAGTACGTTGCTTCTCCAGCTAACACAGTAGAGAATGCTTTTCTGGTAAAAGATGATAATTCTCCAGAAGACGAGGGTGATTTGTTCGTTGGAGCTGGTTTCTTCACAGATTCTTCTTACACAAGTGTCTTGGTTATACAATTCAACCTTAGTCTCCTCTTAAAACTCAAACTCCTAAACCTCAAACTGAGATTTTATCTTCTAACTCTGTTAAAACCAGCAAAGTTAAATATGTTATTAATATTCTTTTACAGGATGAAGAGTCAAAATCTGCTTTTCTGCTTTCATGGCAAGTTTTCATGCTTATTAAGGTAGTCATCTAACCCAGGTAGATCTTATTTTGTAGGATTTGTTCGAGATGGATCCTGATGATATGGAAGAAATGGATTTGAATTGGCAGATGGTAATGATTGCTTACAGAACAAAGAAACACTCATATGTTAACAGAAATTACAAGCCCAGTGCAAACAAAATTGTTGGCTTTGATAAATCAAAGTCAAGGAGTTTCAATTGCAACAATTATGGTTATTTCTTAAGGGAATGTAAAGCTCCTAGAAATCAAGGTAGAAATGGTCAAGCAGGTTCTAGCACTCAAAGATACTAACAGTAGTCTCAGAAAACCTTTCAAAAGCCTTATCAAAGTCTTCCCATGCCAGAACTTAAAGATGAATCAAAATCATCTGAAGAGCCAAAGAAAGCTCTTGTTGTTAGCATCAAAGATGACTATGACTGGAGCGATTATGCTAAACAATTCACAGCTGATCTAACATCTCGTTTAGCTCTTGTTGCTGAAGTTCAAAATGAAGACTGGTTTGAAGAAAATAATCCTAAAGCAGATGGTGATTCAGAAAATGATGATGAAGATTATGATTGGAGTGACAAATCTGACCCAAAAGAGGATTTAGAAGAAATTGCACTCATGGCTCAGTCTGAACAACCAAAGGTTGAGCATCCATCATTTGACTCTGAGACTTCTTCTTCAAGTTATCCTGAAATTCCTATTGAAGTCAGAGAGAAAATATGCACAAAATCATGTTTTGATCAAGTTGAGCATTACAGAACATATTCATTTAAAATCTGTGACAAACTTAAACAAGAAGAAGAAATGCACGACAAATTAAAAAATGATCACAAAGTCTCTGATGAAAAGATCTTATCTCTATAAATATCATGGAATAAAAATCTAAAAGAACTTGAACTTGTTAAAAAACAACTTGAGGAGATGATAAAAAATTTAGAAGAAGAAAAAATAACTCATGCTGCAACACAGGTGGATCTAGCTAAAGTTAAATTCTAAAACAATTGTAGAATAGTTGGTAAGTGAGATGAAAGATAAAAACAAAACAGGTCTAGGTTTCATACATGAGCCCATGCCTGGATCTATCACAGACACTTTACCAGAAAACTTTAACACACATGATCACTCACCTGAAAACAAAGCTAAGCTAAAAGCCTTTCAAAATAAGAAAAAGAATTCTGAAAGTGATCAAGAGAAAACTAATGTTGAAATATTTTAGGAACAAGATTCTGAAAAGATTAAAAATGGTCATCCAGAGAAAGTTAAATCTTACGAACCACGACCAAAGAATAAAAAAATGTTTGTTCTCAAAGAGTATGTTGTTGAAGAAGTCATTGTAAAGAATGACAAACAAAACTCAAAGAATAAAGAGAAAGCAAAACAAGATGAAGTAACATCTGAAGATTCTTTTTCTTACAGATTAAACAATCCAGACTTCATCAAATGGCAGAAAGAACAAAAAGATAAAGAAAATGCAAAAGAGTATTCTTCTGAAGATGTTCAATCACAAAGCAAACAGAGATCATCAAGATCAAGAAACCAAAGAAGGAGAATGAAAAATGCTAAAACTAAATCCACTCAGAATAGAAATCAAAATAATCAAAATCAAAGAACAAATCAATCTAATCAGTTTAAACCAGTGAAGTTTGTGTCTGCGGTTACTTTTGATATGAACACAATTCCAGAAATCAAATCAAATTCAAAGAACAAATCTAACTCTGATCTGAAAACAGGTTCAGGTCTAAAGTCTTCTGCTGTTAACAACATATTTGTATCTAAGGAGTCTAGGAATGGTGTTAATGAACAAAACTCAAAACCCAAATTTCAGAAGAACAAACTCTCAAATCAAAAACAACAGATTAACTTTGCAACTCCTAAATCAAAACAAGGATCAAATGTGGCTTCTACGTCTAAGGTTAATCAACAGTTGTTTAAATTTCAACAAAGGTACTATGAAATATGTGATATGTACAATCATAAGACTTATGAATGTTTCTTTAACAGGTACTGTTACATTTGTGATATGAAAAACCATTCAACAGCTAATTGTTATTTCAACAAGTATTGTACTATTTGTGATGAAAGAAATCACAAAACTGAGAATTGCTACTTCCAAAGGAACTCGCCAAGGAATGGATATGTCAATCCACAATTTCAAAGAAATCAAAGTGTTGGTTTTCAAAGATTGACAAAACACCCTTCCTTAGGCTTGAGATCTTTTCGAAGGATTGATTCTGATTGTGATGATTCTTATGCTATGAAAACATAGCATTATAATCAAGGAAAATTCGTTTCACGATCTGTAAGAATGAACAATACAAAGTTTGGTAATCAAAATTTTTATAAAAATGTTCCTACTGATAGTTTGAATTATCTTGATGATGATCTTGAAAAACGCTATCATGTTTTATGGATTAAGCAAATCAAAGATAATCAAAAATTTGTCAGGAATGGAATTGGTAAATTTAAAAAGCAAAAGAAGCCTGATTTGAATAAACTTCATTTTAAATAGTTTACCATTGTTGATAAATTTGACAAGCGCAAGACCATATCGGCTTGGGTTGATAACTCAACTTAAATCTCTTTGAAATGCAAGTACGCCCAAGAAGACCTATTAACACGTGGTATGTTGATAGTGGGGGTAGCCGGCATATGACAGGCAACCATGCCTTGCTTCAAGATTTTAAGTTAAAAGATGGCACTCATGTTGTATTCGGAGGTGATGCAGGTGGTAAGATAACAGGCGAAGGAAGAGTATCCAGTGGGATTATTAGCTTTGATAAAGTCAACTATAGTTCACAGTTGAACTTTAATCTTTTAAGTGTTTCTCAAATTTATGACAAATCTTATTTTGTTTTATTTAATGATTCTTTTGTTATATTTTGAAGCTAGGTTTTCAGATAAGCAAAGAATGGGTAGTTGTTAAAGCTGTACAAGATCAAGATGTATACAAGTTAGATATGTCTTAAGTAGATCCATCTACAGAAACAACATGCCTAATTGCTCAAGCATCAAATGTTGAAAGCCAGTTATGACATAGACATCTCGGGCATTTCAATTTCAAGAACATGAGCAAGCTTGTAGCAGGAAATCATGTAGTAGGTCTTCCAATAAAGAAGTTTGCTACAACAGACCATTACACAACATGTTTAAAAGGAAAGCAACACAGAGCGTCTTATAAGCCCAAGGTGATAAACTCAAATTCCAAGCCTCTCCAAATGTTGCACATGGATTTATTCGGACCAAAAAATATGCAGAGTATTGGAAAGAAATCTTATTGTTTAGTTATCATTGATGACTTTATAAGATTTTCATGGGTTTTCGTTTTGCATGCTAAATCTAAAACTGCTGAATTGTTAAAAGAATTCATCACTAAAGTAGAAAATCAATTAGAACAAAAGGTAAAAATTATTAGAAGTGATAATGGAACTGAATTTAAAATGAAAAATGCTAATGTTGACATGTTTTGTGCAGAAAAAGGAATTGCTCCTCAGTTAAGTGCTCCTAGAACTCCACAACAAAATGAAGTTGCTAAAAGGAAAAACAAAATTTTGATTGAGGCCGCATGTTCTATGTTAGCAGATGCAAAGATTCCAATTACTTTCTGGGATGAAGCCATATCCACTGCATGCTTTGTGCAAAATCGTACCTTTTTTGTGAAAGATAAACAGAAAACTCCTTATGAGTTGATGTTGGGCAGGAAACCTAATATAGATTTTCTTAAATCTTTTGGTTGTCCAGTTTTGATTTTAAGTTCAAGTGACCAGCTAGGAAAATTTGATGCAAAATCTGATGATGGATTTTTCATTAGATATTCATCGGTCTAAAAAGCCTTTAGAGTTTATAACTCTAGGACGAATGTTATCCTTGAAACTTTTAATGTTAAATTTCTTGAAAACTCTTTTCCATTAGTTACTAATGGTCCAGCTTGGTTGTTTGATTTAGATTCCTTGTCAAACTCTTTCAAATCTAACTTGTTTGAATCTCCAGGTGAGAAAAAGAAACAAGGAGGAGATCTCGGATCTTTCAGTGATGATTCTGATTCTGATGATATGGATGATTCTAGCCCAGATCACCTATTCTTTTCGTTTGTTAAATATCCTATATTTCGTTTTGAATCTCATGATCAATCTCAAACTCAACAAGCACAAGAACATCCTGTTTCTGAAAATTCTAATGTTTCATAACCAATTCCTAATGATGGTCCTGAAATTGTACAACCTGAGTGTGACATCCGGTAATTTTCCGTTACCAAACTCCGTTAGTTCCGTTAGGTCTTGCATACACGTGTCGTGAGCACACACTAGTTGTCGTTGAACATTGGTGACTTAATAATAATTAACAATGATTAGCTGATAATAACTTAACTAAAAATGTGATTATTAAGTTGTGCTTATGTGTTTACGCGATTTAAATATTATTTGTGAATTTCACCTTGTAACGTGCCAACGTGTTATATTTATTTTGTGTATTTTGTGACTAGTGAAAATGATGTATGATTATTATTGTTAGTTTATAATATTTGTACTTTGTAGTTAAAAATGATTAAAAAGTGTTAAAAGAGCAAGTTTTTATAAAATGTGCTCAAGGAGGGATTAATTTGTGAAAACTATAAAATTTAAATATGGTAAAAACCCAACCCTAATCCCCTAACCCCCTATTCGGCCGAATCTCACCCCAAGCACCCCCATTCTTACGATTTCAAGCTTCCAACTCCAAGAACATTCGATTTTTGCTTGGCTTTGATCATTCCAACGTGTAGCAAGCATCAATTCTTGATCATTACGCGATTAAAGGTTAGAATTTATGAGTTTTTCATCAAGTTTTGATTATAGCCCAACCCTAGTTCGATTTTATTCAAGATGTTGAATTTTTGATCATTGATTATATGATGTTAGTTAGATTGTATTGATGATAGTTTACGTGGATTGTGCAAGAAATTCATGGTTTTGATGCGCAGTTCATACCTTACTAATAATAGTAACTTTTATGCATGAACTTGATGATTTGATGATGAATTGATGATGTTATGATGTTATGATGTTGATAATGTTGTATGAATGTTGGATTATGATTATTATACAAGAAATCCATAAATTGATCATGTAGTTCATACCTTGCTATAAGTAGAAACTTTTGGATATGAGATTTGTGAATTATGATGATTTGATGATGTTGAACATGTTTAAATGATAGTTATGAGCTTGAATAGGTATTGTGTTGATGAATTCATGATTGAATTGAGTGTTAGATTGATTTTGGGATGTTACTTTCCCAAAAGGGAAACTTTATTTGTGTGGAACCTTGGATATGGTGAATTGAGCATGTTCATGATGTTAGGGTTATGCTAGAATGTTTATTGATGGTGTCTAATATGGTGGAATGTGTTAATTGGGTTGTATGGATACTTGATTGGTCATTTGGGAATTTGTACTTTTATGAATTATAAATGATGATGGATTATGTTAGGAAATTATGGAATCATGCTTGGAAATGTAATAGGTCATTGTTGGGTATGTTGGTTGGCATGAATCTTGTTGAATAATGTGATGATGATCATCATACACGCGTGCGAATCTGAGGCCCTACTTAGTAGGATTGGCAGGGTTTAGGGTGTGAAGTCGTGAGTGGCTTCACATGGCATGTTATGCATGATTAGACTTTATGTATGATGTACTAGTTGTGATGTAATTATAATTGTGTTGAGCATGTTGACTACTTGAGATTCACATGAGTTGTATGATAATCTAAGTTGTATGATGATCTTGGTAGAGCAAGTGGTTGATGAAGTGATATACGTGAACAACTTGTATGATAACCATGTATGATGAGTTGCTATGCTTGATTAAAAGGGATTTCAATTAATATTTCACCAACGGGTCAACTGGGTCGAATGTGTCTTGTTTTTCCAAAACCTTGAGTCAATGTGTTTATTAAGTACTTAGGGTTGTTAATGATTCTGTGTACACGTACTCATGTACTTGCATGTTCTAAGTAACCTCTGAAGGTTGTCTTTCCTCTCTCTCAAGTTAGCCTTAATATCATTTGTGTGCACACCAGGTGAGTTCATGCCCCACTTTATTTACACTCTCTTTTGGGGGAGATAGCATACTCGTTCTAAAACTCTTTATTGATTATAAGTTGTGTATAGTGTAATGTAGTGCGATATACTGTGAAAGTCCTCACACTTTCGGATCGTTAATATTGGAACTAGCAAGAAATCTTGGGTAGTACTACTGGGTTTGACAAGCCCTACTTGTGCGACTCGAGGTCAAATGGGTGCACTATTGTCCTAACACATGGTGTCATGACCTAGTAAGTCGTGATGGGAGGCAATCAAACGAAATGCTGTCAGCTTCGATCGCGAAATCACTATGATTATTACTTGTGAATTTAGACTAGCTATTTAATTCAATGCACTCTTATGTTTTATAACTATTATTGTTATGTTTTACGCAAACTCTTGAACTCACCAACCATTGTGTTGACTCTTTTAGTATGCTATTCTCAGGTCGTGGTTAATGAAAAGCCCAGGAGCACTCACGGGTCAGCATTTTGGGTCAGCATTGTTAGGAACAATTGTGGTTTTTGCAATTGAAATAATTATGTATTTGTTTTGAACAACGGTTGGCGTGTGTTTGCGTATTTTACATTGTGTTGCATTATTCTGGGTTGTCATGTTTACTGAACGCTTCCGCATACTTTTAATTTTTTAAACTCTGATTTTGCTTGAATATTTCATATAGAGTCGTTCTGAGTAACTAATGGCTGAGATCCTGGTTTGTTCACACGCCTCACGGTAAAACCCCGCACGTGGATTTTGAGGGTGTGACAGATTGGTATCAGAGCCATTGGTTATAGGGAACTAGGTTGCATACACATTAGACTATAACCGCATAGTTTGTTAGTTACTCGTCACTTATTTCCTTACTGTATACTCATTGGCATACGCATCACGTACTTCACAGCATGGCATCGTCGTCCAGATTTAGGCGAGAGACCTGCACGGTCTGAGTCACCTCCTCCTTCTCTTGTACCTGATAGGGGATCAGATTGGCCTCGACATCCTTACCCTTCTGAGGAAATGGATTGGGATCAGCCATTCACATTACCCGAGCGCGATCCTCCGCGGAACTGGAACTTCTATCCTACCTATTTACACCGCATGGTTTACAGGGAGCGTGTACCACCTGTAGCTCCTACTCGAACTTAGACTAGATCATTGATAGCTTCTCCAGTACACACACTTCCTACCTTGGACATCCCACATGAGCAAGCGTTTGCAGCATTGGTGGCTACACGAGACACCGAGCGGCAGCGTATTAGAGGACTCACTAATGAGAACTCCGCTCTACGATACGGTCTTCTAGTAGATGGTTAACCCATTTTATTGGACTAAATAATCCGAAACGTTGAATACAGGACCGCCAACCTGCACATATAAAGCGTTCATGGACTGCAAGCCCCACACGTATAGTGGAGCTGAGGGAGCTGTAGGGCTCGTACGTTGGTTTGAGAAGACCGAGTCAGTCTTCTCCAAATGCAACTGTCCATCGATGGATCAAGTAAAGTATGCCACGGGGACGCTTGAGGGTGCAACACTCTCGTGGTGGAATGCCCAAGTACAAATGCTTGGTCAGGCAATCGCCAATGCTTTACCATGGGAGGAATTCAAGGAAATGATGATGGAGGAATATTGTCCTCGTAGCGAAGTTCAAAAGCTGGAAGCCGAATTTTGGCAACTCAAGATGGAAGGATCGGAGATTAAGGCCGACACAACAAGGTCTCACGAATTGGCAACGCTTTGCCCAGGCATGATCGACTCGCTAGTTAAGCGGATTGAGCTTTATCTACACGGTTTGGTTCCGGAGATACAGAGCATGGTGACTGCTGCAAACCTCTCTACTATTCAATAGGTGATCCGACTAGCCCACAAACTCACTAATCAAGTGGTAGAGCAAGGCAAACTACCCAAGTGGGGCGCTGTGGCAAGCGTGCCCGACAATAAACGCAAGTGGGACGGCTCAGGCAGCAAGGGATCATCATCAAACAGTCAACCTTAGCAGCAACAGCATCATCAGCAACAGAAGAGGTTCGACAACAACATAAGCTTCAACCAGATGACTCCCTCAAACCAAGGGCTAAGCAGATACAGAGGGAGACACCCAAAGTGCAACCGGTGTAACTATCATCATGTGGGCAGATATGACAACTTCAAATGCTAGCGCTGTGGAAAGATTGGACATGCAGCAAAAGACTGCCGTGGCGAGTTGATTAAAAAGCCACAACAGTCCCAGGAAACACCCAAAGGCTGCTTTGAATGTGGGAAAGAGGGCCATTACAGGAGAAACTGTCCTCAGTTGAGGAAGAACGGGAATGGTGCAAACAACGGTAGGAACAACAACAACAACAAAAACAATGGCAACGACAGCAGCAATGGTGGTAACAACGGTGGAACAAAAGAGAGAGCCTTTGTTATCAGTTCAGGTGAGGCACTAAACGACCCTACTACTGTTACTGGTAAATCTTCTGTTAACGGTCGTTTTGCTACTGTACTGTTTGACACTGGAGCCGATAGAAGTTTCATCTCCACTAAGTTTAGTAGTCTTTTAAGTGATATGCCCTCAGTATTAGAATCTAACTACACCGTGAGTTAGCTGATGGTAAGCTGATTCATGTAACGCATATCCTTAGAGATTGCAAGATAGAACTTGCTGGTCATACCTTTGACATAGATCTCATTTCTGTTACACTAGGGAGTTTTGATGTAGTAGTAGGCATGGATTGGCTTTCCGAAAAGCAGGCGGAAGTCGTATGTCACGAGAAGATCATACGAATCCCTATTGTTGAAGAAATTCTTACGGTCAGAGGCGATAGAAGTAGTGCAGTGATGGGCATCATCTCATTTATGAAAGCACAGAAGTTGTTGCGGAAAGGTCGCTTAACCATATTAGCCCTCGTTACCGATAAACAACCAGAAGAAAAGAGGATAGAGGATATCCCTGTAGTTCATGACTTTCCTGAGGTGTTTCCAGAGGATCTGCCTGGATTACCACCTCATCGTCAAGTTGAATTCCAGATTGATTTGACTCCAGGAGCTGCTCTAATTACGAGAGCACCTTACCGGTTAGCTCCGAACGAATTACAAGAATTATCTTCTCAACTACAAGAGCTGTTGAATAAAGGGTTTATCCAGCCGAGCTCGTCGCCTTGGGAGCACCAGTTCTGTTTATCAAGAAGAAGGATGGTACATTTCGAATGTGCATCAACTATAGAGAACTGAACAAGGTTACGATCAAGAATAGATACCCACTATCTCGTATAGATGATTTGTTCGATCAATTCAAGGATCAAGCTATTATTCTAAGATTGACTTGAGGTCTGGGTACCATCAACTAAGAGTTGATGTGTGTGTGTTGGGATGAGATTTTAAGTGTCTAAAGTTAAATATTACATATGATTATTTGTTTTTATGCATGTGATTAAGTTGAATAGGTTAACTATGAGTTGGAAGTGATTTTGTAGGTAAAACAAGCAAGTTGGAAGCTTACATGGTGAAACAAGTCATTGGAGATGTCAAGAAAGAAGGATTCAAAGTGCAGCAAGAGTTCAAGAGGAAGACATCTCGAAGACCGCTTTTCGTACATGTTACGGTCATTATGAGTTCTTGGTCATTCCATTCGGGTTGACGAATGCACCAGCCGTATTTACGGACCTCATGAATCGTTTGTGCAAACCCTATCTCGATCAGTTTGTTATTATGTTTATCGATGACATATTGATCTACTCAAAGACTGAGGAAGAACATGAGGAGCACTTACATTTAATCTTAGAATTACTTACAAAGGAACAACTGTACGCCAAGTTCTCCAAGTGTAATTTCTGGATACGTGAAGTGCAATTATTGGGTCATACTGTTAATGAGAAAGGAATATATGTCGATCCTACAAAGATTGAAGCAATAAAGAATTGGGCGGTACCCAAAATGCCAAGCGAGATACAACAGTTTCTTGGACTGGCAGGATACTATCAGCGATTCATTGAAGGATTTTCTAAGATAGCTCAACCTCTCACAGTCTTGACTCACAAGGGAACAACGTACAAATGGGGTGATACTCAGGAGTCTGCTTTTTAATTACTGAAACAGAAACTGTGTAGCGCACCGATACTGGCTACCGGAGGGAAGTGATGACTTTGTAGCCTACTGTGATGCTTCTATTCAAGTACTTGGTTGTGTCTTAATGCAGTGAGATAAAGTGATTGCTTACGCCTCAAGAAAACTAAAGGTACATGAGAAAAACTATACCACCCATGACTTGGAACTGGGTGCGGTAGTTTTTGCCTTAAAGATCTGGAGACATTACTTGTACGGTACCAAGTGCACTATTTATACCGATCACAAGAGTCTTCAGCATATCTTTGAGCAGAAGGAGTTGAACATGAGGCAAAGACGCTGGGTGGAATTGTTGAACGATTATGATTGTGCTATTAAATATCATCCAGGAAAGGCTAATGTAGTCGCTGACGCGTTAAGTAGAAAGGAGACTGCTAAGCCTCGACGAGTGCGACCTTTGCAGCTTACGATTAGCACTCACTTGCTTGGACAAATTCGAGAAGCTCAGACAGAAGCCTTGAAAACGAAAAACATTGGGTCTGAATCGTTACGGGGAATGGATAAACAGTTGGAAGTAAAGGCGGATGGAGTTCAGTATTTCATGGATAGACTTTGGATACCTTTGCATGGAAATCTGAGAGACTTGGTTATGAGTGAGGCACACAAGTCTAAGTACTCTATACACCCTGGATCCGAAAAGATGTATCATAACTTGAAGAAGTGCTTAACGGACGAAACAATGGTAGTACCTCTTGAGGAAGTGCAAGTAGATGAGCAATTATGCTTCATTGAAGAACCAGTCGAGGTGATGGATCGTGAGGTAAAGACGCTTAAGCAAAGCAAGATACCCATAGTCAAAGTTCGTTGGAACTCGAGACGTGGACCGGAATTCACGTGGAACGTGAGGACCAGATGAAGCTTAAGTATCCTCATCTGTTCAAAACAACGACGACGGGCAGCGAAGGTATTGATTAAATTTCGGGACGAAATTTCTTTCAACATAGGGATGATGTAACAACCCACCCGAAACTCACTCGATTACTTTATGCCAATGCAGTAGACCTGTGATGGAACACACCATGTAACGCAATTTTCGAAACGAAAATTCTTTCAACATGGGGATAATATGACATCCTGTAATTTTCTGTTACCAAACTCCGTTAGTTCCATTAGGTCTTGCATACACGTGTCATAAGCACACACTAGTTGTCGTTGAACGTTGGTGACTTAATAATAATTAACAATGATTACCTGATAATAACTTAACTAAAAATGTGATTATTAAGTTGTGCTTATGTGCTTACGCGATTTAAATATTATTTGTGAATTTCACCTTGTAACGTGCCAACGTGTTATATTTATTTTGTGTATTTTGTGACTAGTGAAAATGATGTATGATTATTATTGTTAGTTTATAATATTTGTACTTTGTAGTTAAAAATAGTTAAAAAGTGTTAAAAGAGCAAGTTTTTATAAAATGTGCTCAAGGAGGGATTAATTTGTAAAAACTACAAAACTTAAATATGGTAAAAACCCAACCCTAATCCCCTAACCCCCCCATTCAGCCGAAACTCACCCCAAGCACCCCCATTCTTGCGATTTCAAGCTTCCAACTCCAAGAACATTCGATTTTTGCTTGGCTTTGATCATTCCAACGTGTAGCAAGCATCAATTCTTGATCATTACGAGATTAAAGGTTAGAATTTATGAGTTTTTCATCAACTTTTGATTATAGCCAAACCCTAGTTTGATTTTGTTCAAGATGTTGAATTTTTGATGGTTCGTTGATTGTATGATGTTAGTTAGATTGTATTGATCATAGTTTACGTGGATTGTGCAATAAATTCGTGGTTTTGATGCGTAGTTCATACCTTACTAATAATAGTAACTTTTGTGCATGAACTTGATGATTTGATGATGAATTGATGATGTTATGATGTTGATAATGTTGTATGAATGTTGGATTATGATTATTATACAAGAAATCCATAAATTGATCATGTAGTTCATACCTTGCTATAAGTAGAAACTTTTGGATATGAGATTTGTGAATTATGATGATTTGATGATGTTGAACATGTTTAAATGATAGTTATGAGCTTGAATAGGTATTGTTGATGAATTCATGATTGAATTGAGCGTTAGATTGATTTTGGGATGTTACTTTCCCAAAAGGGAAACTTTATTTGTGTGGAACCTTGGATATGGTGAATTGAGCATGTTCATGATGTTAGGGTTATGCTAGAATGTTTATTGATGGTGTCTAATATGGTGGAATGTGTTAATTGGGTTGTATGGATACTTGATTGGTCAATTGAATTTGGACTTTTATGGATTATACATGAGATGGATTATGTTAGGATGATTATGGAATCATGCTTGGAAATGGATTAGGTCATTGGAGGGGAATGTTGGTTGGCATGAAATGTAATAGGTCATTGTTGGGTATGTTGGTTGGCATGAATCTTGTTGATAATGTGATGATGATCATCATACACGTGCGCGAATCTGAGGCCCCTACTTAGTAGGATTGGCAGGGTTTAGGGTGTGAAGTCGTGAGTGGCTTCACATGGCATGTTATGATGATTATTACTTTATGTCTGATGTACTAGTTGTGATGTAATTATAATTGTGTTGAGCATGTTGACTACTTGAGATCGCATGCATGAGTTGTATGATAATCTAAGTTGTATGATGATCTTGGTAGAGCAAGTGGTTGATGAAGTGATATACGTGACAACTTGTGTGATAACCATGTACGATGATTTGCTATGCTTGATTAAAAGGGATTTAAATTAATATTTCACCAACGGGTCAACTGGGTCGAATGTGTCTTGTTTTTCTTCCAAACCTTGAGTCATGTGTTTATTGAGCACTTAGGGTTGTTAATGATTCTGTGTACACGTACTCATGTACTTGCGTGTTCTAGGTAACCTCTGAAGGTTGTCTTTTCTCTCTCTTCAAGTTAGCCTTAATATCATTCGTGTGCACACCAGGTGAGTTCATGCCCCACTTTATTCACACTTCCTTTTGGGGGAGATAGCATACTCGTTCTGAAACGCTTTATTGATTATAAGTTGTGTACAGTGTAATGTAGTGCGATATACTATGAAGTCCTCATACTTTCGGATCGTTATATTGGAACTAGCGTAAATCTTTGGTAGTACTACTGGGTTTGACAAGCCCCACTTGTGCGACTCGAGGTCAAACGGGTGCAATATTGTCCTAATACATGGTGTCATGACCTAGTAAGTCGTGACGGGAGGCAATCAAACGAAACGCTGTCAGCTTCGATCGCGAAATCACTACGATTATTACTAGTGAATTTAGACTAGCTATCTAATTTAATGTACTCTTATGTTTTATAACTGTTACTGTTATGTTTTATGCAAATTCTTGAACTCACCAACCATTGTGTTGACTCTTTTAGTATGCTATTCTCAGGTCGTGATTAATGAAAAGCCTAGGAGCACTCACGGGTCAGCATTTGGGTCAGCATTGTTGGGAACAATTGTGGTTTTTGCAATTGAAATAATTATGTATTTGTTTTGAACAACGGTTGGTGCGTG
This sequence comes from Flaveria sonorensis, assembly GCA_025506505.1. Taxonomy (NCBI): domain Eukaryota; kingdom Viridiplantae; phylum Streptophyta; class Magnoliopsida; order Asterales; family Asteraceae; genus Flaveria; species Flaveria sonorensis. Next base: position 5,701,731 of record CM046429.1, read on the forward strand.
TTTGCGCATTTTACATTGTGTTGCATTATTCTGGGTTGTCATGTTTACTGAACGCTTCCGCATACTTTTAATGTTTTAAACTCTGATTTTGCTTGAATGTTTCATATAGAGTCGTTCTAAGTAACTAATGACTGAGATCCTGGTTTGTTCACATGCCTCGCGGTAAAACCCCGCACGTGGATTTTGAGGGTGTGACACTGAGTCCGGAACGTCATCGGTTTCTGATGATGTAGTTTTTACCGATAATCTTGATTACTTTATCAACTCACCGACTCAAGTTTCTAATTTCAATCCACATACTTCGCACTTATTGCATCAGCATTCCGACTTGAACCAATCTAATCTGGATGTTAATGTTCAAGGAAATGAGATTACTACGTCTCGTATTCACAAGAACCATCCTACGTCTCAGATTATCGGTCCATTGAATGAGAGAATGACGAGAAGTCAATCAGAACAAGCAAACCTCTGCTTATACTCGTGTTTTCTATCTCAAATTATTCCTAAAAACATCACCGAAGCGTTAAAGGACAATAGTTGGATTGAGGTAATGCAAGAAGAGTTATTACAATTCCGCAAACATGAAGTGTGGAAGCTTGTGGATTTACCTGAAGGAGAAAACGCCATAGGCACAAAATGGTTATTCAGAAACAAGTCTGACGATCGGGAAATTGTTGTTCGCAACAAAACGAGACTCGTTGCACAAGGTTACACCCAAGAAGAATGAATAGATTATGATGAAGTATTTGCTCCAGTTGCAAGACTTGAATCAATTCGTGTCTTCCTGGCTTATGCATCATACATGCAATTCAAGGTGTATAGATGGACGTTAAAGGTGCTTTCTTGTATGGACCAATCACTTATGATGTGTATGTCAAGCAACCTCCAGGTTTCAAAGATTCAGAATATCCTCATCTTGTGTACAAGCTTAGTAAATCATTGTATGGTCTCCATCAAGCCCCTAGAATTTGGTGTGAAACGTTATCATAACATTTGATCCAGCATGGATACAAGCGAGGGAAAATTGATCCGACTTTGTTTATAAAGAAGAATGCTGATGATCTCTTATGTGTTCAAGCGTATGTTGATGATATCATATTCGGTTCTACAAGTCCAAAATTATGTAATGAATTTGAAGAAATCATGAAGTCTCATTTCCAAATGAGTTTTATAGGAGAAATAAACTTTTTCCTTGGTCTTCAAGTGAAACAGTCTGCAGATGGAATTTTTATTAATTAAGAGAAATTCGTTAAAAAAACTCTTGAAAAAATTTAAACTGCAAGATTGTCAATCCATCAGAACTCCAGCTGACGTCAATACCAAGATTGAACCTGATCCGAAAGGAAAATCAGTTGACCAAACTCTATACAAATCTATGATTGAATCTTTGATGTATCTTACTGCATCTAGACCTGATATAATGTATGTTGTTTTTGTCTGTGCCAGGTATCAATCTGACCCGAAGGAATCGCACCTAATCGTTGTTAAACGCATATTCAGGTATCTCAAAGGAAAAAACGGCTTTAGGGTTCTGGTATCCTTATGAAGGAAAATTCGAGTTACATGGATATACAGATAGTGATTATGGAGAATGTTGCCAAGATCGTAAATCTACGACGGGTGGTTGTTAGTTTTTAGGTCCTAGATTATTCTCGTGGCAATGTAAGAAACAAACAAATGTCTCCGTTTCAACCGCAGAAGCTGAGTACATAGCTGCTTCAGCAGGATGTTCTTAAATCCTTTGGTTACAAAACCAACTGCTGGATTACAGGTTCAGTTTTCTTAAAACTCTTATTTACATTGATAACACAGCTGCTATGTTTATTACAACTAATCCTGTCCAGCACTCAAAAACAAAACATATTGAAATGCGATATCATTTTCTCAGAGATAACTCTGAAAAAGGTCTAATCATTTTGATTCAAATCGCAACTGGAAAACAATTGGCTGACCTATTTACAAAAGCCTTTTTACCAGGTCGTTTTGAGTATTTGGTTGAGTCAATTGGACTTATTAACCATGTTTAAAACTGGTTTTGAGTAATTGAGTTGTCTAGATTATAAAAATAAAAAGAACCCTCCCTTAGCTGAATAAGAAGATTTATAGAGAAAACTGTCAAAGTTAACTGTCTGATTGTATATATTGTGTGTGCATGTTCAAAAGAAAAAGAAAAATCAAATACAAAAATATAAAATTGTAAAATAAAAAGAGAAAATTATAAAACAAATACACACAAAATAGAGTATATTTGTTAGTTATGTATTTAGGACTGAATCTGTCTTTGTAATTTGTAAGAAATGATAGATTCATTAGTTCTGATCAGTTGCATACTTCGCTAGCTACTAAAGTCTGACGTAATCGGAAATGATGTGCAGGTAAGCTCATGCAATTATACTGAAAAAGTAAATTCTTGTGATTAAACTAAATCAATCATGCATTCGTGTTTGTCCATCTTAGTACCAATGAGTAGTGTTAACTTCTCAAATTGATTGCTTATAAAGTCATAACCTCACACCTGGTGGCGATATGAATAACCATGAGCTCTAATTATTTAAAGCATCTATTCTCTTCTCTGTTATGAGTCATCATAGACCTGAAGTGATGAGATATCCTTTGTTGTAAGTCATTATAGACCTAGATATTCTCACTTGATGCAAAAGATGCCAATGTGCACAACCTAAACATGAGATATGGTTATAAGTATATGTCAGGCTACTAAGTTGAGAAATGTGGTTCTTGCATATCTTGATGAGAGTTGAGCTCTTTAAGTCTAAGCGTGACTTACATAATGTCATATCTAATCGTACCTTAATCAATCCAAGAATTGAAAAAGTAAGTGTGCTGATTATCTTGTCAAAACCACTCATTTTCTGTCCTTAGATCTCGTGTCTCCTTTGCTGCAGGAATGCTGACCTGGAACACACTTGATCAGGATTTAATCACTGTCTATGACTACCCACCATCTTATTTTATTTTAATGTGCTGATCTTAACTGATATGATCTCACTGCAGGCATGTGATTCAAATATGTATAGTAGATCTTTATTCTGCTTTAATTTTGATTTTTGCATGACTTTCTGGTGTGCAGGCATGTTAATACTGATTAGTTTGCTCTACTTGCAAAATAAAAGAAACTCCTAAGTTTGTGAACTTAAAGGGGGAGTAAAAATGTAAAAAAGAAAATAAATGAAAAAGTCAAAATGTGAAAAAGAAATAAAAAATAAAATGCTTTGGATGAAAAGAATGAAGCTAAAATTTAAGCATGTGTGTGTTTGATATGATGTAAAACTGAACCTGAAAAGAATTCAAAATAAGTGGAAAAGCTTCTTGCAAACAAAAATGAGACTATTTGTGTTGTAATAGTTTCAAAATAGAAACTAAAATGACGGGAAATCGTTTGAAAAATAAAAAAATTGATTCAAAGTGTATTCCAAAATGTGCTTGGTGTTGTTTGAATTGAAAATTCATGTTTAAAAATGAGAATATGAGTTTCAAATGATTCGTGGCGATCTTAAACAAAAACAATTTGATATTGTTAAATTTGAGGGTAATTAATGTATATTTTGGGTGATAGTCAAAATTTGACTAAGTGTTGAGATAATGTGCGTGAAAAGTGCTAATGTGCATAAACAGTGTTCAGATGGATTTTGTGAAAATTTTCAAGTGTCAGACTCATGGAAGGTTTCTCATGTGTCTAAATAGTTCTCAAAAGTCCAAATCAGGAGTATGTTGAATTTCAGAAATTTGTACAAGTGTTGAGCGTTTTGTTCAAGTACATGCACCTAAACAGTTGTCATGTTGCTGAAAATGGTTAAGTGTTGGGCGTATCAACTTAATCTCATGCGCCTGAACAGTTTCAAACTTTCCAATATGGTTAGAAGTTTGAAGATGATGTTTACTCTAAGTGTTAGGCGTTTCAACAAGTCTAATGCGCCTGAACAGTGCCCAAGCTTTTGAACAGTGTTTATGCGTCTGAAGATTTAGTGTGAAACTTAGCCTCATGTACCTTCACAGTGCTCATGCGCCTAAGCATTTTTACACTTATAGATATTCAACGCTTGTAGTTTTCATTCACTCATTCACAAACTCAAACACTCTGATTCACTTATTTTCTCATCCGATACATTCATACATTTATCATTTGATTGTTATCTGTTAATCCATGTGATATATAGGTATATTCAATGAATCTGAGAATGAAGAAAGTTCTTCTTCAAAGTGATGATGATGATGATGATGTTGAATGTAATAAAGTTAAAATTGTTAAAGAAGTTGATAAGGAGATTGATAGTGACAAAATAGAATCTGATAATCAGAATGAAGATGTTAATGATGTTGATGATTCAAATGATATGAATGAAGATATTGATGAAGTAAATGAACAACAAAAAATGGAATTTAATTTTCATATTGTTGATGTAATTGAGCCTGTAGTACAAGGTAGATTACCTGTAGTACAATCACCAAATATGACAGCACAAGAGAATGTGATTGCCGAGGATTCTTCCCTCGAGGTCATCAAAGATGCTGTCGATTCACCTATTCATATGGTAGATGAAGGTGGAAGCTCAACACAATATGTTACAGTCCTTTCTGAGAACTTGAACACTGATCAGATCATAGAATCTTTGAAAGAAGGCTTTGCGAGAGTTGGAACTCTACAAAGAGAAGCCCGTGTTCAAGATCAAAGATGAACCAGAAGAGTTCATGTTGGATTGAAGACTATGCAAATCTTAGGGGGAGTATTGTTAGAGCCCTTAGAAGATTAACACTTGTCTTTTGCGTTTTGTCATAGTATAGGGACTTATTTTGTAAATATATGTTCTTTGTTTTTCTTTGATAGTATAAATAGGATAGTTTATGTATTGTGTAAAAAAAAATAAAGAGAAACAATTAGAACAGATCTGAACGACTGTAACTCACTCTTACACTTTGTATCCTAAGCTTTTGCTATCAATGAAATCTATGAATTTTTGAAGTAATTGCTTGTGTTTGATTACTTAGTGTTTGAATAGATCATTGAATTACAATATCATCATAGATCGATCCATTTGAACCTATCACTATGTTATTTGTATTTTAAAAGATTAGATATTTATACTAAAGGAATACATGTATATATGTTACTAAATGTTTTCTCAAACTTAGAGCTCGCCCAACTTTGTTGATTTTTAGTTTGCATGTTAGACTGACGCAGTTGACATACAAATTACCATTCGGCATGGATTAGCAGACCACCTAAGATCAAGACTTTCCATTCCTACTTTAAATGTTTTAAGAAAAACCAGGTTGTAGAGCTATTGTTTTTGTTCACTTGGAATCGTGGTTTGGATGTTTCAGCTTCAAATGACTTGGGGTTTTCAATTCACTGAATTTATGTTGTCATGTGTTAGATCAACTAAGAGATTTTTCGGTTCGGGGCCTTCCATATATGCATTAAAATTATTTTCTAGAAAAATATCACTATATAGCGATGAAAAAAATTGGTTAATGACTTGTAGTGACGACGAGAAGGAAGAAATATGCAATCTCCCCTTATTATATTTTAACCTTTTCCCTTATGATTGTATAATAAAAGTGTGTGCCAAAAAATGCTTGATTTTTAAATACTAACAAGTTGGTTAATACTAACAAGTTGGTTAATGACAAACGAATTGGCGTTCATAACCATTATAAAACTTTTAAATACTGTTTTTTTTCAAAACTAAGTGTCATCTAAATTGTAAGTTTCTTTTATTTATAATAATTTTCTTTTTTTTTTTTGTTTAATTTTCCATTCAAATCATGTGATACGATGGAGTTTGCTCTCAGTTTGACAAATATACATCTTGGGACCTAGAATGATAATTTCACACTTATATACATGAAGTTTACATTTTTCAATTTAATTTGTGTAATATTTTGACTTGTATAGATTACAACATCAAATGAAAAACAAAATTCAAAGCAAACAAAACTTTCAAGAAATGCAAGAACTCCAAGTTATATGAGAACTTAAAGTAAGCGAGAACTTCAAGACAACTTGAAGGCCATGTGAAATCTTGCATTTTGTGAAAACTTCTAATTTTCGCATAAAGCTCGGTTTGTATAAATAGAAGTTTTTGTCATGTAAATGAACGTGTGTGCAGGTGATTAGGAGAGAGTGTTTTTGGTAAGAACATTGATAGGCCACCCGAGAGAGCTCGGGTGGATCGAGCTTAAATGACATAAAATCCTCTGGTATTATAATCATTTAATTATAATAAACATCTGATTGAGTTACTACATGTCGTTGAACACCCACACCCACATTCGTTTTATGTTAATCAAGAGTAATTCAAGATCTAATGGTGATTTTAACCTAACAAAAGCGATTGATTGGACCTTACAATTTGAAAATATTTTGGCTCACATCCTTTGGTTAATTACACCCCTTAAACTGCAAATGTGTAATTAATTTAAGTAACAAAAAACTTGGTCGATTTACTAAAATTGAACCACCCAATATGACCCAAGTTCGAGTGAAAGTATACTTTGACTTCGACCACTTGTATGGTTATAGAGGCAATTGCATATATTCCACTTTAAACTTAAAAATTACATATTTCATCAAATCATTTTTTAAAAGTATTCTACATTATGTATTAAAAACTTGTGTCTTTAGAAAATATATAATTTTACAAGTTTGAAGAAAAATAGATGCAATTCTTCCTTGATTATATGTTACCCTTTCCCTTTTGATTATATGTTTAAGGTAAGTTTGTATCAAGAAATGCTTAATTTTTATATACTAACAAGATGGTTGATGACGAAAGAGGTGGCGTTCATAACCATATAAAGCTTTTAAATATTAATTTTTTTACAAAACTTAAGTGTTATCTGAAAGGCAAGTTTCTTTTATTTATAAAAAATTTCTTTTTTTTATTTCCCATTCAAAAATACATATCGGGACCCAAAATGATATTTCACACTTATATGAAGTTTATATTTTTCAAGTTTAAAGAAGAATATATGCAATTTCCTCTTGATTATATGTTAGTTTTTTTTGCAATATATGCTTAACTTTTTAATTAAAAATTTATAAATTTTAAACGTCGACGGCGATGGCAACGACAATAGCAGTAATAGTAACAAGAACAACAACGATACAGTATCATGACTATACTACCAGTTATCCTGATCAATAGTGATAATAAAAATAGCAATATAAATAAAAAATAATAACATAAGACACACCAACAACAGCAACACCATCAACAATATCACCACCACCCACACCAACAACAACACCAACAATGCTTCTCCCGTATTGGAAATTACATTTTTTTTAATTTTTTTTATCTTAAAATAAGTACATAAGCATCTTGCATTTGATGTTGTTACGGAATTAGTTCTTTAACACTAATTGACTTTAAAATTCCAGTCAGTTTTTAATAAATCAACTAAAGTATGCATATTTAAAAAAACTAGTGGCATTCCATCACGCTCGTTTCGTGAATTTTGATTATTGGTTGGACATGTGAATCAAAAACTTAATATTTACATAAACATGTTGTCAAAAGAAACTAATCATGTCATTTTTTTTGTCAAAGCCAATGTTTTTTCAATTTAACATATTCAAAAGATTACATTGGCAATTTCCTTGAGTTCCAAAATTTCATATGTTCAAACATATTCAAAGTTAGATATTCAGCAAGTACCAAAACCATTAAAGATATGATAAAAACTTAAAACTTAGATGTAGAATAATACAAATAACACTAAAAAACAATGTACCAACGATCCCCAAACAATTGGCGGTAAGGATTCGTGACCCATCTTTCAACAATTTTTATAAAAAAATTTCATTGATTTATGTTATGAGTTTGTTGATATCAAGAGTTTATAATAAAGAATTAAAACTAATAAATAGAAAAAGGTAATGAGCTAAAAGAGTTACCCTCAAAGGTAAAGATGAGGGAACCCAAGAACTAAAGTTAGCATGTATTGCTCTATTTATTTGAGCCTATACTATGCATATATTTAAAAGAGTATCTAGAACCTCAATATACAATTTCAAAGGTGACTTTGACATTCCCAACAATGACAGATCCAGTTATTTATTTTAATGATTATGCTATTTTTAAATGCTCTAGTTATATGAAAGTGGATAAAAATTGTTGGGTTGATTTAGGTTAGGTAAAGTTGGTTATTTAATAAAAATAAAATATAATAATAAAAAACATCATCAGAGTTTTTCATTCTTTGAAAACGTTGCATTACATCTTCGATAGAAGCTTAATGAAAGAATTGTTGTTTAATATAACAAATGCAAGAATAATTTCTTTATCAATCACTCATCTAATTACCTAACTTCATCTTCACATGCTTATTAAAGAAAACTTCCTCAAAAAACTAATCAATTGATTATCGACAATCCCTTGAGTGATAAGTCTTGAGTCTCGTCTTCAGATCGACATCCTTTCTACCTCTTGTGTTTTGAATGCAATTTGCAAGTTCAATTTGTTGGGTTTTCCTTTGGAGTAGGCGGATTAAATTTATTAACTCATGAGTTTTATGGGTATTTTAGTGGGAGTGAACTTATTTAGTTATTCAAATAATTAACTCATATGGTTTTTCTAAGTTTCGGGTTTATATGTGTTTCTTTATATAATAATGAAGTAATCGTCCAAAAACACAATAGTGTCGCTTAAAAAACTTGTATATACATTTTCATAACCAGACAAACATTAAAGATACTATCACCTCAAAGCAAAAGGAGCGAATTTATAACCCAATGGCAAGACCAAAGCAAAACAAATGAAGGAAACAACACAAATAGTTACCAACTACAGTCGGCGATAACTAATTAAACTATGGGCGTTCAAGATCTTATCTATGGTCTACCAAACGATGCTATGGTGCCTAAGGCCACTTAAGAAGAATCTTAACTTGGCATTTAATCACCTGATTAACAATGTGCTTGACTCTAACAATGGTAAAGTCACCTTGTCCACCTAAGAGTCAAATTAAAAGAGCTTCGATCTGGTAAACAAATGTGTACAACAAAGTTAAATAATAGAAAAGATAAAATTTTCAACCTTGTCGCCTATTTCATCCAGGGAATTTGCCTATCTACTTTATGCATAAATTAAATCAATAAAAAAATTTGATGTTGACAGTTTCACAACTATAACAATTAAAGATGCATAACAAACCTTGTTCATATCTTGTGTCGTGTTTTCAAAGGATCGAGACCTTTTAATATCATATCCAAGCCTTGATCCTATACATATAAATACAAACAATCAAAAAAGAGGATACATGCTAACATCATCCCAAGTTATACCTAAGATGAAAACTACGTAATCTATCTATACTAATAAAATAAGGTTTTTGTTGGTCAATTGTTATAATTCTAGAGCATCTAAATTTTATTTTTCCGTTTTTCTCTTTTAATAAATATCACATTAACTAAAAAGAATATTATTTAATTCTTTTCATATTAAAAATACTTTTTTATTAATTTAAAAAAAAGATCTTTCTACAAATGTAATTGTAAAGAAGTAAGTTTTTATAAAATAAGAAGTTTTTTCAAAAACAATATCAATCTTTTAAAAAAATATATTTTAAAACCTATGACTTTTAAAAAATAAAATTCTTATGAAAAAAAATTATCAAAATTCAAAGTTATAATAAAGAAATTATTAAAAATGGCACTTTTTAAAAACGATTTGTTTTAGAACAATTTGTTTAAAAACCAACTTTTTTGAGAAAAACCAAAAAAAAATTAAACAAAAGTTTAAAAAATGAAATCGTCATTTTATCGCTCGTACGTAATGTCAATCATATCTTATATCAAAAGACCATTTTATAATTTATTAATTTTTATTAATAACTATTTAATATTGTATTTATTCAACACGCGTAATACACGGGGTACTAACCTAGTTTTAATGAAAAAAGTTTACTTGTGAACCTTCAGTCCCTTCCAAAATACATAGCCCAAGGTTAATTTTAGATAGAACTTTAGGTACTTCGCTCAACAGTAGAAGAACAGTCATGAGAAAGTTCCGTTATTGAAAACCAAAATCTTACTTTGCTAATAATGAGTATAACATCTCTAACTACAATGACTTGGAGAGTGATCTCCACATCAGTTAAAGCTTCATTGTTTGTGTTTCATGTCGTCGAGGAAAACAATAGTTTTGTCAAACACAAATAAAATTACAATCTTTGTCCTTGGTAGTGTTCATTTCTTTCTTTATAAATATATAGAATAATTATAAGAATAAAAGGCTTACGTAAGAAAAAAAACAAAAAAAATCACTTCATCTTAAAGAACGTCCCTCACAAACCAACCTACACCACCGTTACTAGCAGTAAACTTAGTTTTTCCGATAAACTTTTTTGTCGAAAAACTCTCGAACTAATAATGCTAGCAGTTATATTAATAAAATAACATGGATGATAATAATAATAATAATAATAATAATAATAATAATTATTATTATTATTATTTATTATTATTATAACATTAAATAGAAAATAAAAAAGAAGAAAAATTGTTAGAAATTATATATTATTTTACCAGAGATGAGTCTAACCGTCAATAGAATAGAATTGATCTTAACCATTCAAAAATGACTGAAATGAAATCCTTGCCTTTTAAATTAGGTGCAGTTTCTTGATGGCAGTTTAGGTTTGTTTCACACCTGGATTTTAGCAGCCAAAAAACCATGTGGTGGTTTCAGCATCTTAAAATCGTGTGTTGGTTTCAGCACCCCAGAAAATCAGAGTGGTTCTACAGCCCGTAACCACAACAGAAGTTGCTATAAAATCAGCCCTGATGTTCTACATTTTGCCTTTTAAGTCTTGTACCTGATGCGAGAAGGCTTTCGGAATGCATGGTTTGGCAGCGAAATTAGATCGAATCCCTGGTGAGTTTTGCAAAGTAAGGTACAATGCAACTTTTAAGTAAGGGTTAGAACACAAATTACATCATATAATTGTTAATGGCACCAAGAACGAGAGACCAGTCTTACTCTGCGCCTTTGTCGTTATCTATTGACCATGAGATTACGCCTCTCTAATGTGATAATTTCTTGTGTTACTCTTACAAGAAGCTGGATCAGAAACAGTATTTGTGTATATATAATCAAGAAATATCAACTGAGCTCTCTTTTCGATCTGTGACAATTTGTAAGCTGACTATCTGTGTTATTTGCTTTTTGTGGGTTCTTGTAGTGACGTTCACATGATCTTATTAATTCCGATTAGGTTGCAACATCTTTTTGTAAGATTCACCATTAATCTCTGCACGATCTTATTTTTTGATTGGATTGCGAGATTTGTTGTTCTTATAGTTTCTATAATTTGTTGTAAGATTATGTACGTTTTATGGTGAATTCATGCGAACACCTAATGTGGGATCTCTAATTTAGGAATTTCTGTTAATATTTTCTATATACTGTATCTCATTTGAAGTTAAACATTCATGTTTGGATTACAATTTGAGTTCTTTCTAGTGGGTTCTTTCTGGTACATCAATTAATCTCGTTATTTGCTAGCAAATGTTTTACAAAAGTTATTGATTTTTTATAATCCTTATGTTCATTTTATGTTGCTGACTTGGAGTCTTGCATACAGCTTGGCTCACTTCTAATGTTTTTGGTTTACTGTCATGAGGAACAAAGCAAATATGCTGATATTGGATTTAACATAAGGAATGAGATTTAGAGAAGATTTTGCTGGAATCTATTTACATATTAAAAACTAAACGGTCATTTAAACCAGCAAGATAACTTTCTTCACATGATTGTTTCTTTATAACACCTTATTGTTTCTTCACTAATATTTATTTTCTTTAAAATGCAAATAAAGATGGTAATGCTATTTCATCATATTAACCTACCCGATCAACTGACGGATACGAAACCAGTTTCTCGCTATTGCGAAGATTTTTGACGAAAAATATAATATTAGCTTAAAATAATTTTATCACATATCTATAAGATATTTTCAACTAAAAAACTTTTCACTTTTTTGTTGGAATTTTGACAAAACAATGATATCACTACCACCCTTGACTTTAAACCCCCACAATTCTAGAAATTAAAACAATGTTATCACTACCCACATCCGTCGGGAACCGCCACCGTGATCATCCCTCATGTTTAGCGTTTTTTATTTTTATAATGATGGTTTGTTGGGCTAGATAGCAATTTCAACAGACAACATAAATTATAAAATCTAGAGTGATAATAGATTTTTTTGAACGATAAATGTGTGATACTGTTTCGAAAAATGATTGTCTGATAATGAGCAAGGAAAAAAAAAATATATGTTATTTTAATCGGACATACCTCTTCGTTTAATAGACTTAAAGCTTGATTAATAAGGTGTGATTTTTTTAATCTTTAGGTTGTTCACGTAATTTTTTATTTTCTTTTAATAAATAAGGATAGTTTAATCATTTTATATAAAACTAATTGAAATTTTAATGTCAAATTGTGGCAAGGACGAAATCTATAGCAAATATCGCACGTAAGGGATGATTGGTTTAATTGCTGATGATAAAGGTCCAAAAAAGTTATTTTTAACACACATGACAAAATGCATGATTTTTTAAAAGCATATTCTCTGATTCCTCCCGCCTCATGAGCACCAAGTTGGGCTAAGATGTTATTGCTACTCTTTTAAAAGCATTTCCAGTATATTCTTCTATATTTGTGAATGTGTTATATATATATTGATCAACCATATATTAATATAATGAAAACAAATAGGCCATTAGCAAGATACTAAGACCGACAATACACCACAAATTACAATATGCTTACTCCATATCAAACATGCACCATCTATGTCAATCTAAGTCTTTAATACCTCCTCTATTTCTAACCCATGAATATGAGTTCAAAATTATATCATCCACCACCTTATCCATCAGTAGCCTCCCTGAATTGAAGATTAATTTGTTACGAGCTCTCCATACGTACCATAAGGTTGTCAAAAAACAGTAAGATTGTCCTCTTACGTCTTCCAGAAACCGGTAGATTTAAAGCTTCTGTTAGGATGCTTCTTACCGAATCCGAGACCACTGGTGTGAATCGAACCCAAGCCTTGATTTGATTCCAGATCCGAGATGCAAAGGGGCAAGCTATGAGCACATGATCGATCACCTTCGTCTGACCAAAGCACAACAAGCACTCTAACCCCACATGCAAGACACCTTTATGGAACAGACCTTCTTTGGTTGCTAACCTGTTTAGTCTTGCTCTCCAAATAAAGCAATTAATGAGTAAAGGAATCCAATGGAACCATTCTACCGGGTCGAAATCAACAGGACTACGATTCATCTCGATTAACTGTCTAATTGATTTGACAGAAAATGAGCCTGAATTGTGACCCAAGCATTCCCATGAATCATCACCACTCCTAAATCTTGTATTCTGAATGAGCTCCTTCATCTGTTGAAGATGTTGGACTTCCGATGCACCATTGAGAGTGTGCTTCCATTTCAAGAGAAACTTATATCGCCATGTGTTTTTATCACTCTGTCATTTACAGTGCAATTTTGTCCTTCTCTTTTTCGTATAACAGAGGGAAGGCAAGCTTAAGTGGTTTATCTTCTAGCCAGTAGTCCTGCCAAAATAAAATATTTGCACCTTGGTCCGCAACACCTTTTATAAGTTTGTCCATGTATATGTTTTCCATCTTCAACTCATTGTCTACAGACATAATCTGCTTCCATGGACCCGCTACCGTCATTTTTAATGGAACCGCAACTTGTTGTCTTGTCTTCTTATGGATTGCATTTATAACAGTCGGCCACACCGCGTTTTTATCCTCCTTTCATTTCCATCTCCATTTTGCAAGGAGAGCCAAGTTTGTATCCCTCAAGCTGGCGATCCCCAAACCTCCCATGGACTTAGGAGCCACTAACTTATCCCAGGCGACCCATGATATCTTCTTTTCCCTGCCCCACAAAAAAAATTTCTCCTTTCGCTTTCTAATGTCTTAATCACCTTTAAAGGAGCTTTAAATAAAGAGAAATAATATAATGGAATACCTCCAAGCACAGCCTTCACGAGCGTGTGTCGCCCACCAAACGATAAGCTATTGCGTTTCCATAACGATAGCTTGGATTTGAATTTATCCAACACCGGCCTCCAACTATTAACTCTATTCATATTTGCTCCAATTGAGACTCCGAGGTGTAAAAAAGAAAAGAACCCTTTGGCCTTTGTGCAGTGAATAATCCTTGCCATTCTATCCTGATCATTATCATTAATACCCACCCCATAAATTTTGCTTTTCTGGAAATTTACTTTAAGACCAGACGCTAGCCGAAAACAATGCAACATTCTTGTTAAATTTTTAGCATTAACAAAAGACCAGTCACCGAGGATTAGAGCATCATCCGCATAAAAGGAATGAGACAAAATTGTCCCATTACCCGGCAACTTGATCCCATGAAAAATACCCAACTCTCCAGCCTTAACCAAAGATAAGTGTAGAGCTTCCATGATAATAATGAATAAGAAAGGGGCGATCGGGTCGCCCTGACGGATACCCCGAGAAAAACAGAATTCCGACGTCGGAGATCCATTAACAATTATAGATGCTCTAGCCGATGATAACAAGTTACAACTGTTCAATATGTATACTTGATAAGATACTATTCAACCTTATTAATCTTTTTAGTATTTTCTGAAAATGATTATAAATGAATGAGATAGAAAAAGTAATGATAGATGTATGAAAAAAATATTACTTAATTGAATAGAATAGATATAAATTATTAATTTTTAATGTAATTATAAGTTTAAATATAAAAAAGTTGATTTGAATGCTCTACGGTAAATTTAATATAAAGTTGTTTTTACACAATCCTTTTATGAGCATAGTAATCAACTTTGGCAGTAGCTAGCATCAAAATACAAATACAATTTTTGTTTCTACTTTTGTGACAATAATTCAATAAAGTAGCAGCATATTTAACCTCGAATCCTAGTTACTTCTATATCAAACAAATTCGTACTATGCAAAGGAAAAGTATGTTTGCATTACAAAAACTATATTACTATTCTATTAAAAAAAGGACCATTGCTTCGGTCTTTTGGTCAAAAACGGATACAAAAGACTATTTGCGAATGCTAATGCATATGAAAATGCAGTTGCAAAAATATGTGTGGGTGATTCCATTTTGTGACCGTTGTTATATTGCAACTAGATTTTACGATCATATATGCTATCGTAAATTTTGCGAATGGATACGACCAGAAGTTTGTGACCAGATTGTGACAGAACCTTTGTGACTGATTTGCGACTGCTACTTTGTGATGGGATTGCGACCGAGGTTTTGCATCTTGCTACCGCTAGTGCGTAAATGTGTTGCAACTACGTTGTGACGGAATCACGACCAAAATGCTTTTTTTGAAAAAAAAAATCCAAATCTTTTACTAATGAAAGTTGCTAATGGTGTTCAAAATTTTAAAACTAAACCACTCATCAAGGAATAACAATTTTCAAATATACCAAATATTCTAGTTGAAGGTACAAAATAAAACGTCAAATTTCCAAATATTGAAAACATAATAAATGTGCCAAAGTTCATAATTAATTTTGTATCACAACATTCTAACTCAATGGTCATTCGTCTTTCTCCGTCTTATTTTCTTTCCCTTTCATTAAATTCTTAATGACTTTCATCTATTTTTTCTTGTACCAACCCTTTAATGATTCTCTTCAACCTTTTTTATCTACAAATAATAAACATGCATTTCATTATCAAATATAATAACTCATTATCAGATTTATTCAACTTTTACCAACTTAGAAAACCAGTAATAAAAGAATCTAAGAAGTTTATTAACCATTCAGTTATATTCAAACATTTAATTTCCAGTTCATAGCAGGTAGACCTAACAAAACAAACCCAAGTATCAAGATTTGGATCAGTATGAGCCAACAGCTTGAGGTTCTATCATACTCCACAATTTAATTCGTAAACAAGTTGACTCAAGTATAATGCTAATTGAAATATTGTGCTGCTATTGTGGTCAGTAAATTGTTCATTTTTTTATTATTGTTCTTACAAACATCCTTACATTATCATATCTTTATAAACTTTTTCATTTTCTTTTTTATATAACCAACTTATATACAACTAGGTTTTTACCGGTTGCGCGTTGCAGCAGCGGTTGCGATAAAATATAGAATAACAATCAACCCAAATGTCTCCTAACTAAATAATTGACCCGATTGTCTCTTAGCTAAATTCACGTTGAACCGTAAAGTAACTCGTATTCATACTGTTTAACGAAAGCGTATTATATTTGAACCTCTCCTGACTCGTTTCCGAACTAAATTTACGTTGAAAAGTAGAGTAACTCAGATATATACCGTCAAATGAAAACGTTTTGGCGCGACTCGGAACAAAACTTATGTCAAAACGTCAACAAACGTCGAAATGCAGATTATCTCAAAGAGTATATAAAAATATGTACGGAAACGTTTTATATTTAACACAACACGTACCTAAAAATTAAATATAACCAACTCAAGTACTCAACAATTCAATATCATCGATTGGAATAAGAAAAAAATATCACAGTTAAAAAATTAAATACTTACCAGAGATTGGATCTACTCGATTTTAATAACATACGTGACATTAATATCCAAAATAAAATCATAAAAAAATCACAGATTACTAGTAATTGAAAGAAATAGAAAGTTGTGACAAAACTTGAAAACTATAAAACTTTCCTATTCATGAAACTTTTTGATTAATATCAACTGGTTGAAATCCAGTACGCGCGTTGCGCGATGTTAGATTATGTTTTGCATTCATTTTATATTCTGTTTGATTTTTTTATACATAAGACTTGATGATATCGGTTACATTCAAAAATTTGAGTTCATGAGCTTTCATGCTTGTTATTATGCATTGTTTTGTAGCAAGGTGTTGTGTTGGTAATGGTCTTGGGTAAACCGTAAAACCACAAAAGGTGGTGCAATTCATAGTACAAACCATTAATTTTTAAAGATAATCCAAAGCAAAGAGTACGCAACCCACGCCATTTGTGGTGGGTCATCATAGTTCTATTAACATAACAATCAAATACACAATAATTAAAGAAAAACAAATAACCGAGTCACCCAAGCGACAAAAACCAACAAGCCTGCAAACAAACTAACCAAATGAAAAACAACATAGAGCACAAATCAAAGTAAAACCCAAAACATAGTTAAACCGGTGTTTCAGATGGGTAACCTTCATCATCATCAACACGTAACCCAACTTAAAGCGGTGTTTCAGATGGGTAACCCTCATCATCATCAACACGTAACTAACGATAATGTTTCATCTCAGGTGAGGTAACGCTCATCATTATCGACTGTACCAGACGACAAAGCCTGTCGCCGCCAACGGAGAAAGCGAGTAACTGTAACTCCGGGCATTGAGCAACATGATTTTAAAAAGTCTGTCGTTCTAGAATGCATCTAAACACTAGGATAGCTAGAATAGCATGCTAAACACTAGGATAGAGCCAACCCCTCGTCAACCATTTAAAAGAGGGATCCAAAAGCATCAAATCCTTATACATAAAGCTGTAAACATTATACACGCATCAACAGGCTGTACATCACGCTTTACAGGTGGAACACTACTGCTCTTTTAGTTTCAAAGCAACAGCAGGTCAAGTACAGGAGGAAGAGGAGAAAGGCTGGTGGCGGCTCCGCCTTAATAGAGGAAGTGGCAAACGCACCACCGAAACCCCTTCTCGGCAATATCACCACCATACCCCCTCTCTCTACAACATAAAATGCGTCAGAGGAAGCCGTTAGTAACACGGTTAGGCTCCGCCCTAAGGTCAGTGGCAGGTGTGATTTCAAAACCAACACCAAAACCCTCTTCTCGCCAAAACCATCAGCGAAGACCCCCCCCTCTCTACAAGATAACCGATATCAGAGGATACATGTGATAGCAGGCTGGCGGCTTCGCCTAAGACTGATAGTTTAAGTAGTAGCAAACCCACCACCAAAAACCCCTTCTCGACAAAGCCACCACTGAAACCCCCCGTCTAGGTAAAACCACCACCGAAACTCCCGTCTCGGCAAAACCACCACCGGAATCACTTTCTCTATAAAAAACAAAAGGGGTAAAAGAAAGCAGGTGGTAGCAAAGCGGCTCCATCTGAAGTCCGGTGGCACATACGGCGGCAAATCACCACCGAAAACCCAACATGCACAAAATGGGTCGAAAAAAAACCCAGTTACACTTTAAAGGGGAGACGAGAAGCGTCAAACATTTGTACCAAAAGCTATAAATATTGTACGTGCATTAACAGATTGTACATCAGGCATTAAAGGTAAAATAACATTGTTCATGGCCTTTCTCTTTTCATATATATGATAATAAAATTATTATTATAACATAAAAAATATATATCATACGATAAAGAAATTTATTACATATATAATAATAAAATTAGATGACGCAGTTTCTTATGATTTTAAATTGGTGAGAGGCCCATACAAAGAACAAATAAAAGCCCACTTAAACAAAAATACATTGGGCAAACCGGGTTTTGGGCCGTACCCGGGTCCCGGGTACAAACCGGGTTGGGCCCAACCAGGTTTTTTTTGTACCCGGGTATTGGTGAACCCGGGTACGAACCCGGGTCGGGTTCAGCTGGATACAAACCCTACCCGGTATACCCGGGTAGACTTGGGCATAAAAACCGGGTTCGGACCCGACCCGGAACCGGGTACGGGTATGACCCGGTATATGCATACCCGGGTTGGACCCGAAAAAAAACGTAGGGTTGGAACCGGGTATGATTTTCTAGAATTTCTTAGAACCCGACCCGAACCAGACCTGACCCGGAACCGGTTGAACCCGGGTTGTACCCGGTTTCGACCGTTTTTTTTTTTTTTTAAAAAAAAAGTGGCCGTTTTTTAACGGCTATATAGCCGTTGGGATCAATTTGTGACCGTTTTTTTGTCACTTTTAGGCTTATAAGTTAGTATAAATAGGTGTGAGTTGATATGGTTTAGTACCCAAGTCTCAAACGCAAAAACATACGCAAAAAACGCAAAAAATACTCTCGTTTACTCTCGCTTTACACGTTCACTCTCTCGTTTTACACTTTCACTCTCTTCAATCTTGATATGGCTCACTCACAATCTTCCGTTGGTCAAGGTTCGTCCAACGCTCCAACCGTCGTTCGTGTTCTTGCACACAATCGTAACATGGATGTTTGGTGCAATTGGGATATGGTTGAGTTGAGTGACGGGTCTGTAAAGGCTCGTTGCAAGTTTTGTGGAGCTTTGCTTGCTAAAGATTCTAACACGACTTTAAACAAACACATTAGCAAGAAGTTTTGTAAGTCGTTGAAAAGTAATCCGGATTCGCAACAAACACAATTGGGTGGAGACGGTGGAATCTTTAATTACGATGTTAATACGGTTCGAGATCGAATGGCGAAGTTCGTGATTCAAGAAGCTTTGCCTTTTAGTCACTTCGACAATCCTCGGTTGACCAACTTAATTCGAGAGACGCTTCAACCTCGTTACACTCACGTAAGTCGTACTACACTTAGACGTTATTGTTTAAAATTATGGAAACAAGCAAAAAATGATTTAATTGTATTATTTGAAAATTTAAATACCGGTGTAAACTTAACTAGTGACGTTTGGTCGGCTCCACACGGTTTACCCGAATCGTACCTTTGCGTCACCGCTCATTGGGTGGATCCCAATTCATGGCAATTGTTGAAACGTACGATTGCATTTGATCTTTTCCGCATCCACACACCGGAGAATTTTTGTTTTACTTTTTAGATAATGTAATAAGTACTTTTAAATTACAAAATAAACTTTTTTCAATTGCATTTGATAACGCCTCTAACAACACAACCGCGGTTGAAAAATTAAAATTAAAATATCTTCCGATTGCAAACGGTGATTTTTTCCATACTCGTTGTGTTGCACATATTATTAATTTAGTAGTGCAAGACGGACTATCCGGGCAATATGTTAATAACTTTATTACATCTTTTCGATTTATGTTACATGACGTTTTTAAAAAAGTAGAAGAAGATATCAAGATTATAAACAACTTTGTAAGGATACGCACTCTAGATTTTTAGGTCCTAATTGGGATGTACCTACTCGGTGGAATTCTACTTGTCACATGTTTGAATGTGCTTTAAAACAAAAGGGCACTTTGAAAGCTTTTCATAATAGTCTTTCGGATAATGGTGAAGCCGACCCATTTCCGGATGCGGGTTGGGAGAATCTTCAACGTCTATCCGAGTTTCTTGAGGTTTTTAAAAACTCAACAACAAAATTATCGGGAGTTTATTATTCCACTAGTTATTCGGTGCTTCAAGAACTATATTTTATGTCTTTGAATTTTAAAAATTTTCAAAATAAAAATAATATGTTTAATCAAATGATAGAACCAATGAAATAAAAGTTTAAAAAATATTTTAAGGACTTACCACCCGTTTTTACGTGTGCCGCCGCTTTAAATCTGTTTCTAAATGTTGCGGGGGTTGAATGTTTGATAGATGAGATAAATGACAATTTGGATATGCATGACGAAAACCCTGATTTTTCAAACGAGGCAAAAGAAAATTTTAATCATAGTTTGAAAACAATTTATAATTTTTATTTAAATAGATATGGGCCTAACGTAAACATAACTATGCCAAGCGGATCAACCTCAAGTGCTAGTACCTCGTTTAAAGACCCTGTTTTGACTATGTTGAATGTTGTTCGGGATGTGACGGCTAAACGTCAAAGAGGTAACACCCCAACAAGTGAGCTCGGTAGATATAGTGGAACGGATTTTATTTCCACTATGACTACCGAAGATTATCGTGCATTCGATATTTTGGCTTGGTGGAAAATTTCCGATTCTTTCTGCTATGGCCCGTGATTTACTAAGCGTCCAAGCTTCTACGGTAGCTTCGGAATCTGCTTTTTCTCTTAGTGGCAGGGTAATATCATTACGAAGAACAAGACTAACTCCGGAAGCAGTGGAGATGTGCATTTGTTTAAAGGATCACTTAGACGCAACGGATCGTATACAAGACCAAACAAGCCTCGAAGACGAGATTACACTCGAAGCTAAAGTACATGATGAAGAGGTAGAAGACGGAGTATCTTCTGGCATATCCGATGAAGAATTAGCATTTGATCAAGCATCTCGTAGTAGATAAAATTAGACGATATTGTTATTTTTAAGTTGTTTTAATATTATATGTCTTTTAATGTTTTTTTTTTAAATTTCTTTGTCATTCAAATGTTTTATATAAAAACTATTTAATATTTGTATATTATAAGTGTAACATTTTCTGCTCAAGATTTGTATATATTTATATATTAAGTTGTTTAAATTTTTGTCATTCAAGTGAACCCGGTTAGGAAAAGAAAAATAAAAAGAAAAAAAAATAAAGAAAATATAAGAAAAAAAAAACATACGACCCGGTGTTCGACACACACACAAGAAAAGAAAAAAAGAAAAAAAAAAAAGGCAAAAACCCGGTTGAACCCGGGTTTCATACCCGAACCGAACCCCACCCGACCCTACCCGAGTATACCGGGTAGGGTTTGTATCTCGCTGAACCCGACCTGGGTTCGTACCCGGGTTCACCAATACCCGGGTACAAAAAACCCGGTTGGGCCCAAACCCGGTTTTGTACCCGGGCCCGGGTCCGGCCCAAACCCGATTTGTGCAACTCTATACCCGGGTAGGGTCGGGTCGGGTCGGGTTCGGTTCGGGTATGAAACCCGGGTTCAACCGGGTTTTGTCCTTTTTTTTTTCTTTTTTTCTTTTCTTGTGTGTGTGTCGAACACCGGGTCGTATGTTTTCTTTTTCTTATATTTTCTTTTTTTTTTTTCTTTTTTTTTTCTTTTCCTAACCGGGTTTACTTGAATGACAAATATTTAAATAACTTAATATATAAATATATACAAATCTTGGGCAGAAAAGGTTATACTTATAATATACAAATATTAAATACTTTTTATATAAAACATTTGAATGACAAAGAAATTTAAAAAGAACATGAAAGACATATAATATTAAAACAATTTAAAAATACATAAATGAATCAATAAAAAATAACAATATCGTCTAATTTTATCTACTACGAGATGTTTGATAAAATGTTAATTCTTCATCGGATATGCTAGAAGATACTCCGTCTTCTACCTCTTCATCATGTACTTTAGCTTCGAGTGTAATCTCGTCTTTGAGGCTTATTTGGTCTTGTATACGATCCGTTGCGTCTAAGTGATCCTTTAAACAAATGCACATCTCCACTGCTACCGGAGTTAGTCTTGTTCTCCGTAATGATATTACCCTGCCACTAAGAGAAAAAGCTGATTCCGAAGCTACCGTAGAAGCTTGGACGCTTAGTAAATCACGGGCCATAGCAGAAAGAATCGGAAATTGAGATTCTTTTCCTTTCCACCAAGCCAAAATATCGAATGCATGATAATCTTCGGTAGTCATAGTGGAAATAAAATCCGTTCCATTATATCTACCGAGCTCACTTGTTGGGGTGTTACCCCTTTGTCGTTTAGCCGTCACATCCCGGACAACATTCAACATAGTCAAAACTGGGTCTTTAACCGATGTACTAGCACTTGAGGTTGATTCGCTTGGCATGGTTATGTTTACGTTAGACCCATATCTATTTAAATAAAAATTATAAATTGTTTTCAAACTATGATTAAAATTTTTTTTTGCCTCGTTTGAAAAATTAGGGTTTTCGTCATGCATATCCAAATTGTCATTTATCACATCTATCAAACATTCAACCCCCGCAACATTTAGAAACGGATTTAAAGCGGCGGCACACGTAAAAACGGGTAGTAAGTCCTTAAAATATTTTGTAAACTTTTCTTTCATTGGTTCTATCATTTGATTAAACATATTATTTTTATTTTGAAAATTTTTAAAATTCAAATACATAAAATATAATTCTTGAAGCACCGAATAACTAGTGGAATAATAAACTCCCGATAATTTTGTTGTTGAGTTTTTAAAAACCTCAAGAAACTCGGATAGACGTTGAAGATTCTCCCAACCCGCATCCGGAAATGGGTCGGCTTCACCATTATCCGAAAGACTACTATGAAAAGCTTTCAAAGTGCCCTTTTGTTTTAAAGCACATTCAAACATGTGACAAGTCGAATTCCACCGAGTAGGTACATCCCAATTAGGACCTAAAAATCTAGAGTGCGTATCCTTACAAGTTGTTTATAATCTTGATATCTTCTTCTACTTTTTTTAAAAACATCATGTAACATAAATCGAAAAGATGTAATAAAATTATTAACATATTGCCCGGATAGTCCGTCTTGCACTACTAAATTAATAATATGTGCAACACAACGAGTATGGAAAAAATCACCGTTTGCAATCAGAAGATATTTTAATTTTAATTTTTCAACCGCGGTTGTGTTGTTAGAGGCGTTATCAAATGCAATTGAAAAAAGTTTATTTTGTAATTTAAAAGTACTTATTATATTATCTAAAACGTAAAACAAAAATTCTCCGGTGTGTGGATGCGGAAAAGATCAAATGCAATCGTACGTTTCATCAATTGCCATGAATTGGGATCCATCCAATGAGCGGTGATGCAAAGGTACGATTCGGGTAAACCGTGTGGAGCCGACCAAACGTCATTAGTTAAGTTTACACCGGTATTTAAATTTTCAAATAATACAATTAAATCATTTTTAGCTTGTTTCCATAATTTTAAACAATAACGTCTAAGTGTAGTACGACTTACGTGAGTGTAACGAGGTTGAAGCGTATCTCGAATTAAGTTGGTCAACCGAGGATTGTCGAATTGACTAAAAGGCAAAGCTTCTTGAATCACGAACTTCGCCATTCGATCTCGAACCGTATTAATATCGTAATTAAAGATTCCACCGTCTCCACCCAATTGTGTTTGTTGCGAATCCGGATTACTTTTCAACGACTTACAAAACTTCTTGCTAATGTGTTTGTTTAAAGTCGTGTTAGAATCTTTAGCAAGCCAAGCTCCACAAAACTTACAACGAGCCTTTACAGACCCGTCACTCAACTCAACCATATCCCAATTGCACCAAACATCCATGTTACGATTGTGTGCAAGAACACGATCGACGGTTGGAGCGTTGGACGAACCTTGACCAACGGAAGATTGTGAGTGAGCCATATCAAGATTGAAGAGAGTGAAAGTGTAAAACGAGAGAGTGAACGTGTAAAACGAGAGTAAACGAGAGTATTTTTTGCGTTTTTTGCGTATGTTTTTGCGTTTGAGACTTGGGTACTAAACCATATCAACCCACACCTATTTATACTAACTTATAAGCCTAAAAGTGACAAAAAAAAGGCCAAAAATCGATCCCAACGGCTATATAGCCGTTAAAAAACGGCTACTTTTTAAAAAAAAAAAACGGTCAAAACCGGGTTCAACCGGGTCGGGTCGGGTCGGGTTCTAAGAAATTCTAGAAAATCATACCCGGTTCCAACCCTACGGGTTTTTTTCGGGTCCAAACCGGGTATACATATACCGGTCATACCCGCACCCGGTTCCGGGTCGGGTCCGAACCCGGTTTTTATGCCCACCTCCAGCTCAAACTATGAATTTTCATATTCATCATGTTACAGTCAAAAACAAAGAAAAGAATAACGAAGAAGATGTAGCTAAGAAGAAATAAAAATATAGGGCCCACAAATACCCGTTTGTATGTGTTCGTCCCCACAAACGTATACCTCTAAAGTTCCGAAGGGACATAATCGCAAAATGGACGTTTGTGTTGATGTCATCCTTCATGTGCCACATCTGCGTCTGTGGCTTCTTAAGAATTCTTATTAGTCGTGTTATCAAGTCGTGTTATCATTGGCTATAGCCCTTTTACCTTACTCCAGTTTATCTTGTAATGTTCAAACATTCGGCGGATCTAGTTAATCAATTATTATATAACTTGAAAATATATTTTTAATCTACCTGATCAAATTGGGGATGGCAAAAACGAATCAACAAAATAGTTGTAATTCCTTTTTAAAATTTTTATAACACGTCTTAAAAATACTTTTATTTATATTTTCTAGACGCTAAAATGTTATTCTAATACAGAAAAGTTGTGATAGTACATATGTGTGTACTAGTGTATATACAATCTTTTTTATTCTTTAGGTACACATTTAGCATTGTCATATTAGTGTTTTTTATATAATGTTTCAACTTGACTCCCTATACTATATATATTCTATTTTTATTAATCCCTTATGTCGGTGGTTTTTGGTTTTTTTTTTTTTTTTTTTTTTTGTATATTATATATTAAATATACATTGGGTTTTTTTTGCTTTTTTTTTTTGATATTATATATTATATATACATATTAAAAACTTAGGTCGGTAGCTACAATATCTTTTTTTTTATATTTATATTGTCGTTTTCTTATAAGTTAACTATTATATACTGTAAATTAAAACCATAGTTTAAGATTGGTTCAATGGTTTCTAAGATTCTTTTTTTCAATTCTACCCGTGTTCAAACCTTCTACTACACTGTTTATTTCGATTTATTTTTACAATGATAATTGGCTGTTTACGCATCACATACTTTTAGCATTAAATTTTATTTCTATTTATTTTTATAATGATAATTGGCTGTCTACGCATCACATACTTTTAGCATTAAATTTTCTGCAAGTTTAACTTTCAAAGAAAAAATTGAATTATATATAATATTTAACAAAATATGCTTTTAAATGTTAAATCAAGACATGTGACCGTTTTACACGGTTTTAGATTTTACTTAAACAATTTTTTAAGGTTCGCTTTCGTATTTTTAATGTTACAACGATTTTTTTACGAAATACTTTTTATTTACGTATCGACATTCAAAAACAAACTGCCGCAACACGCGGCATATCCTACTAGTTACGCATTATTAACCTAATAATTTTTTTACTAATTTGAATATTTGATTTTTCTACAATAACTTTCTTCGATTGATATCAACCAAGAATATACTGTTATATTAGTGTTTTCTATTTTTCTATATATGTTATTTTGGTTCCCAGAACTGAGTTATGGCATTTTCATACATTTCATTTATGTAATTGGTCATGTTAACATTATCATCATAAAGTATGTAATAAAATTCGTAAACACAACACATCATACAAATTTATTTTCTAGTTTCAAATAAAAGGTTCCCAATTTATTCGTTATTTTGGTACTTTGTGCCGCCTGTAGAAACATTACGAGAATAAGAGATTGGCTTCACCTAGAATATTTCCAAACACAAGATCACATTCATTTTCTTTTTTTCACAATAACTACAATAATAATCTTCTTCATCATCCAAACTTCATTCCGTAAACATCAATTTCACTATTTTTCTCTTCCTTTCAACAATTATTCCACTTGTAATCAGACCCAAATCATGCTCAATTTGAGCATTTCTTTCTTAACATTACTTCTTCTACTACCCCTATCATCATCATCATCATCATCATCATCATCATCTACTGAAGCAATTGAGGGTGTAATCAAACGTATTGATGCCCACAAACCGTCTCCATTGTCACAAGAATCTGCAGTTAAAGCTCTTCTTAAGAGATTGCTTCCTACCCATTTGAACAGCTTCGAGTTCAAAATAATATCAAAGGTTCAATTCTGTATCTTACGTTCTTGTTTTCTTGTTTGATTCATCATTTTATTTAAGATTTATGCGTTTTGGTTGATGGGTGTTCATGAATTTCAAGATTAATTGCGAAAAATTCGATCTTGAATGAATAGCAGGAGAAAACATATCATCGATTACCAAAACACAATGATTAGGGGGTTTCTTGAAGTGAAATTGGAGAACTATTTCACTAATTTAACACTAATGACTGTGTATTTGTAGAACACAATTGACGTCTAATCAATTTTGTCATGAAATTTAAAATTATCTGATAAATGGAGCTTGTTTGACATCAAATTCAAGAATGTGCAGGGAGTATGAAGTTGATTTAGATGTCTATATCGCAGGTATTAACGAATTAGATGTCTGTATCACGGGTATTAACGAATTAGATGTTTGTGTTGCTGATATGAATGAATTAGATTAAAAGAATCTAGGTTTTTCTATTCTTTCAGTAGTAGGAATCAATCTTGTTATTTGTTATTAATTAGGAATTCATGTGAACAATACTCAAATATTACCAGTTGATATAATTCATTTAAAATTGTACTCGAATATTTAGGATGCTTGTGGTGGAAACAGCTGCTTTTGGATAACAAATTACAAGAATTCAAGCAACAATTCACCAGAGATTCTGTATGTATAATGATATAATCTACCTATTATCCACAATTTTCTGTATGAAATGTAACTACCATTTTATATGTAGTTGGTTCTTCATGCTTCTTTATTCTTATCAGCATCAAAGGCACAACAGCAGTAGAAATCGCGTCGGGCCTCCATTGGTACATAAAGTATTCATGTGGTGCTCACGTGTCATGGGACAAAACAGGTGGTGTTCAGATAGCCACTATCCCTTCTCCGGGGAACTTGCCATCTGTTGCAAAAGAGGGAATAATGATTCAGCGTCCGGTTCCATGGAATTATTATCAGAATGTAGTCACTTCTAGTTGTAAGTATGAACTTATAATTGTTAATGTTTGATAAAATTCATAGTATTGATTCGCCTTATGTTGTTCTTTTAAGATACTACTTAAAAAGTGATTTTATTTTTTGAACTAACAGATTCTTATGTTTGGTGGGATTGGGAAAGATGGGAGAAGGAGATTGATTGGATGGCACTTCAAGGAATTAACCTCCCTCTTGCATTTACCGGGCAAGAAACCATATGGCAGAAAGTTTTTATGGTGAATAAAAGCATAATTTTTATTATGTATGTCGCAAAATAGCCATTTTTCTAGTCACCATGACTATTATCCTGATATATATCATGCCAACATATAAATTCTTGAAATGCATCCGACTTCATTTTCATTTGTACTTTTGTAGCGAGCTTTTTTGTGGATGAGTCCTTATACCAATATGTATGAAATGTATGCATTTGATATTTTGATTGCAGGATTTTAATATTAGTGCTCAAGATTTGAACAATTTTTTTGGTGGACCTGCTTTTCTTGCATGGGCTCGGATGGGAAACTTACATGCGTGAGTACCTTTTATTCATCAATCGTGATTTCTTTAACCATTTTATCATATCAATGAATGATAATCATATATCATTGAGTGTATCAGATGGGGTGGGCCATTATCTCAGAACTGGCTGGATCAACAATTGGTCTTGCAGAAACAAATATTATCTAGGATGATCGAGTTAGGCATGACTCCTGGTAATCATTTCGTAATAGTAAAGTAATTTATGTGTTTTACGATCGTTATGGTCATTCAAAGAGATTAATATATTCTTTATAGTGCTCCCTTCATTTTCTGGAAACGTTCCCGCTGCGCTTAGAGACATATTCCCATCCGCAAATATCACCAGGCTTGGAGATTGGTACATGACATGATTTTTAAAAATTTATGAAACTCAAGTTAGTCAATCTCACTAATCTTACTAGTTTATATTACTGATAATATATTCTGGGTTTTAACTATTATAGGAACACTGTTAATGGTAATCCAAGGTGGTGTTGTACTTACCTTCTTGATCCTTCTGATCCATTATTTATACAAATTGGGGAAGCATTTATAAAAAAACAAATTAAAGGTGAACACTTGTATCGTTTACCCATTTCCTCTGTTTGATCCCTGTATCCTTTATTCACACATTATTTCTTTGTATAATTACTGCAGAATATGGAGATGTGACGGATATTTATAATTGGTAGCTTCTGCAACCCTTACGCAATTTTATTTCATCACTTCTCACATAAGTGTTGTATCTTAAAACGATTATGATATTTTATACAGTGATACATTTAATGAGAATTCACCTCCAACGAGTGATCCAGCATATATCTCAACTCTTGGTTCTGCTGTTTATGAAGCAATGTCCAAAGGCAATAAGGATGCAGTCTGGCTTATGCAGGTTTTTATTTTTATATCTTTTACTTTTTAGTTTCGGGACTTTTGAATATGTAAATCATCATATTTATATATTATGCAGGGCTGGCTGTTCTATTCAGACTCCTCATTCTGGAAACCGCCACAAATGAAAGTATGTTTTTCATTTTTGGTTGTTATTAAATTTTATTAGAAGAAAAGCTTGAAATTTACTTGATTATATTTTTCTAATTGCAGGCTCTCTTGCATTCAGTTCCATTTGGGAAAATGATAGTTCTTGATCTATTTGCTGATGTAAAACCCGTTTGGGAATCATCGTCTCAATTTTATGGCACCCCTTATGTGTGGTAACTTCATTCTTTAACAGTAAATAACATTTAATTTGTCACTTTTATATAGTTATATCGTATTTTACTATCTGTACATCAATCAGGTGTATGTTACACAATTTTGGAGGGAACATTGAGATGTATGGCGTATTGGATACACTTGCATCAGGTCCTATTGACGCACGTGTTAGTGAAAATTCAACTATGGTATGTTTATAAATTCTTAAGTAGGCAAATATATTATTTGTTGATACTAACACAATTAAAACTTAGAATAATTGCAATAACCGAACTCACAGGACAGAGACGGTTTTATATTTGACACGTGTTTTCTTGTATCATTTACTTTGATACAGGTTGGTGTTGGGATGTGCATGGAAGGAATAGAACATAATCCCGTTGTCTATGACTTAATGCCTGAAATGGCATATCGAAAGGATAAAGTTCACGTTGAGGTGATTAATCCTATGAATCTTTTATTGCTTTAGTCTTTGTTTACAAAATGTTTCTTGACGATTAACAGATATTAACCAATGAAATCAGCATTCATATATTCGTATTTACTAATGCAGGAATGGTTGAGAATCTATTCTCGTAGACGTTATGGCAAAGCAGTGAAACAAGCTGAGTCAGCATGGGAAATTCTTCATCGGACAATTTATAACTGTAGTGACGGAATTGCTGTATGTTTAACTTATGAATGGGTCGATTTGGGTTGTGTTTTATCCCAAAAAGGGCTAATGGGTCGCATGGGTAATGGGTTGGATGTTGAAATGGCCCATTTTGACCTGTTTAACCAGACCGACCCGCCTGATTTCCGCTGGTTGATCAACTTATTCTAATGCAGTTCTCTCCATCTTTTTAGGACCACAACACGGACTACATCGTTAAATTTCCAGATTGGGACCCGTATTTAAACATCTACTCTACCTTCTCAAAACAAAATTCCATCACAATGCATAGTAACCGAAGATCTATGTTGACCGAAACTGACTCATCATTACCTCAACCACATATGTGGTACTCAGCTAATGATGCCATTGATGCATTAAAACTATTCATCGATGCAGGAGAGGATCTTGGCGGGTGCCTCACTTACAGGTATCGTATTTCAAAGTTCTCAACGCTCGTTTTTGGAACCATTTGTTTTATTCTTGAAAAAATTAGTGATTTTTATATCTTTATAGGTACGACTTGGTTGATCTAACACGACAAGTGTTATCAAAGCTCGCGAATCAAGTCTATTTAGACGTTTTATTTGCTTTCCAACACAAAGACCTGAAATCTTTAGAATCTCATAGCCACAAATTCGAGCAAATCATCATCGACATTGATGAGCTTCTTGCATCAGATGATAATTTCCTTCTTGGAACATGGCTCGAGAGTGCGAAAAAGTTAGCTTTAACCCCTTCTGAGAAACGTCAGGTGCGAATAAATTCGTTAAAACATTTATTTGTATACACCTGCATTCATGCATCATTCAAGGAAAATAAGTTTTCTTGGCTTTTTGTTATTGCATATCGTTTCAGTACGAGTGGAACGCAAGAACACAAGTAACAATGTGGTACGATACAACAAAAACGAATCAAAGCCAGCTTCATGATTATGGTAACTTCTTCCACAAGCAAAATCCAACTTCATTTGATCTTTAACGTTTTAAACATTTTCTTTTTTGGGCTTTTTATGAGCAGCAAATAAGTTTTGGAGCGGGTTATTAGTGGATTACTATCTACCACGAGCTTCGATGTACTTTAACCATTTATCTGAAAGCTTGAGAGACAACAAGAGGTTTGAGATAACAGAATGGAGAAAGGAATGGATATCATACTCCAACAAATGGCAACAAGGTACAAAAGTTTACCCTGTGAAAGCCCAAGGAGACGCCCGAGACATTTCAATGTCGCTGTTTCAGAAATATTTTGGATATAAGTAAAAGTTGAGAAGATCACGCCTACGATGATCGGTCTTAGAGGTCTTGGCTGTATCAGTCCCTGTAATTTTCAAATCGACTTTGGTTAGTCCTTGAGTTTCAAAGGGTACTCGCTATACCATTGTGTATTGTTTTTCTTCCAAAGTGACTGCCTATGCAAAACTGCAATATAAGTTTATTATGATGATTGGAAAAGTTAAAATATCAATCTTGAACTTTTGCAAATTATTTGTTCATGTGTTTATTTGTAGGGTTGTTTTTCAATAACTATGACAATCCATTGAACTGAGTTTGACTCAAGAGAGCTCAAACTTAGTTCGTTTCAATCTTTATATGTTTTATTTTTTATTGGAAAGACCGCACCATCGTGTGGGATTCGCTGAGTATGTTTGTTTGTTATCTGAAGACTCTTTCGAGCTTTATATATAAAATTGAAACTTATTACTTGGCACTTGTCATATTTCTGTGTGCATGCGTCTTAATAACTCCAAATCTTATTCTGGCTGTTTAGTTTTGAGGGAAAATAGCCGTTGGTAGGTAATTTTTTACACGTCTATTATTCTATATATGAAAAATACAAGTTGATCGGCAGTATTGTTTGTTGTTATTATAGTTTAGCAACTGTAATTTTAGGGGTTTTCATTCCCCCTCCCCCCCCCCCCCCCCCACCCACCCCACCCTAAACTTGTTTAAGTATCAAGTCCATCTTTATTTAGGGTTTAGTTAGAGAGAGATAGAGAGAGAGAGAGAGAGAGAGAGAGAGAGAGGGTGTGTGTGTGTGTGTGTGTTTGTAGGGTGGCTGGTGGAGGCGCTCGATAAAGTCAATCTCGGCTTCGCGTCCTCCGGCCTTATAATCATGCTCATCACCGCCTCTATTTCTTTAAACAGAAGTCGTCTTGACTGAGAGATGTTTTGACGGAGCATGTGGGGTTCTACCCTGTCGCCGCCCACCGTGGTTACCGTCGGCCTCCCCGTTGTTGTTCATGACGGCGATGGGTGATTGTGGTGATGGCAGTGACGTCGGTCGCATTTCTCTCTTCGATTGTTGTTTTCGACTTGATTTATGACAGTGGCAATGGTGGATGTCGCTTTGCCTCCCTTTTTTGTTTGAGGTGGAGCAGTCTGCTGCGGTGGCTATAGTACTGGTACACCTTTTGATAATTTTTAGATCTATCCCTCTCGATGGCTTGATCTGGGGTTTGTTATGGATTTTTTTGCTACCCTCTTAGGGTTTTCAGATATGTCCTAGCCAATGATGGGTTTGTTTTGGTTTTTATGTGGTTGATTATAATGATGGGGTCTCCTATAGTCTTCCTTTTGGTAAATGATGTTGAGCTTATGCTCATTAATACCGTGCTGTTTTGTCGATGATGATGGGTTTTACCTTATTTGAGACAAAGCCTGAGTTCATTTGACAAAAGAGTATGCTGGGTATGTTGTTGTGCCGATGTTTACTTTACGAATGCTCTTGCCTTGATGTTTTTGTTTGTCTCGATGATGGGCTTTATTTTGGTCTTTCCTTTCTGTTGATGATGTAGAGCTTAGGCTTACTTGAAACTACGTGTTTCCTTCATGGTATTGTTGGGAAAATTCTATTGTCGATGATGATGACTCTTGGCACATCTAAGACTGAGACTGAGCTCATTTGACTTGATGCTTATGTTGGATATGTTGTTCTACTAATGATGTTTAGTTTCTGCATAATTTGGCCATGATGATGTTGTTTGTGAAGATGATGGGGGTTTGTATTGGTATTTCTTTTGGGTTATACCGTGTTGGATTCATGTTGTTGTTGGAAAAATCGATTTGTCAATGATGATGATGGGTTTTGGCTCATTTGAGACTAAGTTTGAGCTCATTTGACCTAATGCCAATGATGGATATGTTGTTGTGTCAATGATCTTTAGTTTGCGGACATACTTGCCTTGACGCCGCTATTGAGAAGATCATTGTGTCGATGATGATGAGCCTTAGCTCATCTGAGACTTTGTTAGAAATAGCACTTAAATCGTGCTCTATTTCAGTTTTCCATTTCGTTAGTGATGTTTACTATGACTGTTATGGGTGAAAATTTCACTCAGTATTCTGATCAATATTCTGGAGCTCAGGATATGCAGGCAGGTTTGATATCTCGAGCTGTATCCTTAAAATTGTGCTAACAATTCTTGGTATGCACATTTTATTGTGATTGGCACGTGTATAATTGATGGAGTCAACCCCCAGAAGTCCGAGAAGACGTTAGGCAACAGTTAAACACGTTCAAAGAGGACTGCAACGTTTAGGAAGACTCATTCTCTGAAGAATCTCGAGATATCCGGGATATGGCCGAGGATATCGGTTGACCATAGCAGCTAGGTTTAACTATAAAATGAGGCTTGGCTGATCGTTTTAAGTCATTTTTTCACATTCACACACCTAATCTCTGTTCACAAACACTCAAACAATCATTGTAACATTTAGATACTATCATTCAAGCTCTCGAGTTGTACTTGTTTTTCGTTATTAATCAAAGGGCCGGCCGCCGACATTTTGTCAGGCGCCAAGGGGTTTTTTGTGCCGGAGATCACTTTGATCAAGGGCTTTTTCTCCTTCAAAAATTCGTTGTCTTTGTTCTCACTTGATTTGATTGTTCATTTCTGTAATATCTTGATCGATATTCCGGTGTTGGTCAGATATTTCTTTGGCCTATCTTGGATCGACTATCAGGATACCGGAAGGGGTAAAGATACCTATCACCCATATCCTGAAACCAGCTATAAATGATGATGAACTTGTTGCTGAAGATGTTTAGGGGTTGATAACCACTGAGGATGAAGAGCTTCAGGATCCTGGTCAGTATACCAAATCCTAGACACGTCCAATCCTGAACTACATAAGGAATGGGGACATCCCGAAGGAAGAAAACCCAAGAG
Source organism: Flaveria sonorensis (assembly GCA_025506505.1). Lineage (NCBI taxonomy): Eukaryota > Viridiplantae > Streptophyta > Magnoliopsida > Asterales > Asteraceae > Flaveria > Flaveria sonorensis. Next base: position 5,735,920 of record CM046429.1, read on the forward strand.
CCTTCAGAGCCAAGGTGTCCCGATACACCATTATTAATAATATACTATATAAGAAATCTCTTGAGGGTCCTTATCTGAGATGCTTGGAGGTTCCCGAAACTAATGAAGTGCTTAAGGATATCTACGAAGGTGACTGTGGGAATCATTTTGGAGGCAGGTCATTATTCTCGAAGGTATTGCGAACAGAGTATTACTGGCCTACTATGAGGAAGGATGCCATGATATATGCTCAAAAATGTGAGGCTTGTTAAAGGCATAGTAACATTCTTCATCAGCCTGCTGAGCCTATGTACACGATTGTATCCCCATGGCCTTTCATGAAATGGGGAATGGATATTATGGGAAAGTTATCTAAACCTCCAGGAGGAAATATGTGTATGCTTGCAATGACAGATAACTTCTCCAAATGGATTGAGGCAGAGGCATTTGCTCAGGTTACCGAAAGAGAAGTGGTGTCTGTCCTCAAGAGAAATATCCTGATAAGATTCGGAATCCCGGCCGAGATAACCTGTGATAATGGGTCCCAATTTATAAGCAAGAGAACAACAAGTTTTTGTGAAAGCTGGGGAATAAAGATGATAACTTCAACTCCAGTCCATCCTCAGGCTAATGGACAAGCAGAATCCTCAAACAAGATCATCCTCAACAACTTGAAAAAGAGATTGAAGGAGAAAAAAGGCAAATGGGCAGAAGAATTACCATTTGTACTTTGGGCTGATAAAACTACATCCAAGAATGCACCCCTCATTGGTATTTGGGGCTGAGGCCATGATCCCGACTGTAATGACCATCCCGACAGCAAGATCCAGCCTGTAATCCACTCAGGATAATGACCAACATATGATTGATGATTTGGAAACACTAGATGAGCTTAGAGATGATGCTAAAGTCAGAATAACAGCTCATCAGCAAAGAATTGCAAGAGCCTACAATAAGAACTTGAGAACCAGAAGATTCCAAGTAGGTGATTTGGTATTAAGAAAAGCATTCCAGAATACTAATAAGGCAAGTGATGGGAAGTTGGCACCAAAGTAGGAAGGCCCGTACATGATTGATTCTGAGGCTGGAAAAGGAGCATATTGGTTGGCTACCTTGGAAGAGATATTCTGCCCAGATCTTGGAATGCAATTCATCTAAAAGCATATTTCATGTGAGGTTAACCAAGATTCCTTGGAATCAAGATTGGTACGTTTACTATCCTTACCAATATTCTCAATCATATTCATGGCTATATCCTGATGTATATTCTGTTTTAATTTTTGATTATTATTCTCAAAATCATTACTGACTTAAGCATCGGAAGGGTGTTAGCCTGGCTAACACCCACCTCACTAAGGTTTGAAGTGTTTTGCAAAAAACTTAAAAGGATTTTGCTCAAGATACCGGTTCAAAGATTAGAGGATTGGCCCCCTCTCTACGTTTAAGATATCCTAGATATCTTCTTAAGGTTTAAAGGTTTTCACCTTTTTGAGAAATTGAGTTTAAAAACTCCGTCTGGAGCGCACGAATATTTAGGTGTATTTGAGATTGTGGAATCAGTTCACGCTTTAGTGGCTGGCAAATTCATGATCCTCACTTATATTCCGAATTGGACGAATAACGTTTGAACACGTTATCTATTGGTTTTAACACTTACGTGTTAACTTAAGGCTTAAAGGTATTCACCTTTCATCCATGGATTGTCCCAAGATATATCCTAAGTCTGGCTTGGCCCACGCTATTCTGGCTTGGCCCATGTTATTTTGGCTTGGCCCACGTTATTCTGGCTTGGCCCATGATATTCTTGCTTGGCCCACGTTATTCTGGCTTGGCCCAAGTTATTCTGGATTAGCTTACGTTTAAAATGGCATTGTCCACGTTTAAATACTTAAGAATGGTTTTTGTCCATTCGCTTATGTTTTTGCAGAAGTAATACATTCTGGATTACCAATCTATATCCTGAAGCATATTCCTAGGCGATATTGGGGACAATATCCCGAAGGGTATTTAAAGACTCAAAGGTTATACCGAATCCTATTAATAGACTAAGTCGAAGATTTCTGGTATGATTCTCCTATGTTTATTTTTTGATATTGTTAACCTATGAATCGAAGGTATTCTCAAATTTTTCTAAGCATTTTTGAAAGGTTTTTCAGAATATCCAACCTCAAAGCATCATTCATAAGAAGCAAATAGTTTCAAAGTAAGAACACAAAAACATAAGATAAAAGCAAAAGATATTATATATCTAACACCCTGGGTTTCACCCTGAAAAAAGGCCCATCCACCTAGGATGTCAGCAAAAAGCCGATATCCTTGATAGGATATCCCAAGTCATAACGGTTAATATTCTGATCAAGAATTGGGGCTTCGTCTTGGAACCCAGGATCCCTCCACCCCAATTCTAGTTCAAAGTGCGAGAAATTAAAATTGTCAAATGCAGGAAAACTAAATTGTTCAGGGACTACAACCATATCAAATGAGAAAGAACCACAAATTGAACCGAGGCTTAGGCTTTTTCATCAGCGCCCTCATTGCCTTAGGAAACCACAATAATTGTTGAGCTCCCATCCACCTCCAGCTTGCCTTTTCCCTTCCTCTCAGCCTCAATCACCGCCGCTACATCTTGCCCAGGATCCTCTTCAGCCTTTCCCTCAAGCTGCCTTAGCCTCTCCGCCCAGTCTTTGATGTTCCAAGAGCTCTTGTTGAAATTTTCATTATCAGCCTCCTCTACCATTTTAATCCTAGCTTGCGGGACCAATGTAGCGATTGACTTTTTAGCCTTTTCCTGGAACAGAGTGAGCTCCTCAGCATGGTTGGTTTTGATGGCTGCAAGTTCTCCCTTCTGAGAATTTAGGTCGTGATGCAGGTTGTTGATGTAGAGGTCCTTGGCATGGATGGCCTTCTTTATCTGGGCAATAGTGTGGTTGGCATCCTGAAGACCCTTTATTAGCTCTTGACATCCCTGTATTAGAATAATTGTCAGAATACTGGGCAAAATATGTACAAAAAATACTTAATATTCTCAGAAAAATCCTTACCAGACCAACCAAGGAAAGCATCCTGCTGTAAATTTCATCAGGGCTCAGGCCATCATATAGGGAAGGCTCGGGAGTTTTCCTCTTCTTCGAGGCACTGGCCCTGGCAACCTTGGAATCCGGGGCGGCAGCAGAGGCCTTGGGCTTATCCTGGGATGGTTCCTCTTTGATATTGATATAGTTGTCGATGTCATCCAGGATGATTTTCGGGGTAGCCTTGGTATAGTCTACGAGACGGGTTATGTATTCTTAGTTTTCTTATAATTTTTATATATATTTGTTATAAAATACTAACAGGCGAATTCATTGGCTTACCCGACATTGGTGTAGCCGATGAATGACTAACTGTTGAGGATGTGAGTTTTCTAGATGGCATGTCCTTTCTGCTGCTGGTAAATTCAAGATGGATGAGATCCTTTCAAGAGCTTTGGGTGAAGGGGGAGCTACGTTAGAGAATTTCACTGCAAAGATATAAATCAGAATATTAGTCAGAATATTTTTGAGAATATTAAACCTAAAACCTTAAATCCTACCCTTGACAACCCATTTTAATGGCAGTTCAGTGCCACCAGGGATCGATTCTCTTTTGACGAAGAAGAATTTCTTTTTCCAGGTTTCTTCATTTTTCGTGGTGTTCAAGATGAAGGGTTTTTTACCGCTGATCAGTTGGAGTACAAACCGGGATGAACCATGGTTTCGGAGGTTGTAAGCGGTGGAAAGGTCAGCAACCTCTAAGGATAGACCGTGGGTATCGATCAATTTGCAAATGACGGATAGAATTCTCCACATTGCGGGCATGGCCTGAGCAAAACTCAGGCCGGTAACCTTGAAAAATTCCATGATGAATGGATGGAATGGGTATGAAAGTTCGATGGAAAATGGAAAAGCATAGAAACAGACCCATGATTCTGAACAAAAGTCAGCGTGCATCTCGCGATCGAATGTGCGAATGACTGCTTTAGAAAGAAAGCGATCAGAAGAAAGTAGTTGTGAAATCTCCAAGTTCAAGAATGTGCAGGTTTCATCCTAAGAACGATCAATCAGTTGTTGGTCGATAAAAACATCGACAACAAAATCGTTTAAGGAGAGGGATGCTCTGGTGCGTATAGCCATGGATGAGAGAAAGAAATTGCAAGAAAAAGAGAGCGAAGAAGATGGAGAGAATTACATGACGATCTTCAATGCTAGATATGGATTAAATAGAAAATATTGATGGGGATATTATAGGCGGCTTTAACCGAGTTAATGGCTGGAAATTAGACTTGAAAATCGGGGTAGACGTCTAATCTACTGAATGCACTTAAGTTTGTTTGGAATTTTGGGGGTTATCTGCAAGAATTAAAAGGATAAGAGTTCCAATCGTCATGAATGATTTCGGAATTGAAAAATAGGATATATTCCGGAAATCTCTCATGGATATCCTACTTTTGGGGACAATTGTTACGGGTGAAAATTTCGCTCAGTATTTTGAACAGTATTCTGGAGCTCAAGATATGCAGGCAGGTTTGATATCTCGAGCTGCATCCTTAAAATTGTGCTAACAATTCTTGGTATGCACATTTTATTGTGATAGGCACATGTATAATTAATGGAGTCAACCCCCAGAAGTCGGAGAAGACGTTAGGCAGCAGTTAAACACGTTCAAAGAGGCTTGCAAGGTTCAGGAAGACTCATTCTCTGAAGAATCCCGACATATCCGGGATATGGCCGAGGATATCGGTTGACCATAACAGCTAGGTTTAACTATAAAATGAGGCTTGGCTGATCATTTTAAGCCATTTTTTCATGTTCACACACCTGATCTATGTTCACAAACACTCAAACATGCTCAAATAATCATTGTAACACTTAGATACGATCATTCAAGCTCTCGAGTTGTACTTGTTTTTCGTTATTGATCAAAGGACCGGCCGCCGACATTTTGTTAGGCGCCAAGGGATTTTTTGTGCTAGATATCACTTTGATCAAGGGCTTTTTCTCCTTAAAAAATTCATTGCATTTGTTCTCACTTGATTTGATTGTTCATTTCTGTAACATCTTGATCGATATTCCAGTGTTGGTCAGATATTTCAGTTAGTATTATGATATAGCACACTACCTCACTTGATTAATTTGTTCATTAATTACCTTGTTAATTTTTGACCAAAACAATGACTATGTTGTTGTATTGCTGCTGCACTTGGGAACATATTTTTGTCGATGATGACAAACCTTAGCTCATTTGAGACTTAGTCGAACGACTACAACCAAATCTTAATTTGTTTTTTTGTTGTTTAAATTGTTTACGTTTTGTGATGTATGCTTGTATGAGGGCTATGATGATGCACCAAGAATGGTTTTGGTTGCTTTGGCTTGTCCGCTGTTCACGATTAGCTGCCGTTACTGATTCTCGGTTCTGAGTCTAATCTAAGCATTCATTTGGCGCGTCCATCGCACGCGCAACGTACGTGAATGGACAACCACTAGTTTGGTGAAAGAAACAGATTTAGGTAACTAATTTTGATCATATTTGCTATGAACCGCACGCCAAAACAATTTGTTTTTCTAGTTGATTTCATCCTACGATCGATTCAATATCAAATCGTACATCAATCATGGTTCTTCAGTTCTTTGATGGTTTCAAATCCTTTGAGCTCAAAGGCGTGGTTGATCTTTGCATCAGTCTTGCATTTTATAGTTGTGAATTTATCAATCTTCTCATTTTTATATGATTTTATGATTCTGATATAGTTACCAGAAGATTGTGAGTATATGATGATTTATAAGTAACATTTTCTTATCGCATGCATTTATTTTTATCATCAATAAAAAGTGCATTTATAATTCAGATTCATGTATGCATTAATACTTACGAACCTAGCATCTTTGTTGCTGGTCGATTATGTTTAGATCCTTCTTGACCTTTAGTCCCAAGAGGTATTAAGTGACATCATTGAAAATCCAACATCGACCGCCATACACCTAAAGAGATATCGGGTTAGTAAGAAATGTTGTCTTATTTAAAATCGTTACATGACCTTCTATAAGAACTACATATGAAAAAAAAGGTAATATTAGTTGGTGTGAAAGTTCAAAGTGTTACAAATCACATTTGAGCCTATAAGATCCAGTTTTTCTTTCGTTTGCGCTATGTACTCTCATTAGTTTAGACTACTGACGTGGACACAAGTAAAACGTTCTTGGTGAGTTCCTCGTCAAGTTTCTATCAAGTAAACTTTAATCATCAAACGTCAACATCTCATAATTTTGGTGCTCAATGGAACATCTTTTTAAGTCATTTGACCAAAGACTTATCAAATGTCCAATCCTTTGTTTGTCTCTTTGAATAGACAACCACCCAACCCAACTACCCTTTGTCTGGTATACTAAAGTAAGAGTATTCGCATCCTGTTTTTAAAAAATGTACAAGTGAAATCTTTAAATTATATGAAATGAATTTGAGTTGTTATTAGTAAATAAGAGAGAAACTGTTACTGTTTATCTGTAAATGTGAGGATTCATTGTTCAAACCTTATAAAATTTTTAATACTTTTAAAAGTGGTTATGAGTGAAGGATAGAGAAAAATTAATGATAAATGTATAAAAAACATTATTTGGTTGAAAGGAGAGAAAAAAAATAATGATTTTTAGTATAATTACTAGTATTCAAGCCCCACGCGTTACGGTGGGAGACGTAAAACCGTTCTAAGTAACATCAATGTCACACCGTTGATAGCAACCATCTACACCAGAAAAGCTCCTAAAATAAAAGAAATAAAACCGACGAAAAATAGATGCTAAAACATTAAACTATGCACGTGCGTTACAGCGTGTTAATGTGTATAAATTAGACCGAAACGTAAAACACAACACGACCGTTAAATTGAAAAAAAAAATGTAAACTCGAAAAGTTTAGACCGAGACGTAAAATGAAAAACTTGTAAAAGAATAAAAGTAGATGGGACTAAAGTTGAAAGTGAAAAAATATTAGTGTTAAATGTAAAGATTGAAAACTATAGGGTTAAATGTAAATAAAATCAAGAAAAAATAAAATAAAGAATAATCTACAAAACATATGGTACAAACAATAATGCTCAATTAAGTTGATAATTAGTGTTATATAAATATAAGAATATAAAAAAAATGAGATGTGAATGCTCTAAAAAATATGACTCGCAAACACGTCATCCAATTATTACAATTGATAGACCCAATCAAGAGCATTCAGAGTAGTTTTTCAATATTTATGTGAGTGATACTTATATTTTAAAAAATAATTCTAATAGGTTGTGAGTAGATTAGAGAGCAAATGTTACTGTTTATCTGTATATTTGAGAAATTATTCAATCCCTATAAATTTTTTAATATTTTTAAAAGTTGTTATGAGTAAAAAAGAAAAAAAAAGTAAATGATAAAGGTATAAAATAGTATTATTTAATTAAAAAATAAAAAAAAAATAATTTTTCATGTAATTATAAAAATAAGAATAAAAAACCTGATATGAATGCTCTTAACAAGTTAACAATTTGATTACTATTCATTAACATGCCTAAATAAATGTTCGCCAGACATGTTTGGGTTACATAATTTTAAATTTCAACGTCCTTTTGCCCGAGTAGTACCTGATGTTTATCTTTTAAAAATTTGTGCGAGCTCGAATCTTACAAAGCGGGTAATATGCAGATCTTAGGAATAGACGAGTGTGTGTTTCCCGTAATCCCGCTATAAAAAAAACATTATTTTAAGTGGGCAACGGATTGGTGTTGATATTTTTGACACGAACAAAAAGATACTTGGTGTCTGGTCTGAACAAATCAACCCCCAACCTAAAATCCATATAACACGTTACCCCCTTAAGTTCACATCCTAACTAACATCACTTATTATTCTTGAATAACGGATTTTAGGTTCTAATGGTCGTTACAAAACCTTTAATAATGTATAAAAAGTGAACCTCTTTATTCATAATAATAATAATAATCTATAGATATGAATATATGATCATAGATCAAAAGGCAACAATCATGACAATCTGATTAATGGTTGATAACGAACCGAGCGATCCCCTGAATCATTTTAAGTGTCTGGTTGTAGGTATTTTGATCAACATCAATGGCGATTTTGTTCAAATAAAAGCTATGACCAACACCATTACTCACCAACAATTCAATCTTCTTCCCATCTTTCTTCATCCCATCGTAAAACTCCATCTCGGTGTCGATCACGAGGTCGTCCTCCGCCACACACAGCAAGTATGGCGGAAGATCCAGCTCGTGAACCGCCTCCCCCATCGGGCATGTGATCGGGTGGTCCTTCGTGCTTCCTTCGGGCAACCCCATCTTCAAAAACTTATCCAACATGTCAAGAGTCAGCATCGGAGATTGCGGTTTTTCCATCTCCGATCTGCTCCTGACCACCCGGGTGAACCCCGGGTGGATGGGGATCGCTCCCGCCAGCCTTAGCGGCTGGAGGTTTTCTCCGGCCGCTTTTTTGGCCACCTGGTGGACTATGTTTCCACCAGAGCTGTCCCCTATAAGGAACACACGGTTAAAGTCTACTTTGGTAGACAATAATGGTTCATACGTTTTATCATTTGCCACGTCCCTGAGCCATAATAAAGTTGAGTACCCGTCATCAATAGCCGCCGGGAGGCGGTGCTCCGGGGCGAGACGGAGGTAGGTACTCACGACTATGGCTCGGGACTCACGACAAACTCGTGTATAAATATTATAGTACATGAACCAGTCAGCCTGGCTTATGCAAAACCCTCCACCGTGGAAGTGCACGAGTAACGGTACCTTTTCGGTCTCGGGCACCTCGGGCACATACACCCTAACCCGAAGACCGGATTGGGCATCGATCAACAAGTCGTGGGTCGCGACACCATCTACAAAATGGTGGTGTGGTGGGACCGGGTCGGACATGAACTTAAACTGTGGCGGTCCGGTCCACGACCGGTCAACAAAACCGTTGTCGTAAACCGTCAGCCAACCGGACACTTGGTCGATGATGTTTCTTTGGGAAACCATTGTTGTTTGATATTGTTTTTGTTTAAAAAGTGTATGAGATTTGTGTAGAATTGTTGATGTTGTTTGGTGTTTATATAGGGGTGAGTAGTGGTTGAGGCTGTAGTGTAAAGAAGTGGAAAGTGTTGGGAAAAAATATTGAAAATATGGGTCAATGGCTGCAATTTGAACGTCTAAAAGGTTGTTTGAAAAATAATATTATAGTTTGAAAATATGAAAGGATATTGTAACTAAATTGAAGATGGATCTAAAGATGATAATTGCAATTTTAGTTTATAGCAAAGGTCCCAAGGTTCTCATTGTTATTATTTTTAAGTTTAATTGTAGCTTTAAACAATTTATTTAATCTATTTACTTATTTATAAATTGAGTCGATATGAGAATTCTTGAACCGGTCGGTTGGTCAGACCGGGGCCAAGTACGGGACGGGTTCGGTTTTGTGGGTTTAACTCGGTGGCGGTTGGATCTGAAGATTCAATCGGATGATCGGACCAGTAACCCGGATAACAATCGGATTGGAACTTTTTGTAAACCAATCATTCTTTATAAAAATTTGTATTTTCACATGTCATCAATCATTGATCAAATAATAAATAATAAAGATTTATGAATTATATATAAGAAATAATTAAGATCTAAAATTTATAAAAGTATATTTTTATAATAAGATACAATTGAAATCTTCTTATGATTTAGTAAGTTTTATAAATTACTAACTTAGAAGCTCATTTATTACACGAGTTGAAATTTGAATGAATGTAACATGTTGTAAACAAATAGCTTTTATAAAGATTTATATATAGATTGCCACTAGTCATTAGTGAAATAAGAAATAATATATATATATATATATATATATATATATATATATATATATATATTTAAAGATTATAAATAACAAATAATAAAGATTTAAAATTACAAAATTATATTGTAACTAGAGTTATAAATGAAATCCTCTTATGATACGGTGAGTTTTAATAATTCATAAGAAGTTTTATATTTTAGATACATGATTATTTAATTTAATTAATTTTAAAATCATTTTTATATAATCGGAGAAAGTGATGAAATATAAAAATCTTAAGTTTACCAGGCTTGTGACAACTAGGGCTGCAAACGAACTGAACGTTCAGCGAATAGTTCGTGAACCGTTCGGCGGGAAGTTCGTTTATGTTCGTTCGTTTAGTAAATGAACGAACACGAACAAGAAAATTCGTTCGTTTAGTTAAACGAACGAACATGAACACAAGCCGCGTTTGTTCATTTATGTTCGTGAACGTTCGATAATGTCTTCGTTTATGTTCGTTAATGTCCTTCGTGAACCTTCGATAATGTGTTCGTTTATGTTCGTTAATGTGTTCATTTGTATTCTTAATTTTTCTGTTATTTATTTTTATGATTATTATATCAAGTATTTTTTTATATTTATGTTAAGTACTTATTTATTTTTGATTTATTTTGTGTAATGTTTGTAATAAAAATGTAAATTTTATTCTAAAACAAATTTATAATCAATTGTATCCGTTTATGTTTATGAGTTTTTTTTGTGTTCGTCATGTTTATGAACAGTTGTTTGTGTTCGTTTGCTTTTGTTTGTGTTCATTTGCGTTCGGTAAGTGTTCGTGAACAGTTCATGAACCTGTTCATTTTCTTAATGAACGAACACGAACAAAGAATCTCGTTCGGTGAGTGTTCGTGAACAGTTCAAAAACAAGTTTATTTCTTAACGAACGAACACGAACAAGGCCTTGTTCGTGTTCTTTCGGTTCGTTTGCAACCCTAGTGACAATTGAAGTTAATTATATATTATAGCGAGATAAGATAATTCAACACAATACGTATATTTGTTGTTTTTATATTATTTATTATTATTATTATTATTATTATTATTATTATTATTATTATTATAATATATCTATATATATATATATATATATATATATATATATATATGTGTGTGTGTGTGTGTGTGTGTATGTTGTTATAAAAGAGCAAAACCTATTTACATCTTTTCATAGTTTTTATTTTATTTTTTCTTTAATTTTTTTCTTTAATGTCTAAATTAATTTGTTGCTTTTCATTTTTAAAAATTATAAACTTTCACATTATTTATGACCAAGTTATTCAAGAATAGTGTCGTTGAGTTTCTCGACCCTTTGTCTTAGGATTAGTCGGTTCTATTTCTCGGGAAGGGATATAACTCAGCGGTAGAGTGTCATTTGATTATTAATCCTATTTGATCTGCTCAACCAGTGTACTATAAAACGTGTAAAATCTACGGTGTGAGTCATTAAACTAATTGTTTGTCATTTCAACCAAAAATGCGAAAAACGTGCAAGTTCACTTGCTCTTGAGCATGTGAATGAACCAATTGGTATTTCTAGTTTTGAAAACGTCGGTCACTAATTAGCGTGAAGTTTTTTGCTCATAATAAATCTTAGAGTTTTGTAAATATATTTCATAATACTATCAAAAAATAAAAGTTATTGTGGCCTACTCAAACCATGTCACATGTGTAGCTGCTTGTCATTATTTTTTAAGGTTTCTAGATTATATAGATATAATGCCACGTTATATCTATATAAAAATTCTTATTTTTTTATGTTTTATTGGAAATTACCATAAAGTGAAGAAAGTTAAAGACACTTTCATTTTTTAATATTTTCATCATCTTTTCTTTTCTTCTAAACCATCATTATCAATGTTATTTTCATTTCTTTTAGTCAGAGAACTCACTATTCTTTAAGATTTTTAGACCATATAAATATAATGCCACGTTATATGTTTTCTTGGAAATTATCATAAAGAGAGGAAATTTAAAGGCTGCTTCCATTTTTTATTATTTTCATCATCTATTTTTATCTTCTAAACCATCATTATCATTGTTATTTCCGTATCTTTTTAGTCGGAGGAAATATATTTTTAAATGTCTGTTTTTCTATGCTAAACCGTCAAGATAGCTTTAGAAGTGAGGAAGAATTTTCCGAAATACTAGCTTTTACATTTTTTTTATCTTTGAATGACGACCTATTTATAGGCCCACAATGTTCAGTCTTAATCTTAACCAATATACGTATAAAACATAAAATTTCATTAAGTCAACATTTAAAGCAAAGTACTCACTATTAAATTAAACCTAACATATAATTCTAAATATTCATTGTAAAATCATATCTAGGTATTTTTAGTTTCAAAGTAGTGCGGGTTTAAGTCTCATAAAATAAACAATAAATGAACTTTAGAAGCAGATTTTAGAAAAGTATGTGTTCGTCATTAAAAAAATTATTTTAATTGTATAACAATCAATTGAACAAATTTATAAAGTTATGCTTACTTTGTATATTATACATTTGAAGATGATAAACACATCGAACACAAACAATTAGATCATACATCCTGATTGGTATATATAAAGTCTTATAAAAATCAATGTGTAAGTAGGAATAAAAAAGAACGAGTGTAAACTTTTTTAATTTAACAATTCAAACAACAGAAGAATATGTAGAGAGAGGACATAAGCACGTATTTGATAACTTAATTAACGCCTCCAAAAATCCATTGAAACGCGACAAAACTTAAAACAATCAATTGTTAAACATATATTAAAAAATAACCGGTCAATAGAGAAATAATATATAAATATATAATCATTAAACTTTGTACAAAATGGGTTTGAGTAACACTCAAGCAATAAGTTAGTTATTTTAATAATGAAATAATATATTTACTTTTGAGTTGCAGTATATTAAATTTGAATGCATAAACGTATATATGCCCATAACCATAGAACCTGTTCTTGAAATTCTGTGTATATTTCCTAACAAATACAAAGAAAAACGTTGAGTCAGTCAAGCATGTGAAGAGAACAAGAAAGAAGAAACATTAGGTTGACTTTAAGTAAACTATTAAAAAAAGGTTGACTGTTAGATAAACCTTTGAAATGAATATAGTAGAAGTTTTTTTAAGATTAAGTTCTAATCAGATTAATATATTTTCTGGTTTTCATGAGTAGTAGTCCAAGTTTCTAAAGCTATTGGTTTGTTATTAACACGATAACATAAATATTTGAAAAATATCTAATATTCTAATAATTTAATTAGGTTTATATTTTATATAGATTATTTATAAAATATGTGAATGGAAATTGAAATGAAAGATATGCTTCTATATTTTGAACTACTTTGAAATCCGTGTATGAGTAAATAAAATTATAAATAACTTAGTAATAAAGATTTAGAAAAAATATAAAAATTTAATTGGGCATCGAGAACTTGATGATCCTACTACACAAGCCTCAAGAAGTTCCACATATATGTTTTCCACATTATCAAATATCAACTATACAAACACTATTTTAGCAAAATCAATAAGGACATGTGTAATGGTTGTTTAGTTTATATGTCACGTAGATGTCATGTAGATAAAAACCATATCACTAAAGCCTTCTTTAAATTAAGTGTAGTTGTTAACTAGTGTTCGGAACCCCAACTGATGCAATGATGCATGAAAAGTTGTGTTTGACGTTGTTTAAGAGCTTGGAGCCACATGGGTTTGGCACCCTTTTTACTATCTTGTAATGGTATTCAAGGTCCCATTTGTATTCATGTCATCATATTTAGTGCTCCTAAGGTCACTTTAGTGGTTCACTAGTTGGTTTGGTTGTATCATATGAATTAGATTTAAAAACCTAATAACGTCATATAAATAAAAACCTATTATTATTTATATATATTAAGTTTAAAAGATTATGATAGTAATATATGGTTTTAAAATGAATGTATACTTTTAACACAATATGAACACTTATATAACTAAATTATGTATCATATATTATTAAAATTATTTAAATAATATAATTTTGAAAGAAAAAAAATAAAAAGTTTTGAAATCCTGTTCAACCACCTGATTTGGTTAAACCAATTCACTGATCCGTACGATAACCAGCCTGTTCAAATAAAAACAGTCTAAAATACACATAAGCAAACCAGTTTTTTGATCGCTTTCTGGTCCAACCAGCTCTATTGGCCCAGTTTTATAAAAAGAGCATGAAACATACATAAATATAGGACTTAATTATACGGATGGTCCCTGTGGTAAGTCCTGATTTCACTTTTAGCATTTAACTCTCTGAAATTACAAGGTTAGTCTAATACCTTATATAAACGTAAAATATTTGGTCCCTGAGTTGAATGGATGTTAAGCTTTTCAGTTAAGTGATTATGAAATTGTCAATTTACCCTTTATTTAAAACACCTTAGTAAATATCGATGGATCCCCTACACATCCCCACCCCCTCCTCCTCGTCGTAATACCCACAACACAACTCCGTCACCGTCGTAGAGACCGTCGGTGTATTACTCCGCCACCACCAAATCCATTGCAACAGTCAATAAATCGCTTCACCAAGAGGCCACCCACCGCAACCACCATCTCTGTTACAAAAACCACTATCTCCATTACAATTCACAACCACCATCCCTGTCAAACCTCCACCACAACCACCATCTTTTTCACAACGTATATTTTCTTGCGGTGGAAGTCAAGGAAGCTCACCTGGAAGGTTTGAAACAAATCCAAAGGGTTTGGGGGCGGTGGTGGTGGTGGATCATGTGGCTGTGTAGTACGGCACAAATGATCGGCGATCATTCAGTTATGAAAGGAGGTCGATCGTTGACCCTATGTACTCCAGCGACTTCATTGCGATGACTTAACGGTATCGGCCGCTACACATATCAGAGTAACCATTGGGGCAACTCCAGAAGATGGTGGTTGGTTGTTCTACGGCGATTGTGACGGTGGTCGTAACTGGGAATCGGTGACAGTAGAATGGGGGTGATGGGTGATTGTGTTTGAGTGGCTACTAATTTTTTTTATTTTCTTATTGGATAATGTGTTTAATAAAATTGTATTTAATTTTTCAATTCCAAAGGTATTTATGTCACCCGGGTAAACCCGAAACCCTTGGCTCGCCCATCATTCCAAGGGAAACTCACCACCCACAGGCTCACTCTGGTAAAACCTTTGGCCCACTTGAAGCATCTTGCACCTAGTGAGACTCCAACTCATGACTTTCACTTTGAAAAATCATAAGATGCCTCCTCCTAAACCAGTTGATCTAAAACTCATTGATTAATACACGCCTATTTAACAGAGAAATATAATGTCCATTCAATTCAAGAACCAAAATGTTACGTTTATGTAATAAATTCTAAATACAAGGGACCCCAAAGACAAAGTATACGGACTGTTTGCCACCCAATGATGTGGTGACATGCACCTCATTGGCTCATTTTATGTGGTCCTAAATGAAGTCATTATTTTGACATTTCAACAAACCCTGATTTGGTTTTTTACTTGTTCTAACTATTTTTACTGTTACTTTATCCTTTATCTTTTAATTATATTATTTTTTTAAATCGAACTCTGAGACCTTCTATTATAAGATTAGATTTGTGACTATTTTTTGAGCTAGTCTCACAATGACAAATTTGATTTCGTTGGATACGATTTTAAAGTTAGAAACATTGAAGTAAATTGAATTCATCGTTCAACATTTATTAATCATCTTTTTTTTTTTAAGTCATGTTACGTAATATCACATTATAAAAATTCTTGTCATTTACAATTATTAGTATAATATTACACTATTGAAAAATGATTCAAAATTATCAAATCGCTACAACCAAAACTATTAAAGGAGGCCGGTTGGACCTACCAAGGCCGGAGGTTTGGTTATTCTTTTTCTAGAAACTGTAGTTAGTAGTTTTGTCGGACTTTTTCATTAGAAGCGGTCGAACCTAACCATCAACATCATGGTTTAAACGACATTAAGTTCCTATTTATCTTGAATTGTTGGGTCATATTTCAATTCCTATGCTTGAAAAAACTAAAAATATATTTGAAATTTAAATTATAATTATTTAAAAGAAATTTATAGGAAATCTGATAATGTACCATGTATTCAAGGTATGTTAAGATTTATAAATGAGTGACAAACATGGAATTTATATTTATATCTTAATGATGATGACAACAATGATAATGATAGTAGTGGTAGTGGTAGCAGTCGGGAACATATGATGTAGTTAGGTTAAAAGGATATGATCCGGACATGTGATGTAATCAAAGCTAAAAGGATAAAGTCCGGACTTGTGATACAGTCCTTGCTCATAGCACATGATTCGGATATGACCTTCCCCGTGAGTCCGGTGTTATTATTTCACTTGCTCATTGCACATGATATTGATAGCATTCGGAAAAAATTTCTTCTGTTCCTGAACTTCAAAGCAACAAAAATGATGAAAGTTGTGATGTTGATAATAATCCACTCTGATGCCCATGTTAATAAACTAGTAAGCTACCCCCGTGCTCCGTTGCGGCGCTACAGGTAAGCCTACATATCGAGGTTGTTATACTTGTATGTTTGCAATTGTCGGGTGGGTTCAAAACGTAAATCTATGATGGATGAATGTTATATACTTAATACAAATGCTGCAATGATATATTACAAATCTTTTAAGAAAAAATAACGTTGATGTGAGTAAAACCAATAAACTATTTAATTGATTTAAAAAGTTTTAATCAAATATTTAAAGAAATAAAAAGGAACCAAATAATGATATATTTAATTTTTATTTACATAATAAAAAAAAGTGAATACCCAAAATAATAAAAAAAATGAAAAAAAAAAAACAACAAAAAAATACAATTAATTAAAAGAAGTGCGCAAGATTTAATCTCGGGTCGAATATGAAAAAGTAAAAATGTTTTACCAATACACCAAACAATCAATTGCTAAATGGAACTAGAAATAAATTACATATTAAGGAAATAAATCAATGAAAAGCAAAAAAGAATATACAAACCAACCAATCACGTTACGTTACTGTAGACGTTAGTTTCTAAATGTAAATGATATATTCTCCCTAATTAACTTCTATCTATAAGTTATAATTTTAATTCTCGGCCTTCTTTTTCGTGAACCTCAACAAACCCATAAATTAATTAATTTTATGATAATTAATAATTTTATGATAATTATCTTTAAGACTCTTTATATTGATGTTCATTGTCATCTTTTACGATTTGCTCACGTTTTCAAAAAAAAATAATATTAAAAAATCAAAGTAGACTCTATTCCAACTAATCAAGAGTTGGACAAAATATTAAAATATATCTATAATAAATGCATGAATTGTATTAAAAATATGCTAAAATAACAATAAATAATGTTTAAAGATACTATTAACAATAGATAATGAGGTCCTACTAGGATTGGCTTCTAGATTTTATTGTAAAAAAGCAAAAATAAAAAAATTAATGATTTTTAGTATGCTATTAAATCCATTTAAAGTACTATAGTATTTTAAAAGTTTAATCTTCAAGAGGAAACACTAATTATACACCGGATACCATTTAGCGAAATGTGCGAAGGTTATTGTCAAAACTTCTACAAACGAGATAAACGAAATCGTTAAATCTAGATTTCAATTCAATTTAAAACTTTATAACCATTTAATCGAACACAATTATTACCAAATCAAGTTTGCATGCATGTGTACTAATATTAGATTAGCCTTTTAGACAAAGAACCATGTAATATATATTATATATTAACTATTAACATCTAATATAATAAAAGCAACAAAAGAATACAAAATGTATATATTTGGTTCTTATATAAACTACAACTAAACTATGTTCTTTTCACAACGGACTTTCTAGACTTCATAACGAATTTTCTATGTTAAGAATAAAGAATAAGTTTTAAATAATCAAAATATCAGCAAAGTGTTTACTACCAATATAAGTTCAGTTTCCTTTTTTAGCTACTTAGGTATATTTTAACTAATGGCTGATTTACATAACACAAAATATTAGGTAGTTAGGTACTTTAGATAAACACTTAACATGAATTCTACACAAACACAAGTTTGTATTAAACTCTATTAACAAAAACAGTACAACAGAACTAACAACAGAATTGGTTGATTAGCTTGAAATAAACAAGAAATATTATGGCCTCCTCATTTCTAATGATTTAATACAGAACGTGTTTTAATGACAGTTGAAATGGTAAGACGTATTGTTTTTCTACTAGAGATTAAGAATTCAAATATTGTAAGTAACGGATTGTAGAGGAGATTCTGTCGTAAACTGAGAGTAAACCTTGAAACCCAACACAAGATTAAACACACAAACGTTTAATCTATAAAGAAAGCAATCTCAATCTCAAAAATACTATCAGTCTGAATACAAAAACAAGAACTGACAAAACACTAGGACTATCAACATACAAATCCCAGCAGAGAACGAGAAGAACAAGAGTCGTCAAGATAACGAACTCTCTAGAGATCGAATTAGAGAATGAGAGCGTGTGTGTGTTCAGAGAAAATGCAAAAATGGGTTGCTGAACCCTAAACGCACACGCTCCTTAAAAAGGACGGGCAACACTCCGGATCAACCAAACTGCATCAGCCCAAGCTCCAACTGCAATAGCCCAAGCTCCAAGCCCACAAAATAGCTACAAACCCAACATCAACAACAGTTCAACCCACGCAATCGGCCCAATGCAAAGAATAACAAAAAACAACTTTAGAAATAACAAGAAAGAAAATAAAGAGGAAGCGCTTAAATTAAAAGAAGGATATTAATATTTTCACACCCCCTTAATTTAAGCACTAAACTCATCAAACATGTGAAGCCGAGAACACATTTCACTGTGCTCTTTTACAAGCAATCCTTTAGTAAACATATCAGCAAGCTGGCTTTTTGACTTAACTCCAATAACTTTAATAGTATAAGCTGAGATTCTTTCACGAAGAAAGAATAAATCAATCTCAAAATGTTCAGTGCGATCATGAAACACAGGATTAGAAGCTATTGAGATAGCAGCATTATTATCACAAAACAAATTAACAGGAGCCTTAACAGGAACATGATGCTCCTGCAACAGGTTCACTAACCACATGACTTCACATGTAGTAGAGCACATGGCACGATACTCAGCTTCAGATGAGGATCTAGAGACAGTACTCTGCTTTTTTACTCTTCCATGAAACAAGTTTCTTTCCCAGAAAAACACAAAAACCAGCGACCGAACGGCTAGAAGAAAGACACTTTCCCCAATCCAAATCAGAGAACACAGACAGGTCAAACTCAGGAGACTTTTGAAGAAGAATACCCTTAGCAGGAGCCTGCTTTAGGTACCTTAGAAGCCTTAAAGCAATATTCAAGTGACATTTAGAGGGTTTATGCATAAATTGACTAAGGAACTGAACAGTATAAGATATATCTGGTCGCGTATAAGATAAGTATATTAGTTTTCCAATTAATTTTTAGAAACCAGTAACATCATATAACAGCTTCTCAGTTTTACATGAGGCCATTACCATGTAATTAGGCTCAATTGGAGTAGAAATATGTTTGCACCCGCTAAGCCCAAACTCAGCAAGAAGCTCAATGCAATACTTGCGTTGAGTGAGACAAAGGGTGTCCTTTTTCCCAATTATTTCGATTCCCAAAAAATATTTTAAGTCACCTAGATCCTTAATGCGAAAACGTTGTTGCAAACAAGCTTTAATACAACTTATCTCATGTTCATTATTCCCAATCACAACTATGTCATCCACATAAACAAGTAAGACAATTAAGTCACAACCACTAGATTTGACAAATAAAGAATAATCACACTTGCTCTGAACAAACCAAATTCAACTAAAACACTCACAAGCTTTGCATTCCACATGCGAGGGGCTTGTTTTAACCCATACAAAAATTTGTTTAACCGACAAACCTTAGTTTCATGTTCAGAAAAAAAACCTTCAGGAAGAGTCATATACACTTCCTCATTTAAGTTTCCATATAAAAAAGCATTATCAATATCTAACTGATAAATGGGCCAACTGGTCTGAACAGCAAGGCTCAGCACACACCGTATAGAAACCATCTTTACAACTGGTGAAAAGGTTTCATCAAAGTCAACGCCTTCACGTTGACTATATCCCTTGGCAACTAACCTTGCCTTATATCTATCAATTTCACCAGTTGATTTGTATTTAATTTTATACATCCACTTGCACCCTATGGGTTGTCTTCCCGGCGGAAGATCAACAAGATCGCAAGTGTGGTTCCTATTCAGGGCCTCCATTTCCTTATTCATGGCAACTCTCCAATTCTCATCACTAGAAGCTTGTTTAAAAGAAGCAGGTTCAACAGTTTTATTAAGATTTGAGACAAAACAGACATGACTAGGATCAAGTTTAGAGTAATTGACAACTTTTCCAAGACCATACTTCACCTTCCCTTCGATAATAAAATCATTTAATTTAGAGGGTAGAGAAGTATTTCTAGAGGACCTTCTAGGGGCAGTGGAAGTTCGTGGCTGCTGATTGTCAGCCAGACCAGCCTAACTTTACGGCTGCTGCATACCAGCCGATCCAGCAGAGTCCTACGGCTGCTGAGTGTCAGCCAGGCCAGTGGGCTTAGGGTGGCCACCGAGCTGCTGAGCAGGGATAGCAGAATCACTAGTAACCCTCTCATCATCATCAGGATTTCCACCATTAGTATGTTTTTGAATGTCAATTTTGTCAAAGAAATTTTGAGTGTTAAGACCAAGTCCAGACTTAGATTCACAAGAACCATCTTTAAAAGGAAATATAGACTCATAGAATTTAACATCTCTTGAAAAAATTATGGTTTTATTATCTAAACTCCACAGCTTATGTCCCTTTTTCTGATTAGAATATCCAGTAAAAACACATTTTTCTGCATTACTAACAAATTTATTTTGATCATTTAGAACAGTACTGAAACATAAGCATCCAAAAATTTTGAGGTGATCAAGAGAGGGTTTAAATCTAAAAATGATTTTAAAAGGAGACTTGCCATTAAGAACAGAGGAATGGGTCCTGTTAATAAGATAGGTGGCAGTTAGAACACATTCAGGCCAAAACCATAGGGAAAGACTAGATTGAAAAAAGAGGGCCCGAGCAACATTGAGAAGGTGACGATGCTTTCTTTCAACAATCCCATTTTGTTGGGGTGAGTAGGCACATATGGTTTGATGATGGATTCCATTCTTATTAAGAAAAGATTGCATTTGGGAGTTGACAAACTCAGTTCCATTATCGGTACGTATTGTTTTAATGGTTTTGGAAAACTAATTCTTAATTAGATTTACAAATGTTTCAAAATTTTAAAATACTTCAGTTTTATTTTTTAAAAGAAACACCCAGACCACCCTAGAGAAATCATCAACAATTGTCAAAAAATATCAAAAACCTTCTCGACTGGTTACTTTATAGGGGCCCCATACATCAATGTGAACTAAGTCACCAATATTTGATGAGGCATTGTCATTAAGAGGAAATGGCTCTCTTTGCTGCTTGGCCCGATGACAGACCTCACAGGGTTTAGAAGAAGGATGCTTTGCAATTTTTAAAGAGTCATTTAGGACATGTAGGACTTGATCAGAAGGGTGACCAAGCCGAGAGTGCCAAAGGTTGATTAGGTCTGTACTATTAAAACACACCTTTAAAGGACCAGGTGATTCACCAAATAGGTATAATCCATCCACTTGATTACCAGTCACCAGGACTTTCTTGGTAATAGAATCCTGGATATAGCAGTTTTTATCATCAAAAGTTATATTAAGACTATTGTCCTTTGCCAGTTTAAAGACTGACATAAGGTTCACAAAGTACTCAGGGACAAAGAAAACATCATTAAGAATGACCTTATCATTCAGTTTTAAAGAACCAATTTTCTTAACAATAGCATTAGTTTCATTTGTTTGATAGTAATTTTAAGACCAGACACATCAATTTGATTGAAAATGTTTTTATCACTATTGACCATATGCTGATTTGCTCTGAGTCAATAATCCAGGCGGATCTATTTGGTATAGATAAGTCACCAGAAAAGCCATAGATGACATTGTTAATAGAGTTTGAGGGAGCACAGAAAATTTTGGTACCTCCTAAGTTACTTTTTGAAATAAAGTCATTTATAGAGTCACCAAGAAGACTGAGAAGTTTTGCTACTTGTTCAGGTGTGACAGTTGGAGTGGATGAGGAGGCACTAGAGATAGAGTTTAAAACATGAGGTTTATTTGATGAAAAGGGCATAGGCTTATTGCCTTGAAATGAGGTCTGGCTGTTTCTTGATTTGGGCCTAGATGGGTATCCAATTATCTCATAACAAAGATCAATAGTATGCCCAACTTTGTTATAATGGGTACACTTTAAGTTGGGATTTGGACCTCGATTGACCCCTTTTTTTTATTCAAAGGACTGATTAGATTTTGATGCAAATGTTATGTTTTAACCTTTGGATGAATTATTTGAATTTCTATGAGATTCTTCTCTAGAAATTATAGAAAAAGCAGTGCTTAGTGTAGGAAAGGGGTCACGAGTAAGCAAATTGGTTCTAATAGGCTGGTATACCTCATCTAGTCCCATTAGGAACTGCATCAATTTTATAAGTTGATTAAAATCATTAAACTCTTTTTATGTATTGCATGTACATGAAGGCAACTGAACAATCGCATCAAACTGTTTCCACATTGATTTCAACTTGTGGTAATATTCAGAAACAGATGAGCCATTCTGGCTCATAGAGTTCATTTTTTGGTAAAGATTGAACACAACAGATCCTTCAATTTTATTATAAGTTTCTTTTAAGTCTTGCCGGACCTCAGATGCCAGTTTCGAGTAAACCTGTCCAACATAGAGTTCTTCTAAGACAGAGTTTAAAATCCATGTTAATACAACCGAGTTACATTGATCGTAAGGTGTTTATTCGATACTTATAACGTTTAATTGTTTTATTTTATACGAATATTAGTGTCGAACATGTGTACTTTGAGTGTGTTAACGTTTGCAGGTGGTAAAAGACAAAAGTACATATTTTGGGAGCTTTAAGGAAGTATTGGGGCAAGTGGAAGGACCGGATGTGCAATTACACGAAAGATGGAGTAAAATCAAGTGAATCAGGCACCACCGTATCCACCATCGTATCATACTCTGACCACTGTATCAGTCACCGTATCCACCGCCATATCATACGCTGACCACCGTATCAGCCACCGTATCTTGAACAAATTCTAGTGAACGAGCTTCGTACAACTTCACACCCGAAATATGATACGTCGGGGCCGGCGTAATAACAACCTCCGGATTTTGAGGATTTTCTTCCCTATTTGAACCCAATCATTAGGGTTTCGAAGAAGACTTCTCCCCTAACCCGAATCAAGCATTAACAATGTCCAATCAACCATTGAAGATTCAAGCATGTCGATGAGCGGCTAATTCGTTCGTAATCACTTTCGGGAGGAGAGTTCTTGTAAGTGAAGCACTAGGTTTAGTTTGAATTGATGTTTTGGGTTATGTTTTTTTGACACAAGAATATAATTGTACGTTTGTTTAAAGTTAAAAGACTTGTTTATGTTTAAGTATTTGTGTGCTTTCATTCGCATTCGGTTTTCTTGCATCGTGAGCAGTTTGTCATGTATGTGAATTCTTTGCAAAAATGAGTTGGTAATTGTGTGAACGAGCGAGTCTTAAAAGTTTGTTTTATAATTATTACTTTAATCAAATGATTTTACAAAATCATGTCTATGTGGTTCCCAATCAGTTCTTATGAAGCCAAGTGTGAATCTTTGAACTTTAATCTTGAAAGTGGTTGCCTTATTCTCGTAAATTTCAAAACCTATTATCAAGTTTGTTGCTTTATTAATTTTTGCATTCAATTTACCTTTCTGCTTAAAATAAAAACCCCAAAAATATTTGCTTTTTAGTATTTTTGTTTGTGTTTCAAGTTCTTAGGTAAAAAGTTTTACACTTTCCACCAATTTTCTGTGGAGACAACCTTACTTGCCCATACTAGTTATAGGTAGTTAAGTCTTTAATATTAACTTGTTTTTGATCCAACCACGACAACGCGATCAAAATGGCGCCGCTGCTGGGGAATACGTGCGCAAAGTGTTAAGCTTTAGATTTGTTTAATTGTTTATCTTAAAAATCAAAAATCCAAAAATATATATATATTTTTTTATTTTTTTGCTTTATGTCTTTTGTTTCTTGTTACCTTGGTATTCTAGTTTGTTTGTGCAGATTCATTCTTTGCAGGCTTAATAGAACATCAAGGAATTTGATTTCATCATGAATTGGGATGATGATTCGTGTGAGTGTTGCGGGAGCCTCTTTCACGAGTTGCCAGATGGTCTAGTGTTTTGTATAAAAGTCAAAGATTATTTGAAACGTTATAAAGAAAAGTGTATTAATGGAAGCAAAGAATATAGGAAGGATTATGAAGAATTTGAAGATACATCATCATCATACCAATATTATGAGCCACATCCACCCAATCAAGGATATTATCATTATGAGGTGAATAACTTTAGGCAATGTTGGGATGGTAACAACTATCAATCTGAGATGGTACAAAGATCCAGTTACCGGGTAGAGTATAACAACTACAACCATGAATACTTACAACCGAAATATGCGGATCTTAATAGAGGTAACCAAGGGGATTGTTACGAATACTCGAGGCAATCAAATCTTTCCCAAGGATATGATCACAATCAATGCTACCATCCTCATCAACTACAAGAAAATGTTGCATTCCAAAATATCGAACAATTTCAAAATACTTATCAATCTGAGGATGAGAAAACTATTGCTCGATTGAAGTTGATATTGCCCGAGATCGATAAGTTGTTATCACAATATCATCTTTCAGATCAACAACGATTTAACTACTTAACTATCAAATGTGACGCGTTGTTGTTGAAAATAGAATTAAAAGAGTTAATCTCACCATCTTTCAAAGTCGAGTATGAGGACGTGGAGATTAATACCACACAAATTCCCTCATTTGTTGAAGAGCCATGTGTAGTACGAGTGGTGGTTGAATCTTATGATGATGAAGTGGAAGAAGAGGTTATAGGTCCTTTAGAGCAAAGAGTTGAATGTTTAAACCTAATGGATCATATAACACCTCCTAAGGAACGAGAGACTAAGATATTGCCAGGTGGTCCCGATCGTCCTTTAGTAGTTATTATACAAATTGACAAAATGAGGGATGATGGGTCGTGTTTGAAGAAGAGGAAGGTGAGTATAGAGTACATCGGATAATTTATTCAAAGGAGAGCCCACAATGATTCTACATACGTGTCAATAACAGAAAAGAAATTGCGGACTCGACACGTCAACTACCGTGCATACATTGGAAACCCGGTGGGTAAATGTGGATTTAGAATGTCAACCATTGATTCAAGAGACATGGAGATAATGAAAAAGAAAATAAGGATTCGATATGTCTACCATCGAGCTTTTGTTGGTAACGTAGCAGGAAAATGTTCAATTAAACCACCTTAGTGGTTACAAGTACGGTCTGGCTGAAGACCTAAAACTTAGCGCTCGCCGGGAGGCAACCCAGAGAACTTTGTGGGTGTGTTCACTAGAAACCTTCACGAGACTTCACTCGTCCACCCGGGCCTACTGAGTGGTTTAAAAGGCTTGTTGCATATGCTAAATGCAACCGTGATTCCTACGAAAGTGAGTTTTATTTAGTTTTAGTATATTTGTTCTTTGTTTTAGGTTTGTTTTGCTAGTTTCAATCACCAGAGGCAAATATGCAAGTGTAGGGAAGTACATGGATGTTTAAGAGCATATATAAGGATGTGTTTGGGCAGCTTTTCCTATAACTACCACATAATAGTGTTGAAGCACTTTCTGATCGCCTATGATCAGGTTCATGTAGTCTTCCTTATCTTATTCAATTTGTTTATTGGTGGTTGATTGTGATTATGATTTTATTTAATTATTAGTAGTTTTATTAATTGTTTTCATTTAGGTTATAAGAACTAATTCTTTAGGATTGTTTGTTGAAGTGATTCGGAACCTCGCCCTTATGATTCTTTATAATATTGCGAAACATACATTGAGGACAATGTATCTCAAGTGTGGGGATTAGGGGAAGGGCGTGAAACAGAAAAGCTTAGTAAAAATTGAAAAATTTTTGGAAAAATTCAATGAATTTTTAAAATTAACCTCAAGTGAGCTCAATTGTGCATTAAACATAATTTTTCGATGTAAATCGTTAATTACCAAATGCTTGTGTGCATGTAGAGGTCTTTTGACATGGTTAGTTGAAAGTCGCAGGAAAGTTTTCCCAATAAGTAGTTTTTATGAAATGAAATAGGATTGCCTAGTTAGGTATAACAAGCTAGAAGGTGGATAATATGCATGCTTCAGGTCCTTAGCCTATTCAACTGTTTTCGTGAGAACTTGAGCTTATTGAGCATTATTCATAACATATCTAATTGCTCTTTTCTTTTTTTGAGTGTTTACCATAATGTGTACTTATTTTAGAACTCGTGTATCTTATACATGTCAAGATCTTGAACCATTACGATGCACAAACATGATAGAGGCATTAGGATAAGCCTTTTGTTTAAGCCTTTTCATTTGATTTTCCTACCTTAACTTATTCCCCTTAGAAGCCCTTTTGAGCCCCAACTTTTTGTTTGTATGAACCCGTATTGGTTACCCAATAAAACCTTTAAGCCTTTTCTTTTAAACCCGTGTAGTGAAATCCAATTTAGGAAGTGTTTAAATTGTCTATTTATATGTTCTTCTTTTTAAGTGCATTAATAATATTCAGCAACAATAATAGCTGATATGTGAAAATGTGAAAAGAAAAGAAAAAAAGAAAAAAAAAAGAGAAAAAGGAAAAAAAGCTAAATATGATATCAAAATGACCAAAATATAAAGCGCCAAAAAATAGAGTGAATTATTATAGTGTGTTCGGGTCAAAGCGATCCAAGTGATGTTATGTAGTTCATGGATTTAGCCTTCTGAAATTGGATTTCATGCACTTTATCCACTTTAAATCCCTTTTACTCACCCTTAACCTTAGCATAACATGAAAACCCTTAAAAGCCCTCTTGATTTGTGCATTGTTTCGTGTTTGTTGATGGAGATGTGATTTGTATACGAGCTTATGAAATAATATACATTATTGGTTTTGAGTGTTCCAGATATACTATTATATTATCACTAGTCCAGAAAACAAACCGAGAGGAGAGATTGATGTGAGAGGTGTGGATGCATGTGTGTTAGAAGCTTGAAGCAAGTTGACTTGATTGGGTAATTCTAGGTTTAAAGTAAGAAATCAAATATACTTGGTGCGTTGTCAATCTTGAATGATGTAAACTTTGAAATTAGGTATATTTTGAGACCTTAACTCACACAATGCAAAAGGGACTTTAATGTTTTTGATTGATTATTGTTGAAGTGTTACAAGAAGGCTTTGCTTGAGATCAATCAAAGAATAAGTGTAGGGATGTGATCGTAGGGTGTTTATTCGATACTTATAACGTTTATTGCTTTATTTTATATGAATATTAGTGTCGAACATGTGTACTTTGAGTGTGTTAACATTTGCAGGTGGTAGAAGACAAAAATACATATTTTGGGAGCTTTAAGGAAGTATTGGAGCAAGTGGAAAGACCAGATGTGCAATTACACGAAAGATGGAGTAAAATCAAGTCAATCAGGCACCACCGTATCCACCACCGTATCATACTCTGACCACCGTATCAGTCACCGTATCCACCGCCGTATCATACGCTGACCACCGTATCAGCCACCGTACCCTGAACAAAATTCAGTGAACGATCTCCGTACAACTTCACACCCGAAGTATGATACGCTGGGGCCGGCGTATGATACGCCGGTCACCCTAACAACCTCCGGATTTTGAGGATTTTCTTCCCTATTTGAACCCAATCATTAGGGTTTCGAAGAAGACTTCTCCCCTGAGAATTTTAGAGGTTTTCAAGGAGATTTTGAGAGCTCTTTTCACAACGGTTTCACCCGAATCAAGCATTAACAATATCCAATCAACCATTGAAGATTCAAGCATGTCGATGAGCGGCTAATTCGTTCGTAATCACTTTCGGGAGGAGAATTCTTGTAAGTGAAGCACTAGGTTTAGTTTGAATTGATGTTTTGGGTTATGTTCTTTTGACACAAGAATATAATTGTACGTTTGTTTAAATTTAAAAGACTTGTTTATGTTTAAGTATTTGTGTGCTTTCATTCGTATTCGGTTTTCTTGCATCGTGAGCAGTTTGTCATGTATGTGAATTCTTTGCATAAATGAGTTGGTAATTGTGTGAACGAGCGAGTCTTAAAAGTTTGTTTTATAATTATCACTTTAATCAAATGATTTTACAAAATCATGTCTATGTGGTTCCCAATCGGTTCTTATGAAACCAAGTGTGAATCTTTGAACTTGAATCTTGAAAGTGGTTGCCTTTATCTCATAAATTTCAAAACCCATTATCAAGTTTGTTGCTTTCTTAATTATTTTCATTCAATTTACCTTTCCGCTTAAAATAAAAATCCCAAAAATATTTGCTTTTTAGTATTTTCGTTTGTGTTTCAAGTTCTTAAGTATAAAGTTTTACACTTTCCACCAATTCGCTGTGAAGACGACCTTACTTGCCCATACTAGTTATAGATAGTTAAGTCTTTAATATTAACTTGTTTTTGATCCAACCACGACAACACGATCATACATCTATCCCACTGATTCCGTAAAACCTCATTATTGGTGGGACGTTTACAGGTTCCATAAATAAAACCAACCTTATTTTTGACTTGTAATGCAACAAAAAAGGTAGGTATTTTTTTCTGTACCTTTTAAGTTGATATTAACGATGGACATGCA
This sequence comes from Flaveria sonorensis, assembly GCA_025506505.1. Classification (NCBI taxonomy): domain Eukaryota; kingdom Viridiplantae; phylum Streptophyta; class Magnoliopsida; order Asterales; family Asteraceae; genus Flaveria; species Flaveria sonorensis. The sequence continues at coordinate 5,764,688 of CM046429.1, forward strand.
ACTCGAGTCACTGGCACGAAGATATAATGGGTCATTGGCCTCTATTTTACTTACCAAAGTCACAGGATTGGTCACAGGGTTGATCATAGGATTGACAACAGGACCTTCCATTTCTCAGACAAGAAACAAAGTAACTAAAGCAAATAAAGCGTGAAAAACACCCAAGCACACGCACAAAGAACAGAGAGGACCAGAGCCAGGTTTTCACACCAATCTTGTTGGTAGATCAAGGATTAGCCAACTCTGTTAGAATGCAACACACACAGCAGATGTAATAGCACACAATGTGATGCACAATCAAGACAAGAACCAAACAAGAATACAAGACAGATACCGGTACCCCTAACCCGGTCAAACAACGTCTAAAGATAATATTCAATAATGATTCAGGGAACAAGAAAGGAAATAGAGAGGAAAGATCTCACAGTGGGAGCAATCCCTTTTTCGGGAATCCAAGAAAGGATCAACACGTAAGCTTCGAGAGTTACAATGTTACATCAGAAAACCACCGTAACTTCGAAGCACAAATCTAGGGTTCGAGCCCAAGAGCAAGAAACCCCAAATCACCGGAAACAGCGTCCGGAATCCTCGATTAAGCACCGAGAGTAAAAACCCCAAGAACCGTCGTTAGGGTTCCAAGAACTGAGAAACCCTAGACGAAGAGTACCACACAACAACTATCAGCGAAAGTCACGCATACCAAAGCATTGGCTCTGATATCATGTCATAAACTGAGAGTAAACCTTGAAACCCCAACACAAGATTAAACACACAAACGTTTAATAATAAAGAAAGCAAAGAATACTATCAGTCTGAATACAAAAACAAGAACTGACAAAACACTAGGACTATCAACATACAAATCCCAGCAGAGAACCAGAAGAACAAGAGTCTTCAAGATGACGAACTCTCTAGAGATCGAATCAGAGAGAATGAGAGCGTGTGTGTGTTCAGAGAAAATGCAAAAATGGGTTGCTGAACCCTAAACGCACACGCTCCTTGAAAAGGACTGGCACCACTCTGGATCAACCAAACTCCATCAGCCCAATCTCCAACTGCAACAGCCCAAGCTCCAAGCCCACTAAACAGCTACAAACCCAACATCAACAGCAGCTCAGCCCACGCAATCGGCCCAATGCAAAGAATAACAAAAAACAACATTAGAAATAAGAAAATAAAGAGGAAGTGCTTAAATTAAAAGAAGGATATTAATATTTTTCACAGATTCAAAGCTGTTCTAATAAAATAAATTAATACTGATTGGCTTAACAATTGATCATGATTTCATGGAAAATAAATACATGAAAGAATGGTGTTTACTTGTAGTCAAATTCATTTTGCTTTCCTCACTAGACAAGTTACAAGTATTTAGCAAAGAACAACTAAACAACAAGAAATAGGATTTGGTTGATTGCCTTTAACTTTAAGGCTTCAAATTAAAGCATAAGTTTAAAACTAAATAAAGCCTGCAGGAGATGATGAAATTTTAAACTGAACTAGTGATTTCAAGTAAGTTGTAACTTGCCCCATTTTTGCGATTTCTATCTCGATTTCTGCTTTTTGCAGCGTTCCATTGTTCGATGCTCCTTGGGACGTTTCGATTGTTATTTGCCCTTCTGGTCACACTCTTTCGTTAAGACATGTGTAATGGTACTATGAGTGTGAGAAAAAAGTGTTAACGTAAGCGTCACCTGAGCAAAACTTGTAGTTACACTCACACTCACTAAGGTGTGTAATGATGTAGTGAGTTAAAAAGGGTATAAAAAAATCTAAATGGATGCTTATGATTGGAGGACTGCATAAAAATGGGGTGTTTTTTTTTTCTTTTTCTTAATTACATTCTATATTAATTCATATGATGTGGAACAGTAATAATAATAATAAATTAATAGTAATTGTTTAATACTTGTTTATTTAAATAATATATTGATAATAATAATCATTTAATAGTGATTGTTCAATAATTTTTTCTTTAATTAATGTATATGTAATAGTTGTTTTTTATTGGAGTGGGATATAATCACGGTCCAGTTCGGTTGGGATTTCTAGGTAACCGATGGTTTAAAGGTGTTGTATAGATGTAAACCAAATCGATTAACAGTTTGATTGTTTAATTTTTAAGATTTCTAGGTAACCGATGGTTTAAAGGTGTTGTATAGATGTAAACCAAATCGATTAACAGTTTGTTGTTCAATTTTTAAAAATAATAATAAAACAATATAATATTTTTTATTTGACTATTAAATAATAATATTTAATAATTTGTTTATTGAATGTTTATTTAACGTTCTAACTTGTTAACTTCAACGCCTTCACATCCTAACACGTTTAAAAACTTTTTAAAATGTCAATTTAACATCCTTAGATTTCTAAAGTTTTGGGTTTACGTGTCGGGTAAAATATAAAATGTTTTTGTGCATACTTATATATACGTTTTAAGATGATCTATGTTACGACGTTTGCCAGCATTTTGAAGTATTTTTTTTCTAAAATGAGTGGGGTCACATATAAAACGTCTTTGTTCGATGGTATAAATCTATATTACTCTACATGTTAACATAATATTATTTTGGAAACGAGTAGGGACGATCGTAAACTATATTTTATCACGCCACATACGACACAACTGCATGTGTTTTTTATGTACGTTTTGACTTGGACTACGTTTCGACATAATTTTGTTTGAAAATGAGTCGGGTCAAATATAACACGTTTTCGTTCAACGGTATAAATTCGAGTTAGTTTAAGGTTTGACGAAAAGTCAGTCCGGAGACAAGTTGAGTCGATTGTTAGTCTATACGTTATCACGTCATGTACAATGCTACCGTAATGTGTTGTCGCATTCGCGTTTTAATATTTGCGATCTTGGTGGAATTCCCCGCGCAATGCGCAGGTCGGGAAAACCTAGTTTTTTTAATAAGTAGTGGGTTATTAAAAGAATTAGGGGCTAAAATCTCTTGCTATACGTTAAGCTCAACGGGCCTCTATGGGCCTTTCCAACATATTACTTTTGTAATCTAAAATATATAAATATCTATATCTACGTGTGTGTGAGAGAGAAGTTATTCCCACTTACGACAAAACGCCCATAAAATTTACAATCGGAATGGGCATAAACTTGTCTTGTAACAATCGAACCAATGTGCATTTTGTTGCGACTCATATCTACTTTTTGCGTTACAACACATGACTTTGTTTTCCTTAAAGTGTTCAATATGTTACATAACAAACATGCAAAAAAGCAAAAAAACAAAAATATGTGTTTTCAACAATTGCATATTTGTTATCATGCTAGTACCGATCATTTGTTAGCATTAAATGCTAATGTTAGCATCTACTTATACACCCTAAGCGAATTGTTCAGTAATACCGATATATTGAACCAGATAATATCGACATATCCAACAAAAAAACGACCGACTTAAAGATTAATGTGCTTTGGGAAATTGTTGAAGTCGTATTATTTATTCGAGAAAAAAGTATATTTAATAAGTTGTTTAAAATAAAACACATTGTATATATGTCATTTATTTGGAGAGAAGATCAACAAACATGAAACATTACAAAAATTGGAATGCTAGAAAAAAAAGGTACACATGTTTCTTGCTTAATATCCATCTGGCTTAGATGCGATGAAACTGATACACTGGACTTGACGGACATTGTCAAATCCAATGATACGGATCCATGCTTGAGGGTACTCCTTCTTGCACTCGGCTAGCTCCTTCATCACTTGGGAAGAGTCAGTGCACCCAAACATGGGCAACTTCCACATTGTCCAGTATCTACCATCATAGTACCCTGGTGACCTGTGGTTCTCACGATAAACAAACCCGTGTTCCAGTTCAAATTCCAAACAAGGAACCCACTTGTTGCGGAGAAGGTAATCGACTTCCTTAGCCAATTGGGCCTCAGTTAGAGGTGGAAGATATGAAAGTGTCTCATACTTCTTCAACCCGAGTGGGGGCCACACCTTCATGCATTGCACTCTTCCGCCATTGCTAGGGAGGGTGGAGAAGTCGTTGTTCGCCTTCTTGGTGGCAGGAAAAGCGGCGCTAGACCTTAGACCAGTGAACGGGGCCACCATAGTGGCTTGAGTCGGGACGGCTGCGGTGGTGATGGTGGATGAGGAAAGTGAAGCCATTTTAAGTGTTGGGTTTGAACCAAAGTGAGTTGGTTGGCTCATTGCTTTGTAGGTATTTATAAGGGTTAGAGGATCATGGTGATTTGCATCCAAGGGTCAAAAATCAATCCATGGGATAAAGGATGGTGCAATTGTGACCGATGGATGGTGTAATACATCCATAGTGACCACACAAGAGTGAATAATTTGGATAGATATAGATAAACCAAAGTTTTATGGAAGGCCATGCGAATTTGGATAGAGGTGATATTTTTTTTGTTTCAAATATTAGATTTAATATTGTTGGACGTGCTTTATTTGATGATATAGAGTTTATTGCAATTTGTTTGTTTCATTTAATTTTGTACATTTAATTTTTGGCTTTTATCATTGCCTTCTTGTCTTGGGTTGTGGCGGTCTAGTGGCTAGCATAGTCTGATTAATGAATCCAGTAGCACTTATTTTATCTTTACATAATGGTTGTTATTTTTAGAGCAAGCTAAGTAATGTAATTGAATAAGGTAAACATGTACAACATATTTAGGCAATTAGCAAATTAACATTAATCATACAATTGCATAAGTTATTACACGCACGAAGTTGAATGGAAAGGGTTCAAGCGTTTAAAAACGCACAACTAAACTATAAGAAATTTTTTTTTGAACAAAGTGAATATTTTTATATATGTTTGGAACAGTGATGTTGTATCATGTTGGTAACATTGTCATAGTGGACATTAATGGTTTGGAGTAGGTGGTGAAGCTCAAGCTAAAATCATGAAGCCAGTTTTTTGTCAAAACATTAGCAATCCCATAATATTAAGCGGGAGATAATAATTTGATGTTTCAATGACCAAGACGATAAGTTATCTTACGGGGGCATATAACAACAGGAAGTTGATCACCAAGTATCTAGATACCCCCCAGTCATGCTAAAATAGAGTTGCACTGAATTTAAGAATACCCATTTTTTCTAAATTGCATAAAGTTTAAAATGCATAATTGTTATATATATATATATATATATATATATATATATATATATATATATATATATATATATATATTCAAACAATTAGTTTGGAATGCTATGGATTGCTGAAAATTTTGCTTAACTTAGCTTCATATCGGTTTGAAACCCTAGGGTCCAATTGTCCGATGGCCCGACTAGAGGGTTATTGTTAAGTATACAATTAAAACGTTGTCACACCCTATACCTCTTGTTTGATTTTTAATATAATATCCTAAAGGTTGTTTGATAAGAAATAAGTCAAAGCTAAATTGAGTTACAATTAAAATTTAGAAAACAAGAAACACATGAAAAAACAAACAAAATCTCAAGATAGCTTAAATCGATTTTCAAAGATAAGAAAAAAAATAATCACTATTGGTTTAGGTTTGTTTGTCAATTGGTAACTCAATGTTTAATTATAATATTAAATTAGATGGATAGATAAAACATAACAAACTTAAATTCCGGTACAGACGTTTAATAATAAATGCAACTTCACATCAATCTTAAAATTAACTCAACCAAATGATACACAAGAATATATATAATCCAATTGTTATAATTCAAGTAAAAACCAAGTGTTGAATATTACAAATCTCATTCATCAAAACTGGACAGACAAAACAAGCAACAGTAATCACGGTTGTGATCTCGTGATGCTATCTCGACATGGTGCGTCAAGTGGAGTCCATCATGGTGATAAAGGGCGTCTTCAACAATCTCGGAAAAACGATCAATAATGAAGAAGAAAACATATGTCTTTCGAGACCCCTAGACCTTTTTTCATACAAGATATGAGTTAATGTATACTTTGTAACTTCCATAATAACTTTAAAAAGGTTGGTAGATTGAATAACTAATTTGTTAGTTTTTTAAATATTTGTTATTTAAAGAACCTTTTATTTCTTCTAATGGGGTCACTAGGCCTTTGATATTGTGCTATTGTAACATATAATTATATTAATGACGTTAAACTAACTCGTATAAAAAGTTTCCAACACATTTTCTTGTTTCAAAATATGCAATATCTCATATGATAAATGATATGGAAAAAAGATACAACATGTTTCTTGTTTAATATCCATCGGGCTTAGATGCGATGAAACTGATACATTGGACTTGGCGGACATTGTCAAATCCAATAATACGGATCCATGCTTGAGGGTACTCCTTCTTGCACTCGCCTAGCTCCTTCATCACTTGGGAAGAGTCGGTGCACCCAAACATAGGCAGCTTCCACATAGTCCAATATCTGCCATCATAATACCCCGGGGACCTGTGGTTCTCACGGTAAACAAACCCGTGTTCCAATTCAAATTCCAAACAAGGAACCCACTTGTTGCGGAGAAGGTAGTCGACTTCCTTAGCCAATTGGGTCTCGGTTAGAGGTGGAAGGTATGAAAGAGTCTCGTACTTCTTCAACCCGAGTGGCGGCCACACTTTCATGCATTGCACTCTTCCACCGTTGCTGGGGAGGGTAGAGAAGTCATTGTTCGCCTTTTTTGTGGCCGGAAAAGCAACATTGGACCTGAGTCCAATGAACGAAGCCACCATGTTGGCTTGTGTTGAGACGGCTCCGGTGGCCATAGTGGATGTGGGAAGTGAAGCCATTTTAGTGGTTGTGTTAGAAACTATGAGTTGCTTTGGTTCATTTCTTTGTAGGTATATATATAATGGTGTGAGGAGTAAGGGGATTTGCATCCAAGGGACATAAATCAACCCATGAGATATGTGGTGTTGCCATTGTGACTCATGGGTGCCTATGGTTCATGATAATATATGCATAATGACCACATAAGAGTGAACCATTAGGATATATAATGATAACGCTAAGTTTTATCATTAATGAGAGGTCATGCGAGTATGTGACTACCAAAGACTCGTACCATTTATTGGTCCCCTTTTGTTTATTCGTATAAAGACAAAAAATTTTGTTAAAAGTACGTATAGTATTTGTAAATGACTAATGCTTATACTTAAAACAACTTAGACAACAATAATCACGTCTTCTAAGGGTTTTATTAAAGAGATCACTTAAAGTTTTTATTTCTTTTAGAGTCAATTAATTTTCATTAAGAATCTCAATCTTATAAAATATTCTTTAAATTTTAAAACTTTTTAAAATTAAGTAACCTGAATTAAAAGAATGTATATGAATACTAGCTACTTTTAAATATGACTTATATTGAAAATCATGAAACTTGGTTATAGCTTAGTGAATGCTTTTCTTCACTATTACCCTTCAGGCTCGGATCGTACCGGCCGGTAGAACCGGTCGGACTGGGATTCGGAGGTCGGACCGGACCGGTCCGATCCACCCTAAATCGTTTTGTTTTCAAGGAACAGGCCGGTTCGAACTGTTTCGGTGGTCGGACCGGAAACAGGGGTTGGACCGGATTTTGAAATTTTTTTATTTGTTTTAGTTTTTTGAATTTTAATGAGTTTAACTGGCGGTTCAAACTATGAATTAGAGTGTTTGACACAAGATTATTGTTGAGTTTTTATATATAACTATAAACTACACATATAAAATATTTATATTGAATTATATATATAACTTTATATCTAATAGGGGAGAGATTTCTTGAAAACCATATTATAAATGAAAATCAGAGGTTACATATATGTAAGTACGTATTTAAAGTGTACAACTAAAAGTTACGTATATATAGAGGTTATGTATATATAAGTACGTGTTACCAAATGTACAACTAAGAGTTACGTACATGTACCTTATACAAGTTACGTATACGTAAATCGTTTCGTCATCATTAACGTTACTTGGAGTTTATATTAAAAATAGATAATGACATCAAAAAATAAAGTTGAAATTTACTCAAATATACTTTAACAATTATAAAGTTAAATCAATTATGAATTATATGATTGGGTAGTGGTGATTTTCACGGTTATTAATTATAAACATGGTTTTCATTTGATATCTCCCCATATTTAATATACACATATATAATCATGACATCATCTGGATTTTGAATCCGGTTTGACCAGTTCAACCAATCGACAAGTAAGATGACTGGTTTGCCGTCCGATCCGTTTCTAAAAACATTGATATTACCTATTACTTCAAGGTAACTAAAAAATTAATCTTTAAAATTTAAATAGTAATTAGGTGTCATAAATGTTTCATTTAAGTCCGAAATCCTAATAAAAGTTAAGTAACTTTAAAAGAACAAAATAATTTTAATTGACTTTAACAAAACACTTATGAGTTTGGTTACTATTGCCCGAAAATATCATAATTATTTACTATATCATCCGTGAAAATGGCAAAATTTAAGATTATAGTATTTGTAAATGATTATTGCTTATACTTAAAATATTAATCTTGTTTTTAATATTTTTCATTTAGTAACTGTTTTCCTAACTATAGATCCTAGTAAAATTTTAATATCGTTTGTTGTGAAACTTTTCAAATATAAATAAACTAGATAACTTAAATGAATTACCGAAGAGCTTGTCACACAATAGTTGGTATATGGTGGTGTGTATAATATATCTCATTTTAAAAAGTTAAGGGTTTAAGTTTTTAAAGTGAATAGAAAACTATATATAAAAATTGAAGCAGATGTTTATGTGTTTGACGTTCTAAAAAATAAAAAAGATAGACTTAATTGAATTGATTATGAAACATGGTTACTTTTGCTTTTTTCCCCTTTCCATATTATTTAAAAGAATAATAATCACCATCTATGAAAACTTCGTAGAAATGTAACAATATTAATCGGATTTTTAGTATAAAAGTTGACTGCCTTAATGTAATGACAACTTCCCACCTTAAAACTATATTTTGTTTTATTTTTTTATTTTAAACAATAATATCTTATTTAATTTTTTTTCTTCCTAAACTACTATTAACCAGGTTTGTAATTAGGTTATATTAAACATTTGACTTTAGCTACTGCGCTACCAACTCAAACGATAAAAACTATATTTCGTTACAATAAGGTAACTTACAGTTCTTACTTTCTTCACATCTAACAAAAAGTTGCTAAAATAAATATGTAGTAGTATCTAACAAAAAGTTGCTAAAATAAATATGTAGTAGTATTTTAAACATTTATCTATTACAAAATAGTGTACATGTGATTATATATGTCATTATATGTCTTTACAGTGTATTCTATGATGTGTTGTGGTCGCCTTATTTCTAGATACTCGATTGTATTGATTGGCAGGAAAAGAAGGTAAAAACTAATGAACGTGAGATCACGCTTCGTCTTTTTACATATGATAAAACTTTGACAGGTAAAATATATATTATTATTGTTAGTGTTATTGTTACTGTTACTATTACTGGTTAGGCGGCGGCTACTGCTGCCGCTGTTGTTATTACTACTATTATTACTACTATTATTACTACTATTAGTACTACTATTAATACTATTACTACTACTATTATTAATAGCGTCGTCGTCGTCGTCGTTATTGTTGTTGTTGTTGTTATTATTATTATTATTATTATTATTATTATTATTACTATTATTATTACTATTATTATTATTATTATTATTATTATTACTATTACTATTACTATTACTATTACTATTACTATTACTATTATTATTACTATCAGTACTACTATCGTTACTATTATCGTTACTATTATCGTTATTATTCTTGTTATTCTTGTTATTATTGTTATTATTATTATTATTATTATTATTATTATTATTATTATTATTATTATTATTATTATTATTATTATTATTAATTTTACAATGGTTGAAGGTAGAACCCGAAGAAATCAAAGCGCAAAACATTTGATACGGGTAATGCATAGGACCAGGTAATTGATGCGGACCTTGGTATAGAATTAATTGTAAAATACTACTAGGTTTGAAAAGGGTACCTCCTCATTTACCCGATCAAAATTGAATATATTAATATATATATATATATATATATATATATATATATATATATATATATATATATATATATATATATATATATATATATATGCACCCACATCCACACATTAGTTTATAAACTCGTGTACTACATAGACTGAATAAAAATTTATTTTATTAATAGTTATTTAATAATTTTTAAAAATTATAAAATATCTTTCTGAGATAAATATGATTTAAATTACGTATAATTAACTACTTTAGCTAATAAAACATAAACAATATTTTTTCAAACTTTCGTCTTTAAAAAACTTTTGCTTTAAAAATAGATTTTTTATCACACTCCAATTTTTTTTAAATATTTTTTTATACAACGTCATTTTTTTAAAAAAAAAATTGTACTAAAAACCTTCTTATTTTATAAATGTTTCTCTTAAAAAATATGTTTTCTAATAAAAAGAATCATGGTTTTAATATATCAAAATTGAAAGTATATAAATAGTAATTAGTATTTAATGTATCATTAAATGATTAACTTTCATTTGAGTAACGACACGTGTCCAAATTTTAGGTGTAACCTGGATGGACGATGTAGAAAAATATCACATGACTTTTGTTTATTAAAATAAGTGATATAATCCTAAAATATGATTTTAAAGTTGTAAAAACTAGAATTTATTCAAAATACATAATTGTAAGTAGGATTAAATAAGAGTTTTGTATTTCTTCAATCCAACTAACCAAGCTAACGGTTATTGATTAGGCATTGGGGATTGTACGCAAAGAAACGAATAAACTAGGCTCGAGAGACATTATCATCACAAAATAATAGGAGCAAATACATTTGGTACTTTTTCTGGTTCTCTTGAAAGGTATTTATAAAAAGTGGAATGCTAGAAAAAAAAAGATACAACATGTTTCTTGCTTAATATCCATCTGGCTTAGATGCAATGAAACTAATACACTGGACTTGACGGACATTGTCAAATCCAATAATACGGATCCATGCTTGAGGGTACTCCTTCTTGCACTCACCTAGCTCCTTCATCACTTGGGAAGAGTCGGTGCACCCAAACATAGGCAGCTTCCACATAGTCCAATATCTGCCATCATAATACCCCGGAGACCTGTGGTTCTCACGGTAGACAAACCCGTGTTCCAATTCAAATTCCAAACAAGGAACCCACTTGTTGCGGAGAAGGTAGTCGACTTCTTTAGCCAATTGGGTCTCGGTTAGAGGTGGAAGGTATGAAAGAGTCTCGTACTTCTTCAACCCAAGTGGCGGCCACACCTTCATACATTGCACTCTTCCACCGTTGCTGGGGAGGGTAGAGAACTCGTTGTTTGCCTTTTTGGTCGCCGGAAAAGCGGCGCTAGACCTGAGTCCAGTGAACGGAGCCACCATGTTGGCTTGTGTTGAGACGGCTCCGGTGGCCATGGTGGACGAGGGAAGTGAAGCCATTTTAGTGGTTGTGTTAGAAACTATGAGTTGCTTTGGTTCATTGCTTTGTAGGTATATATATAATGGTGTGAGGAGTAAGGAGATTTGCATCCAAGGGACATAAATCAACCCATGAGATATGTGGTGGTGCCATTGTGACTCATGGGTGCCTATGGTTCATGATAATACATGCATAATGGCCACATAAGAGTGAACCATTAGGATAGATAATGATAACCCAAAGTTTTATCATTAATGAGAGGTCATGTGAGTATGTGACTACCAAAGACTCGTACCTCTCTCGGGCCCCTTTGTTTTATTTAATAAAGACAAACAATTTTGTTAAAAGTATAGTATTTGTAAATGACTAATGCTTATACATAAAAAGAACTTGTATTTTTAGACAACAATAATAAGGTCTTTTAAGTGTTTTATTAAAAGGATCATTTAAAGGTTTCTTTCCTTCTAGAGTCATGCAATTTTCTTAATAGTATTTTAATTTATGAAATATTCTTTAAATTTTAAATTTTTTTAAAATGATGTAACCTGAATTAAGAGTATATATATGTATACTAGCTATATAGCTTATATTGAAAATTATGAAACTTGATTATTGCTTAGTGAATAGGTATATTTTAACTAATCATTGATTTACATAACACATAAAGCTAAATATATTAATATATATATAGACACGCACACATTAGTTTAAAGATTTATGTATTACACGAGCTGAATAAAAATATTAAATTAATAGTTAATTATCAGTATTTAGAAAATTTAAAATACTTTTATGAGATAAATGTTATTGAAATTACGTATAATTAACTACTTTAGGTAATAACACAATAACAATATTTTTTCAAACTTTACTCTTTAAAAAACTTTTGCATTAAAAATTTTTTTTTTATCACACTCTAATTTTTTTTAATACTTTTTTTAAACAATGTCATTTTTTAAAAGTTCTTTGTATTAAAATTTCATATTTCATAACTTATTGATTTAAAAATAATATGTTTTTTTAATAAAAAGAATCATGTTTTTAGTTTATCAAAATTGAAAGTATATAAATAGTCATTAGTAATTAATGTATTTTTAAACGGTTAATTTTCATTCTAGTAACGACGAGTGTTCAAATTTTAGGTGTACATTGTAGAAAAATTATGTGTATTTCAGACATTTTAATTTATTAATTAGTATAGATTATATAATATTAAAATATGATTTTAAAGTTGTAAGAAATTGAAATTATTCAGAACTAGGTTATCACCCGTGTATCATATGTTTGATGAAAACAAACAAATATCATTCATAAGTGTATAAAACAATTTCATAAATAATATAATTATTTACTATACATAAAAAAATAAAAAACAATTAAAAGTTTAAAGTTTAACTTATAAGTTTCTTTTACTTTAAAGTTTAACTTATAAATTTAGTACGGCAAATTTGATTACAAGAAACAATAATTGATTATAAATAAAGTAACCGTTTGGATGTTAGATATACACTTTGCATGAAGTTTCAACCTAATTGTACCCTTTTCTTTTTCGCTAATTCTGACCTTACATACTTAATCTAATAGAGACTATATATCAAATTAACTCATTCATAAGTTGATATTGCCACATCCAACTAAGTTGAAAATATTCAACTTAAGTTGCAATTGTAAGTTGAAATAATAATTTACTTGATATAAGTTGAAATTATTCAGAATACGTAATTGTAAGTAGATTTAATAAGAGTTCTGTGTTTCTTTAATCTAACTGTTCAAGCAAACGGTTATTGATTAGGTGTGGGGGCTTGTACGCAAAGAAATGAATATACTAAGCTCGAGAGACATTATCATAACAAAATAATATGAACAAAGGCATTTGTGTGCTTTTTCTTGTTCTCCTCAAAGTTCATTTACAAAATTGGAATGCTAGAAAAAAAAGATACAACGTGTTTCTTGCTTAATATCCATCTGGCTTAGATGCGATAAAACTGATACACTGGACTTGACGGACATTATCAAATCCAATAATACGGATCCATGCCTGAGGGTACTCCTTCTTGCACTCGCCTAGCTCCTTCATCGTAATACCCCGGGGACCTGTGGTTCTCACGGTAGACAAACCCGTGTTTCAGTTCAAATTCCAAACAAGGAACCCACTTGTTGCGGAGAAGGTAATCGACTTCCTTAGCCAATTGAGTCTCGGTTAGAGGTGGAAGTTATGAAAGAGTCTCGTACTTCTTCAACCCGAGTGGTGGCCACACCTTCATGCATTGCACTCTTCCACCGTTGCTGGGGAGGGTAGAGAAGCCATTGTTCGCCTTTTTGGTGGCTGGAAAAGCGGCGCCAGACCTGAGTCCGGTGAATGGAGCCACCATGTTGGCTTGTGTTGCGACGGCTCCGGTGACCATGGTTGATGAGGGAAGTGAAGCCATTTTAGTAGTTGGTTAGAAACTATATTGGGTTGCTTTGATTCATTGCTTTGTGGGTATATATAATGATGTGAGGAGAAAGGCGCTTTTCATCCAAGGGACATAAATCAACCCATGAGATATGTGGTGGTGCCATTGTGACTTATGGGTGCCTATGGTTCATGATAATACATGCTTAATGGCCACAAGAGTGAACCATTAGGATAGATAAAGATGAACCTATGTTTTATTGGAGGCCATGCATGCGAGTATGTGACTACCCGAGCCTGTTTTTCGTTACAATTAGAAAAAGAAAATCAACTTGTTAAAAGTGTGGTATTTATTGTGTTATACATGAAATTGTGAAAATGACAAAATCTAAGAATATAGTACGTATTAATAAATGAGTAATTTTTATATAACTTAGCAATTGATAAACTTATAAAATAATACGCATGTTCTCATATTTCCATTAAAGTCATTTAATCTTTATTCTAACTTTTACTTTTCTGCTTGTTATTTTATTTGTTACTACCACCAAATCAAATGATCGCGCTTAAAAACAAATAGATTCTTTTAAAAGATAAAAGAAAACAAAACTCAAAAGAAAGTGAATCTACTTTTAAGTATCACTAAATCTTATAAATCCTAAAAAAATTATTATTCATGTGTATCAACAAACTACTTTGAAATACAGGAACCAAATAACTTTTTAGGACAGAACATCTTTCATTTTCCCCTCTAATTATTATTTTTAATTAAAAGGCAATAATCTAAGGTTTGCTTTAAGATGTTTGAATCAACTACCAATAAATTAAAATACTCAGATTGGGTAATCAATATGTAGTATAGGATTAATCATAAAAAGAACTCAAGTTTGGGACTAGTATCTAACACTTATTTACCCAATCAAAACCGAATACATTAATAAGTCATATAAAATAAAATTTGTTTTAAAAGTTGTTAAAGGCATAAAATTGTTTCTAGGTGAGTTTGAAAACAAGTTAACAATCTCAAGAGATAAACTTTAATCAGATAAGTTTATAAACGAGGATCTCATGTACCTATAAAAACCTAAACTTCGTAGTAAATGAATATTTGAGTACTCTCCTGTATGAGATGTAGATTTACGATTAAATATTAGACTGGGATATTGAAAATCCTTAGACTCATTGTCATCTCTAAATCATTTGTAGAAATAAATACACTTGATTAGTGTTTGTTCTTTCAAATAGAGTTGATAAGATTGATAAAATGCAGGCTTGTTGTATCTCATGAGGTGTTTGCTTTATAGAATTGACTAGAATTGGAATTGGAATTGGAATTAGAATTTCAATGAAAAATATATTTGGTTGGTCCATTGAATGAATTGAAATTGAAAATAATAAATTATCATTTGCATCCCTGATAGTTACCCATTTTAACCATTTGCATTCCTCAAAATTGTCATCCACACCATCTTCATCTTCAAACACAAATTCAAACCATTCAAACTCCATTATTCCGATCACCGATCATCACCTCCGGCGGATCTCCGATCACATAATAATATGAGTAAATTATCATCACCACCACCACCACCACTACAGTCCACATCACCACCATGAGAGCCACCTATCACAACCTTCGCAGCCACCCATTGGAAGAGATAGCACGCATGTATCATCAAAAACATTTATTCATCGGTTACAATAAAACATAAAACTATGCAAATGATAAATAAAAATCATGTAAAGTTATACCAAGTAACAACTAACAATAGCAACTAAAGAAAAAATTTCCTAAAATTCGTAACCCTAACCTGTTATAAATCAAAAACTATCTAATCAATTGATTCTAAATCACATAAACAGATCAAAGTAATACCTTTTTTTAGGCTTTTCAGACGATTTCCCACCCGCACCCTGCACAACACCTCCTCCCTCAGCTTTCACCTCCGGCACGGTCTGCACTTGCGACGTCGTCACAACCGCCGGCGACGACGGAGCAGCTTTACCAAAATTAATCTCAATAGGATGTCGTTGTCGCTGCTGCTGCTGCTGCTACTGAGCAGCAAAATGCGTGTGCTGAAACTGAGGCACAGGAAGACCAACAAGACCCTGCGGTGGCGTAAACCGATACTGAGCATGATGCTGCTGCTGCTGCTGTTGTAGGGCTGCGACGGCGAGCTGAAGCGGCGGTTGCTAGTGGCGGTAGTGGGGCTGCAACTGTGATCAGAAGAGATGGGGCTGCGAAGTACTTCAGCAATGGTGGTGGACATAGAAAGGGAGAAGAGAAAGATAGAGAGAGAAGATAGAAGGGGTGAGGTGTGGATGAGAGTATTTTATTTAATAAATAAGGGTATTTTTATCATTTTATAAAAATTAACGGAAAAATCTAACGGCGTTAGTGTGTTGGACTCAAATTTTGAAACTGCGGAGATGCAAGTGATTAAAATGGATAAATGTCAGAGATGCAAATAGTAATTTACTCAATTGAAAATTTTTCTTACAATCAAAAGAATTCACATTTCTTCACACTAGCTGTGGATTACCATAAAAACTTTTCTTCATTTCTTTCTTCTACCAGTCATCAACCCTATTGAATATAGAAACCAGAGTTCCTCAAACATCAAACATCAAAAAGTAAAAATAAAAAATCAGACAAAAAATAATGTTCATCAACATCATGGACCGATGTTCTCATTCATTTGAGGTCCATTCCAGAAACGATGATGGACAAACCAAAGTATTCATGATTTATTTTAGAGAATGAACGAACATACGACTGGGAAGAATGTATCTGGAAGGTTATCTTGAATGGAGATGATAAGTGGCAAAGAAGAACAATAGAGAAGAAAGAATCTGGAAGATTATCTTGAAACCAAAAGTGATTTAAGGAAGATGATGTATATGATTGACGATGGTGAACAACAACTTGGAGGGTTAAGGAGATGATGAATGGTTATGGTGAACGGTAACCTACAATTTCAATAGATTAAAAGAAGACCTAGGCATAGTCAAAAGAAAATGATTTTGTGAAGAAAGGACAGGTTAATCATTTACCATGTTAAACATTCTAATTCTTTTATCAAATCTACCAACCAAACATCATTTTAGATTTACAAGGGATTCCATCAATTTTAAATTCACTAAAGATTCCAATTCTTTTTAAAAAAAATCTTTCAACCAAACGCCCCTTAATATTCATAAATAATTACAATTATTGCTATAACTTACATATCTAAGAACCACTAAATATTAGCACATCGGCTCCTACAAATGATGACTTGTTTTTTTTATATATTTTATATATGGAAATGATTTAAATTTATATAAGATACCATTATATATTTAAAATAGTTGTTGAGGTATAAAGGACTCTTGTATTTCTTAAATCCAAGCTAATAGGGCTTCTGTGAGAAGAAATGGATATATTAGACTAGAGACATTATAAACGGAATACATTAATATATTATATAATCTAAAAGTATGTTTTTGAAATTGTAGGAAACTTAAAAAGTTATTCACAATATGAAATTGTAAGTAGGTTTAAATAAGAGTTTTGTACTTCTTCAATCCAAGCTAACGGTTATTGATGAGCGTTGATGCTGCTCGTATGCAAAAACAGATATAGTAGACTCAATTGATATTACCATAACGAAATAATACGAATAAAGGGGTACCGTTTCTTGTTCTCCTCAAGTTCATTTACATTAATTGGAATGCTAGTACAAAAAATTAACAACATAATTCTTGCTTAATATCCATCTGGCTTAGATGCAATGAAACTGATGCACTGGACTTGACGGACATTGTCAAATCCAATAATACGGATCCATGCTTGAGGGTACTCCTTCTTGCACTCGCCTAGCTCCTTCATCACTTGGGAAGAGTCAGTGCACCCAAACATAGGCAACTTCCACATTGTCCAATATCTTCCATCATAGTACCCTGGTGACCTGTGGTTCTCACGGTAGACAAACCCATGTTCCAATTCAAATTCCAAACAAGGAACCCACTTGTTGCGGAGAAGGTAGTCGACTTCCTTAGCCAATTGGGTCTCGGATAGAGGTGGAAGGTATGAAAGAGTCTCGTACTTCTTCAATCCAAGTGGCGGCCACACCTTCATGCATTGCACTCTTCCGCCGTTGCTAGGGAGGGTAGAGAAGTCGTAGTTCGCCTTTTTGGTGGCTGGAAAAGCAGCGCTAGACCTGAGTCCGGTAAATGGAGCCACCATGGTGGCTTGAGTTGAGACGGCTCCAGTCACTATGGTGGATGAGGGAAGCGAAGCCATTTTACTATTTGTGTTTGAATCTAAATTGAGTTGTTTTGGTTCATTGCTTTGTAGGTATATATAACGGTGTAAGGAATAAGGTGATTTGCATCAAAGGGACATAAATCAATCCTTGAAAGTTGAAATATGTGGTGGTGCATTGTGACCATTGGTGCCTATGGTTCATAATAATACATGCATAATGGCCACACAAGAGTGAACCATTAGGATAGATAATGATAAACCAAATTAAGTTTTATGAAAGGCCATGTGAATATGCGACTACTAGAGACTCATCCATTGAACACTAAAGTTTTAAATTCAATACTATACACTACTATAAAATCCCTTTTGGCGTCTAACGATTTGTAGTGAAACAACGAATATGTTACCATTGACGATGCAATTAACTAATCGTCACTATATAAATCGTCACTATTTTTATGAAGTTAAATAGTGAAAGCGTGTTTTACAGTGTGTTAAAAGATTTACAACCCTAATAAGATGATGCTATTTTCTAGCAATTTTCTAGCAATGAATGTTGCTCAAAGGGATTCTAATTATATGATGTTTCATTGCTATAGTGTTGCTATGCCAACTTCTAGTTAATTTCTCTGGTTATTATATATTGGTTGTTACGTCCCTAGTTAATGCTTTAGTCAAATAACTCGTTTTAAAATTATATTAATAGAAAAAAGTACGAGCTTATAAGTATATTCTTCTGTTCTCATTCACATCTAACAAAATTTGATAAAATCAAAAACAAAAATTTATAAAATGATATTGATAGAAAAACCTACAATCTTATAGTATATTCTTTTTTACTCAGTCACATCTAACAAAACTTAGATAAAATTAATAGAAAATTTAATATTATTTTTAATATTTTTAATTTAGTACAAAATAGTGTGCATGTGATTTTGTCGTTGTATATATTTATTCCATTGGGACCAATGGACCACGAGGTGTCGGGATCATCTTTTTTCTAGAAAACTCAATTGTATTGATGCCTGAGAGCTGATATTTTCATGTTTTCACATATGCTAAAACTTTTTTTTTTTCTTTTTCATTGTTATGGGAATTAAAACTTAACAAATTCGAATATATATATACACACAAAATCTGTTTGTGTGAAGACAGAAAAGAGGAAAAGAAAATTTTAATGTGATATATTTGGTAGAGATAATCAATATGAAATTAGCTATAAAACTTTAATATGTTTAAAACGATATGATAATAATTGAATAATGAATATATGCATGATTGATGCATGAAAACGATCTCACACTCATTTATTCACAAATCACATTAAAATAGAATACACGTACTAACATACAATATAGTCATAAAATACCATAAATATTACTTGAGATTTAAATAGTTCATATATATTTTGAGACAAGTTTACAAATCACACGGACGACGGATAAAACTATGATTATTAAAATCAGTCCAAACCCTATTCCTATTCGTAGAAATTGCTATTGCACTCATGGAAATGAATAAGATTTGATTAATAAATGTATACTAGTGAAATACTTTTAAATAGGACATTTGCATATCTTCTCATTTAAACTTGTAAAATTATATATTTTATTATTATTAAAACTCATCCACGTTGAAGAATTCGAAAATCCTTCTCGGTATTGATCTCGTACAATGAACAATGGAATTGTGTTTCTTTTTGCTTATCTTTTTGTAATTGTTTTTCTAAACGAATTACATTTAACTTTCATCTTCTATTTATAAATATTTGAAAACCCTAATTAAACAAACTGATGTTGACATATCTCCTCCCATTGGTTGAATCCTTCATGTTTTCATCATGCCCGCTACGTGTCACTAATGGTCTCCCTTGTGATAACCGTTTTTCTTTCTACAAGGTCCAAGAGCACATTCATACGTCTTCATTATATATATATATATATATATATATATATATATATATATATATATATAAAGTTTTAGTGAGAACCAATTGATTAAATATTAATACTAGTGAATATTGGTACAAAAAGAACAACAAAATGTAAAATAGCTTGATATATTCATATTTATACATAACCACTTACTCATATGTGTTTGGACCATTCACATGAATTAGGTGAAGCTTATGTACCTTTATGGTTCTCAATTTTCTTTAGTCAATAATCGTGTGAATGAATTTAATCAATACAAACAATTAAAGATTTTCAACGCTCACCAAATCAGCTTCTACAACTTACCATATGTAAATTAACATACAATATATGTAATTTAGCTTCTAAAACCTACTAAATTACAAATTTGTTATTTACATAAATAACTAACTCAATTCCTGATGTAATTATAAGTAAAAGCATGTTTGAGCCGTTCAATTGCTACTTTTGATTCGTTATAAGCTTGACTTTAAGTCAAAATTAAATGCTCCAAACACATAATCAACGCTTCTTAAGACAACCAAATCACATAGCATAACCCATTCATAGTTAACAATTTTGGATTAAAGTTTCAAACTAATTAACAATATATATATATATATATATATATATATATATATATATATATATATATATATATATATGTGTGTGTGTGTGTGTGTGTGTGTGAGAAAACAAATCAAATCACATAACATAAAATGACTTACTTTGGATATATAATTACACTCAAAAATGATGTTTGATGTATGACGTGACCATATATTAGTAAAAAACACAATTTATTTTATAGTTTCTAGCATGTTTTTTTTTTTTTGTTTCAAAAACTTAATATCTCATTAGGTAAATGCTAGTACAAAAAGGGTGCAAAATGTTTCTTGCTTAGTATCCTATGGGCTTGTAAGCAATGAAACTAATACACCAGATTTGATGAACGTTATCAAATACAATAACACAAATAAAAGGGTTACATTTTCTTATTCTCCTCAAGCTCATATACAAATATGATAGTACAAAAAAGGTAAACTATGTTTCTTGCTTAATATCCATCTGGCTTGGATGCGATGAAACTGATGCACTGGACTTGACGAACATTGTCAAATCCGATGATACGGATCCATGCTTGAGGGTACTCCTTCTTGCACTCGGCTAGCTCCTTCATCACTTGGGAAGAATCAGTGCACCCAAACATGGGCAACTTCCACATAGTCCAGTATCTTCCATCATAGTACCCAGGTGACCTGTGGTTCTCACGGTAGACAAACCCGTGTTCAAGTTCAAATTCCAAACAAGGAACCCACTTGTTGCGGAGAAGATAGTCGACTTCCTTAGCCAATTGGGTCTCGGATAGAGGTGGAAGGTATGAAAGAGTCTCGTACTTCTTCAACCCGAGTGGCGGCCACACCTTCATGCATTGCACTCTTCCACCGTTGCTGGGGAGGGTAGAGAAGTCGTTGTTCGCCTTTTTGGTGGCTGGAAAAGCAGCGCTAGACCTGAGTCCGGTGAATGGAGCCACCATGGTGGCTTGTGTTGAGACGGCTCCGGTGGCCATGGTGGATGAGGGAAGTGAAGCCATTTTAATATTTAGCTTAGGTTTGTAACTAATTTGAGTTGCTTTGGTTCATTGCTTTGTAGGTATATATAACCGTGTGATGAGTATAACAACTTGCATCTAAGGGACAAAAAATAATCCCTTAGATAAGTGGTAATGCAATAGTGGCCGATGAATGCCTATGGTTCATGATAGTGTATGCATAATGACCACACAAGAATGAACCATAAGGATAGATGATGATAAACCGAAGTTTTATGGAAGGCCATGCGAGCATGTGACTACTAGAGACATCCCATTGTTTTTTTGTTTTTGGTTTTATTAAGGTGGGGTTGGGATTTATTGCAATAGGTAAAGGGGGTCCACTTAAAGATGAAATAAGAATTACTATAATAGTACAATATTTAATGTTATTTTATGATACGATACAGAATTTATCTAGTTATATAATAAGTATGATTCAACATTTCAACCTATGTATATATAGATATGCAACCTCTTTGCATATTATAACTAAGTATATTCGTCAAGGGATACTACAACGGACCAGATATCATAATCCGGATACAACGACACATAGTAACGACTATCACTTTAACCCAAAGAAAAGAACCCAAAGAAAAGAAGAAAAAAACTGTTGAAAAACACCGATCAGACCAAGACTCGAACTCGCACCAGCCGAAAGAAACGGTAAAGCACTAACCAGCTATGTTGCGCAATCATCTTGTAATCAAACGCAGCAACATATCATTTAACCTGAAACTATTTTTTAATTTTTCAAAAAAAAAAGTACAAAAATCAACAAAACCCGGGTGTTCGCAAAGGGTTGGCGCGCACGATACCAGCAAGCTGTGAGACCATTTTGTTTACAAAATTCTTTAAACATATATACACATAAAAAATCAAGAAAATAAAATATAAAATAACCAAATGACTGTCACGTGTCAGCTTCTAATTAACCTTTACATACCCCAGCCAATCACCATCACTTACTGTAGTTAAAGGTTATTGGTTGATATATAGATATTAGAGTAAATTATCATTTGCATCTCTGATGTTTTTCCATTTTAACTGTTTGCATTCTTATAGTTTCAAAATTATCATCTACCTTCTAACGTTTTATGATATCTTTATTTGAGTGTCTGTCAGTTTATTTTTATTTCAATTTGAGTCAAGATAACTAACACTATTAGTTTTTCTGTTAAAGTTATTGTTAAAAATACTGAACTACCCTAAAATTAAATAAATAAAAAAAATTATGGAACCCATTCATCAACATTTTCTGTTCGTTACCAACACACCCATCACCACCACCACAACCTCATCACCATATCCACAGCCTTCAACACCACCTCCACAACCCTCATCACCACCACGACAGGCACTCGTCACCACATCCACATCCCTTATCACTACCACCACATTCCCCCATCACCACCATCACCGCAGCCCCCCATCACCACCATCGCGACCCCTAGGCCCCATCACCACCATGCAACCCCCATCACCACCACCTCAATTTCATCATTCATCTTCCAATCTCCATACCCACAAACACTCCTCTTAGCTTCAGTTGACACCCTTTTTCTACTCATCTTCTTCATCTTCATTATTAAAAAAGCTCTGTTCAAGATTCATCTCCCATAACAATGGCAATTCCGCCATTAACGAACCCCTGTTCCCAAAATCCCTTGTTTCAGTCAAAATCAACCTCTGGTTAAAGTTATCCCTCCTATTTTCAACAATTATATCGATTTTAGCCATTGTTGAATCGATTTTGAGCTTTTTACAGATCACCCAGATCGAATTGAAGTTAATCGGTGGAATTTGTTGATTAATTCAAGCAATTTCGTTCATAGTAATCACTGTTTTGATCTACAATTCGAAAAAATTTCACTCTGTAACTCATCCGATCACTATTCCTGTGTTTTGGATGCTTAATTTCATCGCCATTGCATTGATTTTTGCTTCGATTATCACCCATATGATCTTCGGCGTATCGAACTCCAGTGACTTGATTTCGTCGATTTCGGTACCGTTTTCGGCTTTCTTCCTCATTACATCAGTAATCGGATCAACTGGGGTTATAGTGATAGTAGAATCGAAACCAGATGAACTCGAAAAACAATCGAATGTAAGCAGATAGGCGTCGGCTTCAATCGCGTCGAAAACGTTCTGGTTTTGGATGAATCCGTTGCTAAAGAAGGGGTACATGACCCCATTAACGATCGATGATATCCTGATGCTTTCACCCGACCATCGAGCGGAGAAAATGTCGCTAATGTTCGAGCAAAACTGGCCCAAACCAGAAGATACGGTCGAGTTTGATCACGTGTTTGTATCGAAAGGGGTTAAAACTCTCGTATTCCGCTCGACGGTCTCATGGCGTGGGTCTGATCATGAACTAAAAAACATAGAAAGGGAGAAGAGAGAGAGAAGAGAGACAAGAGAGAGAGAGTAGAGATAAGAGGTAGGGGTGGGGGTGAGGATGAAAGGTATGTGATTTAATAAATAAGGGTAATTTTATCATTTTATAAAAGTTAACAGAAAAATCTAACGTCGTTAGTGTTTTGGACTCAAATGGAAATAAAAAGGAAACGTTAGGAGGCAGATGGTAATTTTAAAACTATAGGAATGTAAACGGTTAAAATGAAAAACATCAGAAATATAAATGGTAATTTACTCTAAAGATTATTAAGTAACAGAGTATAACTTGTTAGTTTTCTTCTTTCTTATTATCTCAGAAATATAAAACCCTTTATATTTATTATAAATCACGTCTTTTATTTCTAAGATCTACCTCTCTATAAAGTCATATAACATAAAGAACCCCACCATTGTGGACGTTTATTCATATGTCTATTATTTATCATTTTTATCATGTGATAACGTCGTTATAAGTCTTTATTCATGAGGTGTCGTTATATGCCATTATTTCAAGAAAACTATATTGCATTGATTGGCTGAGAAAGAAGATAAACAATAAGTGGCTAAACTTGCTTTTGCCTTTTTTCCAATAATTTTTAAGGACAATGAGTAGAAGTGCAAGAACATCATAGTTAATTCATCCATAATTACAAATAAATAAGATGATTAACATTAACCATTTGATCTTCGTTGGATGCGTGATTTACAATCAACTCCTCTGTTATTAAGTTTGTACTCATAACCTTAATCAAACAAACATAGATGTTCAGTGTAAGTTCCTTACATATATGTTTGTTTGTTTCTTTTGAAAACCGTTACATCTGATTCTATATACAACTTAAATTGTTGAGAGAATAGTTGATATACAGAGACTTCCAGATTCAAATGAAACGGTCGTTTTGAGAAATAACGATAATACAACGGATAAGACGAGATACAGAAAATCACCACTCGTCTATTCGCCGGGCGATTCAAAACTCGAATTAGGATACAGAAACACCGCCTAATCTTTATTTTGATTCCAAAGAACACCTCTCGATTGTGCCAAGATCGAAATAGCAATGGAAAAGTTTACCCTCAAAGAAAGAAGAGATAAACAAAATATCATAAAACTCACTGCCCACATTAAACATAGTTCGGGTACATATAAAGGAGTTCTATCCTATCCCACGTTCTAGCTAAAAAAAACTAAACAAAACCACTAAGTACTACTCTCATAGCTGAGAATACAAGTGAACAAAGCACACAAACATAACCTACCATTAACACATGATAATTTAAGATAAAAGAAAGTGCATGAAAATAGAATGAGGTGGTGAACGTGGGTCTTTAAGCTTGACTTCGTCATCTGGTTTCCAAATATCCCAAGAGACCCACGAATGGATCTAAGGGTACGGGTTTGACCCGCTAGCCCCACCCGTTAGCTTCATTTGACCCGTTTTTAACAATCTTATTTGTTCGAAGTGCAATGACTAAGGATTTTATATTCATAACGGTTGGGCATGGGGTGCTACGGCTATCAATAGTCTTGTTGATGATCAAATGTGTAAAATTGATGATTGGTTAATATGCATGCACTTAGTATAGTTAATATTGCATTTTTAATATATTTTATATGTCGAACAATATTACTTTGTTGCGTGTTTGAAATGTAGGTCAAATGAAGCTTAACGGACATTATTTGAGTAGGATACAAAGGATACGAAGACTACGGGTTGAAAGGTGCTGAAAATAAAGAAAACTGTGCAAGTTGCAGGGAGGCCGTAAGCTACGGCCTGAGGCCGTAACTTACGGCCCTGTATCAACACCGTTTGTGAACTCCGTAAGACAGAAGGTTTGGCCGTCTGGTTGAAGGTAGGCCGTAACCTACGGCCTTTAGGCCGTAAGTTACGGTCTAGGGCGATATTTTGAGGGTTGTTTTAAATTTCAAAACCTATTTAAACCCTAACATTAGGGTTTCGAGAAGAGACTTGCCTCCAGCCCCAAGAACGAATCTTTAGACTATTTGGAGCCTTTGAAACTATCTTTAATCATCAATTGATCAAGGATTCATATCCCCAAGTTGAAGATTGAAGAGATTATGATGAAGATGCATGGCTAAACATCCGTGATCATCCCCGGGTGGATGGTTTGTGATTTGATTATGCTTTCTTATGTTCTTACCTAGTCAAGACATAATCTTTGATTGTTTAACAACTTTTATTCGTTTATGTGTTTTGAATCATGTATTGATTAAAGATTCGTGTTAGTTGATTTGATTATTACTTATCAAGTTATCAGTTTTATATTGTTAACCATTGAGTACTAATTAGGTTATCATCATTAATCGGTGATTGCAAATAAAGTTTCTAGGTTATGGCATTAATTAGTTTACTAATTAATTTACATAATCGGATATCAAGTTCATAATTACCTTTCAACATATGTGATAAACAAGTTATGTCTATGTAACTTCAAGATCGGGTAAAACATAAGTCGTGTATTCAATTACGTTCCTGAAACCCGAGAGTGATCTCTTTCATCTCAATAGTTCCAAACCAAGTCCAAGTTTTCATTTTGCTTCATAAAGTAATCTTTTTTAGTTAATCTCATCCACACCCATTTACAGTCAAGAGACAATAGTTCAGTTTTTTAAATTTGTAAGTTAGTTTAATAATCAAACGAATCGTGTAACACTAACCACATGCTCCCCGTGGATACGATACCTGACTTACTCTAGCTACCTAGGTTAATTAGGTTTTTGCATGACCCCAACGACAGGTCATCAAAATGGCGCCGTTGCGGGGGAGCTAGTGCGCTTAGCGTTATTTGATTTGATTGATTTTCTTTCGTTTTAGTATTTGTTTAAGCTTCAAAATTAAAAAAAATAAATAAAAAATATTTAAAAAAAAAGTAAAAATTAAAAAAAAATCAAAATATATTATTTGTTTTTCTTAGTTTGTTTTATTTGTTCGTCTTTACCCTGGGTATTCTAGGTTTTTTTGTAGGGTAATTTTCTTACAGGTTTAGTACAATCATGGATTGGAATTGGGATTATGATGATGATTACGATCCATGTATTTGTTGCGGGAGTGATTGTCACTGGGTTCAAGATTGTCCAATGTTCGAGAGAAAATATGGAAACATAGAAAGAGGATGTTCTGAATATAGAAGGAAAAAAGGATATGTGAGAACAAATTATGATGATGGAGAGACACCCTCATATTATTCACACTTTGAACCTCCTCCACCATCAAAATATCAAGAATATTATCATGTAGACATTAATTACAAATATGCTCAAGAGTGGGATTTGAACCATTATGAAGCCGAGATACCACAATTCTCAAGCTACCAAGAGGAATATGATGACTACTATCTTGAATACCTCAGTTGACATATGAAAAGCCTCAGGTTTCAATAAACTCTAAGCTTGATGCAATCATGAACATGATGGTGGAAATGAAGAAGGAAGACAAGTTAAGAGATAAATCATTCGAGACTCTAGTTAAGCAGGTTAGCCAACTACTAAGGATGTAGCTCAACTTAAACGAGAGCAATATGAGTTAGATTGTGGCACCGTGATTGATATTGATGTGATAGAAGATGTTATGGGTCATTCAGAGCATGACTTGGGATGTTTTAAGTTAAATGAAGATGTAATACCTCTGAAAGAGCTAAAGCCTAACGTTGATCTAGTTTATCCCAACCATTCTCATGTGCTTATTACTTTAACTATTAAAGTTGGGAAAGAAGATTTGAAGACCAAGATAAAAAAGGTGGCATTAGAAGACATCAGACAAATCATCATGAGATGGCACCACAACAACTACTCAACAAACTTGCTAAGCATGATAACACAATTATGGAACTGGCAAGTCAACTATCGAGCTTTTATTGGGAATTCGGTAGGTAAATGTTCACTTAAACCACCATAACTATATCAGGTACGGTCTGGCTGAAGACCTAAAACTTAGCGCTAATCGGGAGGCAACCCGAAATTGATTTGTTTCTTTTAGTTTTTGGTTTTCTTTCTTCTTGTTTTGTTTATTTTGTTTTTGAGCTTTAAGCACCGGATGCAAATATTTAAGTGTGGGGAAGCTCATGGATCTTAAGGAGCATAAAGAAATGTGTGTTTGGGCGGCTTTACTTATCTGAGTTAAAGCATAACCATCATATATTGCTGATGAGGCATCTTTTATCATCTATGATCAGGTCCATGTACTTTTTCTGTATCTTAAAGCTTTGCTAGTTTGGTGTCATTTAGTACAATCATGGTAGGCATAATGCGTCTTTGGAAAGTTAGCCTTGTAACTTCACTTGGGTAAAGGTTAGGATGTTTGATAGTGCCCTTGTTGACATAACAATTTTAAAATGTATATTGAGGACAATGTAAGATTTAAGTGTGGGGATGAAGAGAAGTTTGAAAATTGATTGAACAAAATCTTTCAAAATGCCCCTAAAGCGACTTATTTATGCATGAAAGGTTAATTTTTTTAATTGAAATCGTGAAAGTATGCTTAACCTGTACACAAGCAGAGGTCCTCAGTCATAGCTATCTCACTTTAAAAAAAAAGAAGAAGAAATTTATTTGAATTATTAGAGATGTTTAACCTGGGGTAACAAGCAATATAGTGGACTTTTTATGCATGTTTTCACATCCTTAACCTATTTACCATCATTTTTTTGTGAGGATTGAGCCTATACATGAGCTTAGAACATCAACAGGTTAATTGCTCAGCTTTCTTTCATAAGTGTTTACCAGAACGATTGCATTATTCTAGAACTTACATAATTGATACGTTTCTAAATCACGAACCAAACTGTTGCACATATATGATTAAGGCATTAGGATGAACCTTTGTTTTATTAGCCTTTTTCAATCATACTATCCAACCCTAAAATACCCCCTAGTCGCCAGTTTGAGCCCCTAACCTCTTTAATTGTTTAAACCCGAATCAACCCATTAGCCTTTTCAAGTCTTTTTCACTTTTTAAGCCCATGTGATGAAATCTGATAAGTTTGCTTGAATTTTTGATATAATTATTAGAAGCAGTGAAGTGTTTAGATATAATCATCATTCAAAAAAAAAAAAAGAAAAAAAATGAGTAAATAATGGGTCAAAATGACCACAATATCAATGTCTTGTTTCAGTGGTAGTAAATTGTGATATGGGTCAAGTTTACCCAAATCCATTGTGTAGTGTCGCTTTATTATTCAGTACGTTTCAATATTCTTATTTGGATTTCATCACCTTTAGCCACTTCAAATTCTCTATCCGCACCCAAATCCTAAGCCTTACATTACAACCCTTTAAAGACCTTTTGATGTGTGCATGGTTGTGTTAATTGGTGGAGTTGCGATCATTATGCAAGCTTATGGTAATTATGAGTTGTTCTTGGTTGAGAGTACGACACTGATATACTAGCATACCTTTTGCTAGACCATATACTAAACCGAGAGGAGTGAAACTTGTGAGAGGTGTGACTACATGCATAGGGAAGATTAGAAAGCTTGTTGGGCTTGGTTAGATAGATCATATTTTAAAGAGTAATATCTTTGCTTACAAAGCTATAGCTTGAGATATGAAACTGTGAGTTGGGTATTACTTGGGACCTTAGCTAACAAAAGGTGAATACATGGCTGGATCGTATTTGTCTAATGATAGTTGTAGTGTTATAAGCAAGTTTGCTTGGGGGCAAGCAAATGATAAGTGTGGGGATGTGATGATTGGTTAATATGCATGCACTTAGTATAGTTAATATTGCATTTTAATATATTTATATGTCGAACAATATTACTTTGTTGCGTGTTTGAAATGTAGGTCAAATGAAGCTTAACGGATATTATTTGAGTAGGATACAAAGGATACGAAGACTACGGGTTGAAAGGTGCTGAAAATAAAGAAAACTGTGCAAGTTGCAGGGATGCCGTAAGCTACGGCCTGAGGCCGTAACTTACGGCCCTGTATCAACACCGTCTGTGAACTCCGTAAGACAGAAGGTTTGGCCGTCTGGTTGAAGGTAGGCCGTAACCTACGGCCTATAGGCCGTAAGTTACGGTCTAGGGCGATATTTTGAGGGTTGTTTCAAATTTCAAAACCTATTTAAACCCTAACATTAGGGTTTCGAGAAGAGACTAGCCTCCAGCCCCAAGAACGAATCTTTAGACTATTTGGAGCCTTTGAAACTATCTTTAATCATCAATTGATCAAGGATTCATATCCCCAAGTTGAAGATTGAAGAGATTATGATGAAGATGCATGGCTAAACATCCGTGATCATCCCCGGGTGGATGGTTTGTGATTTGATTATGTTTTCTTATGTTCTTACCTAGTCAAGACATAATCTTTGATTGTTTAACAACTTTTATTCGTTTATGTGTTTTGAATCATGTATTGATTAAAGATTCGTGTTAGTTGATTTGATTATTACTTATCAAGTTATCAGTTTTATATTGTTAACCATTGAGTACTAATTAGGTTATCATCATTAATCGGTGATTGCAAATAAAGTTTCTAGATTATGGCATTAGTTAGTTTACTAATTAATTTACATAATCGGATATCAAATTCATAATTACCTTTCAACATATGTGATAAACAAGTTATGTCTATGTAACTTCAAGATCGGGTAAAACATAAGCCGTGTATTCAATTACGTTTCTGAAACCCGGGAGTGATCTCTTTCATCTCAATAGTTCCAAACCAAGTCCAAGTTTTCATTTTGCTTCATAAAGTAATCTTTTTTAGTTAATCTCATCCACATCCATTTACAGTCAAGAGACAATAGTTCAGTTTTTTAAATTTGTAAGTTAGTTTAATAATCAAACGAATCGTGTAACACTAACCACATGCTCCCCGTGGATACGATACCTGACTTACTCTAGCTACCTAGGTTAATTAGGTTTTTGCATGACCCCAACGACAGGTCATCAAATGCATTTGTACAAAAGCAAACTAGGATAATGACGCGATATCTATTGAGTCGATTCTCAGTCTAAAGTAGAAAACCAAGTCCATGTACTAGTAGAAAGAAAGGCTTCACTTAATGATTTCCTAACGGATAGTATATCATGTGTTAGTGCCAATGAAGCTCTGACATATTGTTGAGTGGTTAGAGTATTCATAATTTGCTAATGACTTTGGAGATATGGGATTCATTATATGTTTTGGACTTTCGTTTCTTGTACTTGGTGACTATCATAGTTTCTTTAAATGTTTTCATTTGTTCATTTGAATAAATGTCCCTGGACGCCTGGCATGCAATAATGGAAGCAGATGAAAACGAGCCATTAGAAATCTATCATATAGGGGGGGGGGGGGGGGGGGGGGGGGGGGCACACAAAAAATAACTAGTATGTCGGACTAGTTTGTTTGTCAAAACCATGCAAGGTTGGTTTTCTCGGACAAAGCTAGAGAGGTACTCATCATTAGAAATGATAGAAGCTTTATGGATTGTATTCTCAAATTATCAATTGGTCAAACTTGAACCAATTTGAAAGAATGTATTATGTATGGGCCATGGGGTATATGGCCAATTGTGGATTAAAAGGATAACAGGACATGCAGGGCTGGAATATTATTTCTATTTGTATGGGGGCATGGGCTTAAAGCTAAGTTCGAATGGGCCGGGCTAATAAAGCCCAAACCTCTTTACTAGGGTAGAATAGAGGAGGGCATTTCGTTTTGGGCGTGCCCGAAACCAGGTACAAACCAGGTTCGGCCCAACCAGGTTTTTTTTGTACCCGGGTTGAGGCGAAACCGGGTATGAACCCGGGTCAGGTTCACATACTTGAAACCCCTACCCACTATACCCGGGTCGGGTCGGGTCCAATACCGGGTTTAGTTTTTTTTCCCTTCTCCTTTTCTTTACTTGTGTGTGTGTCCAATATCGGGTTCAATACCAGGTTCTACTCGGGTGCAACTGGGTCGGGTTCGGTTCGAGTCGGGTTCGCTGAAAAATAAAAATCTAAAACCGGTTCCAACCCTATGGGTTTAAACGGGTACACCTCCCATCGGATACTACCCGTACCCGGGTCCGGGTCGGGTCCGAACCCGGTTTTTAAGCCCACCTCTTGGGTAGAATAGTAGTGATAGATTTTTTAATAGTTTAGTCTCGGGCTAACTGCCTGAAATTTTGTATTCTTTAATGTTTTTATATTAATTATTTAAAAATAGTAACTACTTAAACTAAATATAAATTAAATAGTGAAAAAAGTATTGAGTGTGATATTTAAGAATGATAAAATATCACAGAATAATAATCAAGTTTCAAAAATATTTTAATTTAATCACTAATCATATTTTTCTCTAACTGGACCACTGAACCATCAAATCAAGTTATCATCCAATTTTCTTATGTCAAGATAGTGGTGGAGGAGAAGACGTGGGGTTCGGAATTTTCAACATATGATATTATATTTAAAAATAAAAACATTTTAATTATATTAAAAATAAAAAAGTACCTAAATTTCACGTCTTCCACATTAGCATCAAAACAAAGAAAAAAATATTACCTAATTGAAACAAAAAGAAAACATACTAAAAAACATTTTAAAACTATTAATTTAAATAAAATATGAAAATTGAGTGACCTAATTGAAACAATTTTAAAAATTGATTACGATTTTATAAAGTTACCCCTTTAAGGATCAACGGTACTAGAAGAGTGTAAATTTTATGTTATGGAAATTAAACTTTTGAATATTTAATTTAAAACTATTGCTTTTATATAGAAAAAGATTCAATTAAAACATTTACTTTTATAAAGTTGTTTTAAACTAAATATTAGTCATGGACGTGATGCCACTAAGGGCTATCACAAACCCATAGACATGGATATTGAAGTTGTTACGGGTGTTAAACGGATCGTGTTCTTGGGTTGTTAATTCCAACCACACAAAAATTTTACACGAACCCTAACACGATTTGAACCCAAAAATTATGTCAGAAGTGCCAACCCGAACATGGCACGAAAATTTTTACAGGTTGACACGAACACGATCTAATTGACCCGAAATTTTTAATTTTTTTTCATTGTTTTCACATATTAATATCTTAAAAAAACATTTTACAACAAAAAAATACCAATTAATCTATAACAGTTATATTTTAGTTATTAAAACAAATAAAAAACGGGTTAAACGAATAAACATGTCAACCCGTAAACTCGTTTGGTTGAACCCGAACCCGACCTGTTCATCTAAGCGGGTTCACGAGTTCAACCAAAACCTAACCCAAACCATTTTATAATAAACTCAAACCCATAAATTTCATGTTAGGTTTATGTCGTGTTGTTGGATCATTGTCAGAAATTCATACCAATCTTATGTGAATTCCAACACTTAATTGAGTTATTGTTATTGTTAAACAGAACTTCGGGCTATGTGGGGGCCGGGGTAACAACTTAATGGTATTGTCTAGTAGGTTGGATATAAATTCAATATATCCAAATCTTGAACATGTACGGTGTACCACGGTTTCAACTTTCAATGTTTACTTTCGGATATTTATCTTTCAAACCAACAAAATCATATGTTATTACATGAATTGGTTTCCGTTTGTTATGAGAACGTGTTGTCGGAAACTTTATGGTACTTTATGAATAATCTGTTAACAAATTAGATCAGGTAAAAAGCATGTTAACGTTAAAAATAAAATTCAATCAAGAGGATTAAAAGAAGGTAACCATAAAAATTGGTTCGTGCATGAGAAACATGTGCCGGAGATACTCAAGCAAACATTTTGGTGCTTTTAAATGCTATCAAGAGAACCACCAAACCAACTATTATCTTACAAACTCAGGATTATATATTTTGAACGTCATGTTGTTGATCTTATATATATTTTTGTTTGTTATTAACGTAGATATAGATATATAATCATCACTTTGTAAAATTTCAAAAACTTAATTTTAGCTCGTATAATATACGTTAAATAGTCACCGTCGTTTGAAAAATGTTTGTAAAATATTTAGTGGAAATACGAAAAAGTATAAAAAGATATATATGTTTTTACTAATTAATGCGAACGGCCTAGGAAAAAAGTATATTTCTTAAACTAAAAATTAGGGCTGCAAACGAACTAAACGTTCAACGAACAGTTCGTGAACTGTTCGGCGGGAAGTTCGTTTATGTTCGTTCGTTTAGTAAATGAACGAACACGAACAAGAAAATTTCGTTCGTTTAGTTAAACGAACGAACACGAACACAAGCCATGTTCGTTCGTTTATGTTCGTGAACATTCGATAATGTGTTCGTTTATGTTCGTTAATGTCCGTTCTTGAACGTTCGATAATGTGTTCGTTTATGTTCGTTAATATGTTTGATTATGTTTTTAATTTTTGTGTTAGTTATTTTTATGACAAGTATGTCAAGTGTTTTTGGTTATTTATGTTACATGTTTATCTATTTTTTGTAAATTTTGTGATTAAAATGTTGATTTTATTTCTAAAATAAATATGTGATCATTTGTATTCGTTTGTGTTCATGGACTTCTTTGTGTTCGTCATGTTCATGAACATTTGTTTGTTTTCGTTTGATTTTGTTTGTGTTCGTTTACGTTCGGTAGGTGTTCGTAAACAGTTCATAAACATGTTCATTTCCTTAATGAACGAACACGAACAAGAAAACCCGTTCGGTAAGTGTTCATGAACAGTTCGTGAACATATTTATTTCTTAATGAACGAACACGAACAAGGCCTTGTTCGTGTTCGTTCGGTTCGTTTGCAGCCCTACTAAAAATTAATCCTTGAAACATTTTTCCTATACACATTGCTAGTCATGTATCTTATTTTGTGGAAATGGATTTTATTTTGTGGTAGTTTAATGTAGATATACACATCTCGCTTATTTTTTCTATACACATTGCAAGTCATGTATTTCGGTGGTGGTACATTATATATATTACTAATTTTATAATTGGCTATCATTATTAGTTGTAACTCATGTTTTTATAGGTTGTATTTTTGTTTTTTGTTTTTTTTACTTTTACCGCTAATAGTTTTCATCTTTTACATTTAACCCTAATATTTTTTTTCACTTTTAACTTTGCTCTCATATACTTTTCATATTTTACAAATTTTTCGTTTTTATGTTTCTTTCAAAAAATTTTGAGTTAACATACCGCAACATGCTTATGTGGTTCAACGCTTTTACCTCTGTCTTTTCCCGTTTAACGG
Source organism: Flaveria sonorensis (assembly GCA_025506505.1). Lineage (NCBI taxonomy): Eukaryota > Viridiplantae > Streptophyta > Magnoliopsida > Asterales > Asteraceae > Flaveria > Flaveria sonorensis. The sequence continues at coordinate 5,799,848 of CM046429.1, forward strand.
GCACATTGTGTTTTACATTTCAGTCTAATTTTTGCACATTTAAACACGCCGCAATGAGCTTGCGTGGTTTAATGATTTTACGTCTACTTTTTGCTCGGTTTTATTTTTTTATTCTTATTTTTTTTGTTTTACAAGTTTTCCCAGTGTTGGTAGTCGCTAGCAACGGCATGACATTGATACTAGTTCCTTTGTAATTATGAGTGGTAAATTTAATAAAATTTAGGGCCTACTGAAAAAATAAAAGTGAGATTACTTGCGGGGCTCTAAAATGTAACATGTTGTATGCATGCTGGAGTTTAGTTAGATATATATTGTGTTTTCAAGTTTTGTATGTACGTAATGTTGATGTAAATACGAGAGTATATTGTATAAATTTAATCCATTGAGAATTAATAAAGAACACAAAATTATTCCGATGATGAAAAAGAACAAACTTTTTATTTTTATTTAATTGTTCGGTTTTTTTTTTACATTATATGCTTCTAACGTATGTAGTTATCAGTTATGTACATAGAAAATAATCACATTAGTTTTTTATATATGTTTTAGTTTTATATTGTTTACCATCACATGCACGTGCAGGGTATCATATAACCACGTGTAGGTTTAATACATAAATAGGACTAATGAATCTTGTGTGTGCGCATTAAAACTATAGAAACCGGAGTGGGTGAAAATAACTATTAAATTTATATCGTCTTCTTTTATTTTTAAATTTTTTTAAGAATAAAATAATGAATAATTTTTTTCTTGCTAAAATTTATGTTATGTCAAATCAATCTTTTCAACTAGAATGAGGAGTGAAGTGGGATATTTAGTGTATTATTAGTTTTAATATATGTTTTTTAAAGAAACTAGGGTTTGTATTCTGACGTGCGTTGCGCGTCTTAAAAACAGGGTAAATCGGGGCGCAAACATGCGCACATATTCATAATACTACGTTTAGATCATCATAGCCACAACAGGTAATGGTCAAATGGTGGCTCGGAACCGATGTCGGATTGCGGCTGCACACTAAAAACGACTGCCAAGCCAAGTCAACTGACACCGTTTTTTGTCTCATCACAGCCGTAGATAAACCAAACAAAGGGTCATAGATGAGCACATCCTCACATCATCAACACAAACAGCATCAGATTACCCACCAAAAAGAACAAAGACCGGTAGCACAACCATTTGAATGTAGTAAAGCTCTAAGGCAATTTCTTTGACCCCTAAAGTCAATGTGTATAGCATCATAACAAAGAGTGGGTTTTGAATATTTGGAAAACCCCAATCCCCGTATAACCAACAAAAAACATAAAAAACAACAAACACATACAGCAACATCATCAACATCCAGCATTAAACCATATCAGCAACAACAGATCAGGGGTCTTAGATATGCGATGACCATCACAGGCACGGAGCTGCCACCAAAGGCAGCCAACTGCCCACCCGAGGCATTATAATCGATAGATCGAAGCTGAGACCAACATGCATCACCATCCATGGACGACAGCCGGCAGTTAGGGTGTTACAGGACCATCGAAACATCCCTCGGTAAACAATCACCAGAAAAACAAAAACGACAATGAACAAAGCCGGGAACATCACCAATGTCAGCGAATAAATCATGTAATCAAAAACCAGATTAGGGATGTCAGATGTGCCAGGTGTCATCATCATCGAGCAAATGATGGGAATAACTGGATAGGTCATGCAGATGCCACCAAAGGCGATCGACAGACCACCGGCGGTGTCAAAATCGACAAATCTATGCCGGTTCCAACATGCACCACCATCCATCAACAACGGCAAGACATGGGTCCACTGGAGCTGCCACCTACACACAAAATCAACAACCACACACCGACGGCCTAGACCTCGCGTTGCTAGTAGACGGCGGAGGCGATGAACAACAACAATGAACCCTCTCTCTAGAAATAAATTGGAGAATGAAATGAGTGAAACCCTCCTTTTTTGCCTCCATAAAGAAATTTTGGGGAGGGGGTAGTATGCAAACCCTGGAAACTTCAATTGCCAAACCACAAACCAAAAGACAACAACTGCTAATGAACTTGTTCTTTTCATATATAGAATAATAGATAAAGATGAGGGTATTGGATAAATATTATTGTTTCGACCAAAAACTACCGAAGTAATTAAGTGATCAAATTAGTAATATGAGGTAGTGTGCTTTTTGAAATATTAAGCAAAATAAGTACAAAATAAAAAAAATATGAGCCAGGATATTAATGAAACAAAATTATAAAGCAATAAAGAACACGATGATGTACGAGGAAAAACCCTTGATCTTGTTAGATCGTCAGTAAAAAACCTCGGGAGCAGAAATCATGACTGCCTTGTTGATATTATTGATAATGAACAATGACTATAACTTGAGAGTCGAATCCGATCAAATACTAAGTGTTACAAGTGTTGTTTTCGAGTGTGAGTGCCCATACAAGCTGATAACAATAAAAAGATTGCCAGTGAATGTCCTTAATTCAATCAGATAGGCCTCATTATATAGTGAAATTAAATTAAAAGCTCTCTGATATTCCCGAAGATATCCCGATATTCTTGTGATTCTCAACGTACAACATCTATTACCGTTATGGACTCATTCTACCATGTGCAACGTCCACTTTTCAATTTCTTTCCCGAGTCTCACGCATTGACTGAGTCATTAACACGTTTCCTGCAATAATCACATGCGCAAGAAACAAATTATAAGTGATAATTCGGAATATAGTTCAGTATATGTAACCTGTCGGATCTTCTGATCTTCCAAATTAACTCCGATATACTAATCGGGATTTTCACCCATAAAAATTAGGTTAGGTTGTATATTTCAATTAATTTGTGTTTCGGAAGTTTGAAAAGGAAATTCACTGAATAAAAGCAAATTAATCAGTTTTAAAAGGGTTTAATCTGTAACAACTTAAAGCTTGTTGATCTGAATTTAAAAACATTAGTAAGCCTAAAGATAAGTTTATGGAATCTAGGTGAAACCGGTTCAATTTTGTTGAATGTTGTAAGTTTATTGTTTTGTGCTATAATATTATCTTTCTACAAGATAAAATTACGTTAGATGTGGACATATGAATTCATTTATCTAAAGAACAAGAGAACAAACTTTATATATTTTCACTTTGACTAACATGTTTGTATGTGTTATATAGCACATACAATGGGGTATTGTTGAGCGTAGGTGACATCTAACACGACACACACAGGGCCGGCCCAAGAGTGTTTCAAGTGAAGCAAAAGGCTTGGGCCCCCACTTTTTTAAGGTCCTCAATTCCAGAATATATATATATATATATATATATATATATATATATATATATATATATATATATATATATATATATATATATATATATATATATATATATATATATATATATATATATATATATATGTATATATGTATATATATATATGTATATATGTATATATATGTATATATGTATATATGTATATATATATGTATATATGTATATGTATATATATATATATATATGTATATGTATGTATATATGTATATATATATATGTATATATGTATATATATACATGTATATATATATGTAATTGGAATCATATTTCCTTGATCAATATTATGTCCTAAAAATCTGATTTTAGTTTGGAAAAGAGACATTTTTGGTCTAGATATGACTAAACCATTCTTTAAAATTATATTTTTGAATATCTCTAAATGTTTAAAATGAGTCTCAATATCCTTTGAGAATACAAGGATATCATCAATATAGACAATTATAAACTCACTATAAGGAATAAAAATATCATTCATAATATTTTGGAATTCTGAAGGGGCATTTTTTAATCCAAATGGCATAACATTCCATTCGTAATGCCCAACAGGTACTGTAAAAGCAGTTTTATACCTGTCTTTTTCTTCAATTTGTATTTGCCAGTATCCTGACTTTAAATCAAATTTAGAAAATATATTTGACTCATATAATTTGTCTAATAAATCTTTTTTATTAGGTATAGGATATCTAATCCATTTTAAAACCTTATTTAATGGTTTATAATTAATAACCAATCTGGGTGTACCTCTTTCTTGTTCAGAATGTTTATTAACATAAAAAGCTGTACAAGACCATGGAGACTTTGAATTTCTAATTAAATTCTTGTTTAAAAGAGATTTTATTTCTTGTTTACATAATTCCATATATTCGGAATTCATTTGACAAGGTCGAGCCTTGGTCGAAATCTGACTTTCATTAAAGTTTTCTTCATACGGAAGTGACACAATATGTTTCTTTCTATCCCAGAAAGCATTGGGATGATCATCACATATTTGTAGACTAAACTGGTGTTCTATTAGTTTAATTTTTTGAGGAAACATTTTCCTTAAATACTGATGAAATGATAATAAAATTATTATCAAAAAGAGATTTACAAAAATATAAAAAAGAATATAAATTTATTCATATAGGATTAGTGCAAATTGCGTTTAAGCCTTTAACTTTAGAAGGCTTACCAGAAAGTTTTGTAGCAGCTCTTAGAGATGCTAGAAACTTAAATTGGAAACAATCTCTTATGGGGATTGTTCAATCTAGTCTGGCTCATGGTCCAGTCTATTTTAATGTTTATCCTAATTTACAATTATCATTATCTGATGTTAATATTTTAGATGATTTAACTCTGAATGTTAAAACGCATGGTTACAATTATGTACCAGGATCAGAGGTAATATGTATCTGTTATAGAATTTATTATAAGCCTTTATTTACGCTTAATCCTCATTGTAAAATGGTAGATAAACCTTTAAATGAAACTATTCTAATAGAAACTAATTTTAGCAAAGCTAATATTACAACCAGAAGAAAAATAAAATGGGAAGAAATTAATTTTCCAGAAAATTGGGTATTAGATAAAGCTAGCCCATCTCAACAATATGTAGATAATAATCCAATAAATATTTCACAAACCAATGAAGGGTCAGTTCAAATACAATTTGAAAATAATAAGATAAAATATGAACCCTCCTTGTCCAAATCAGTGTCATCACACTATTATATTTCTCCTGTAGATTACACAGTTAGAAGTCCTTCTAGGGCGTCAACATCCAGGATTAAGGAAGAATTTCCTGAAAGAAAAATAGATGAATTAAGAATAAACTCGGATAATATAGTT